>JAJAQA010000011.1:1397275-1409775 GCA_021464565.1 Rutilus rutilus
TGCATGTGTTTTTTTCTGTTTGTATGCGTTTTTTTTCTGTTTGCATGCGTTTTTTTCTATTTGCATGCGTTTTCTTCATTTGCAGCGCGTTGAGCTCTCTCGGCCACCGTAGTATCTATCTAACTTATTTATCTATCTATCTCTCTGTCATAAACTTCAAACTACTTTAAACTTTAAACCAATTTAAACTTCTTAAGTTTAAAGCTCCCAGCTCCCAAGCAACTCCATAGCAACCAAACTTGAGTACCCTAGCAACCGTTTTGCAAGACCTATATCTCTGTATCAGAACATCGTATAGAGATGAGGTTTGGCTCTTTTGACTCATGCTAGCAAACAGCACTTCTAACATGCTACATATGCTAGCAGTGAATAGCTACATGCTAATAGCGATTAGTTAAGTGTTAAATCATGCCAAGATCATGCTAAGAACTCTATAAAAACTCCATAGTAACCATCTGTGACAACTACCAACCACCTAGTAACACCATATCAACCGCCCTGAATACCATAGCAACCCCCCAGAACACCCTAGCAACCGCCTAGCAACCACCCAAAAGACCCTAGCAACCACCCAGAACACCGTAGCAACCACCCAAAAGACCCTAGCAACCACCCAAAAGACCCTAGCAACCACCCAAAAGACCCTAGCAACCACCAGAAATATCCTAGCAACCGCCTAGCAACCACCCAGAATATCCTAGCAACCACCCAAAACAGCCTAGCAACCACCCAGAACACCCTAGCAACCGCCTAGCAACCACCCAAAAGACCCTAGCAACCGCCTAGCAACCACCCAGAACACCCTAGCAACCACCCAAAAGACCCTAGCAACCACCCAAAAGACCCTAGCAACCGCCTAGCAACCACCCAAAACACCCTAGCAACACCATAGCAACCACCCAGAACACCCTAGCAACTGCCTAGCAACCACCCAGAACACCCTAGCAACCACCCAAAATACCCTAGCAACTGCCTAGCAACCACCTAAAAGACCCTAGCAACCACCCAAAATATCCTAGCAACCGCCTAGCAACCACCCAGAATACCCTAGCAACCACCCAAAACAGCCTAGCAACCACCCAAAATATCCTAGCAACCGCCTAGCAACCACCCAGAACACCCTAGCAACCACCCAAAAGACCCTAGCAACCACTCAAAATATCCTAGCAACCGCCTAGCAACCACCCAGAACACCCTAGCAACCACCTAAAATACCCTAGCAACCACCTAGCAACCACCCAGAACACCATAGTAACCACCCAAAATACCCTAGCAACCACCCAAAACATCCTAGTAACCACTCATAACACCCTAGCAACCGCCTAGCAACCACCCAGAACACCCTAGCAACCGCCCAAAATACCCTAGCAACACCATAGCAACCACCCATAACATCCTAGCAACCGCCCAGCAAAAAAACGTTCTCCTCCAAACTTTCTCAAGCCAACTTAAAGTTTGTCTCGACGAACTTTCGCATCTAGTTAAGTTGGCTTGAGAGAGCCAACATATTGAAATCCTATTTAAACTTATTATTATTATTATTATTATTATTCTTCTTACTAAAAAATCTGACTCAAACTCCTCCTAGAGCTTTAACTCTACATACTCCAAAATCGGCTCAGACACTCAAACAGATCTGACTCGGTGTGCTCTATCTTTTCAGACTGATCGGACTTACGGTTTTCCTAAAAATGACGATCAAAACTCGGAAAAACTCCCATTGACTTAACATTGGGCATTCTAAAAAAATTCAAATCCAAACCGACGTTTTCACACACACAGACACAAAGGGCCTGACACCCCTGCGTTTCTCTCCCTCTCTCTCTCCCTCAGAGGATTTATATTATCGAGCAGCCAATAAGTAATGGCCTAAAATCTCCATAGCAACCACCCAGGACACCCTAGCAACCGCCTAGCAACCACCCAGAACACCCTAGCAACCACCTAAAATACCCTAGCAACCGCCTAGCAACCACCCAAAAAGACCCTAGCAACCACCCAAAATATCCTAGCAACCGCCTAGCAACCACCCAGACCATCCTAGCAACCACCCAGAATACCTTAGCAACCGCCTAGCAACACCATAGCAACCACCCAGAACACCCTAGCAACTGCCTAGCAACCACCCAGAACACCCTAGCAACCACCCAAAATACCCTAGCAACTGCCTAGCAACCACCCAAAAGACCCTAGCAACAACCGAAAATACCCTAGCAACCGCCTAGCAACCACCCAAAAGACCCTAGCAACCATCATAAATATCCTAGCAACCGCCTAGCAACCACCCAGAATATCCTAGCAACCACCCAAAACAGCCTAGCAACCACCCAGAACACCCTAGCAACTGCCTAGCAACCACCCAAAAGACCCTAGCAACCGCCTAGCAACCACACATAACACCCTAGCAACCACCCAAAAGACCCTAGCAACCGCCAAGCAACCACCCAAAAGACCCTAGCAACCGCCTAGCAACCACCCAAAACACCCTAGCAACTGCCTAGCAACCACCCAAAAGACCCTAGCAACCACCCAGAATACCCTAGCAACCACCCAAAACAGCCTAGCAACCACCCAGAACACCCTAGCCACCACCTAGCAACCACCCAGAATACCTTAGCAACGCCTAGCAACACCATAGCAACCACCCATAACACCCTAGCAACTGCCTATCAACCACCCAGAACACCCTAGCAACCACCCAAAATACCTTAGCAACCGCCTAGCAACACCATAGCAACCACCCATAACAGCCTAGCAACCACCCAGAACACCCTAGCAACTGCCTAGCAACCACCCAGAACACCCTAGCAACCACCCAAAATACCTTAGCAACCGCCTAGCAACACCATAGCAACCACCCATAACACCCTAGCAACCACCCAGAACACCCTAGCAACCACCCAGAACACCCTAGCAACCACCCAAAACACCCTAGCAACCGCCTAGCAACCACCCAAAAGACCCTAGCAACCACCTAGCAACCACCCAAAATATCCTAGCAACCACCCAAAACACCCTAGCAACCGCCTAGCAACCACCCAAAAAGACCCTAGCAACCACCCAAAATATCCTAGCAACCACCCAAAACACCCTAGCAACCGCCTAGCAACCACCCAAAAGACCCTAGCAACCACCCAAAATACCCTAGCAACCACCCAAAACACCCTAGCAACCGCCTAGCAACCACCCAAAAGACCCTAGCAACCACCAAAAATATCCTAGCAACCACCCAAAAGACCCTAGCAACCACCGAAAATATCCTAGCAACCACCCAAAAGACCCTAGCAACCACCCAGGACACCCTAGCAACCGCCCAAAATACCCTAGCAACACCAAAGCAACCACCCATAACATCTTAGCAACCGCGTAGCAAAAAACTTTCTGCTCCAAACTTTCTCAAGCCAACTTAAAGTTTGTCTCAACGAACTTTCGCATCTAGTTAAGTTGGCTTGAGAGAGCCAACATATTGAAATCCTATTTAAACTTATTAAGTTGGCTTGAGAGAGCCAACATATTGAAATCCTATTTAAACTTATTATTATTATTATTATTA
This sequence comes from Rutilus rutilus, assembly GCA_021464565.1. Taxonomy (NCBI): domain Eukaryota; kingdom Metazoa; phylum Chordata; class Actinopteri; order Cypriniformes; family Leuciscidae; genus Rutilus; species Rutilus rutilus. The sequence goes on from JAJAQA010000011.1 coordinate 1,400,829, forward strand.
TTATTATTCTTCTTACTAAAAAATCTGACTCAAACTCCTCCTAGAGCTTTAACTCTACATACTCCAAAATCGGCTCAGACACTCAAACAGATCTGACTCGGTGTGCTCTATCTTTTCAGACTGATCGGACTTACGGTTTTCCTAAAAATGACGATCAAAACTCGGAAAAACTCCCATTGACTTAACATTGGGCATTCTAAAAAAATTCAAACTCACCAACCGACAAAAATTTAAATCTAAATCCCTTGAAAACTAATTCAAACTGCCATTCTATATATATTAGCCAATGAAACTCATTTAAACTAATAAACTCTAATCTCATACACTTATAAACTAATTAACTTAAATTTAATAACTAATTAACTAATAAACTCATGAATTCATAGACTTATGAACTCTTAAACTCATAAATTAATAAATTCTGAACTCTAAACTCATTTAAACTTATAAACTCTAAACTCAAAAACTTGTACACTTATAAACTCTAAACTCATAAACTCTGAGTGTGTGTGTGTGTGTGTGTGTGTGTGTGTGTGTGTCTGAGTGAGTGTGTGTGTGTGTGTGTGTGTGTGTGTGTGTGTGTGTGTGTGTGTGTGTGTGTGTTTGTTTGTATCTATCTAACTTATTTATAAATCTATCATAAACTTCAAACTACTTTAAACTACTTTAAACTTCAAACCAATTTAAACTTCTTAAGTTTAAAGCTCCCAGCTCCCAAGCAACTCCATAGCAACCAAACTTGAGTACCCTAGCAACCGTTTTGCAAGACCTATATCTCTGTATCAGAACATCGTATAGAGATGAGGTTTGGCTCTTTTGACTCATGCTAGCAAACAGCACTTCCAACATGCTACATATGCTAGCAGTGAATAGCTACATGCTAATAGCGATTAGTTAAGTGTTAAATCATGCCAAGATCATGCTAAGAACTCTATAAAAACTCCATAGTAACCATCTGTGATAACTACCAACCACCTAGTAACACCATATCAACCGCCCTGAATACCATAGCAACCCCCCAGAACACCCTAGCAACCGCCTAGCAACCACCCAAAAGACCCTAGCAACCACCCAGAACACCCTAGCAACCACCCAAAAGACCCTAGCAACCACCCAAAAGACCCTAGCAACCGCCTAGCAACCACCCAAAAGACCCTAGCAACCACCCAAAAGACCCTAGCAACCGCCTAGCAACCACCCAAAAGACCCTAGCAACCACCCAAAAGACCCTAGCAACCACCCAGAATACCCTAGCAACCACCCAAAACAGCCTAGCAACCACCCAGAACACCCTGGCCACCACCTAGCAACCACCCAGAATACCTTAGCAACGCCTAGCAACACCATAGCAACCACCCATAACACCCTAGCAACTGCCTAGCAACCACCCAGAACACCCTAGCAACCACCCAAAATACCCTAGCAACCGCCTAGCAACCACCCAAAACCGCCTAGCAACCACCCAAAACACCCTAGCAACCGCCTAGCAACCACCCAAAATACCCTAGCAACCACCCAAAAGACCCTAGCAACCACCCAAAATATCCTAGCAACCACCCAGAACACCCTAGCAACCGCCTAGCAACCACACAAAAGACCCTGGCAACCGCCTAGCAACCACCCAAAACACCCTAGCAACCACCCAAAACACCCTAGCAACCACCCAAAATACCCTAGCAACCGCCTAGCAACCACCCAGAATACCGTAGCAACCGCCTAGCAACACCATAGCGACCACCCATAACATCCTAACAACCGCCTAGCAAAAAACGTTCCGGTCCAAACTTTCTCAAGCCAACTTAAAGTTTGTCTCGACGAACTTTCGCATCTAGTTATTATTATTATTCTTCTTACTAAAAAATCTGACTCAAACTCGTCCTAGAGCTTTAACTCTACATACTCCAAAATCGGCTCAGACACTCAAACTGATCTGACCAAGTGTGCTATATCTTTTCAGACTGATCGGACTTACGGTTTTCCTACAAATGACGATCAAAACTCGGAAAAACTCCCATTGACTTAACATTGGGCATTCTAAAAAAATTCAAACTCACCAACCGACAAAAATTTAAATCTAAATCCCTTGAAAACTAATTCAAACTGCCATTCTATATATATTAGCCAATGAAACTCATTTAAACTAATAAACTCTAATCTCATACACTTATAAACTAATTAACTTAAATTTAATAACTAATTAACTAATAAACTCATGAATTCATAGACTTATGAACTCTTAAACTCATAAATTAATAAATTCTGAACTCTAAACTCATTTAAACTTATAAACTCTAAACTCAAAAACTTGTACACTTATAAACTCTAAACTCATAAACTCTGAGTGTGTGTGTGTGTGTGTGTGTGTGTGTGTCTGAGTGAGTGTGTGAGCGAGGTAGTCTGTGTGTGTGTGTGTGTGTGTGTGTGTGTGTGTGTGTGTGTGTTTGTTTGTATCTATCTAACTTATTTATATATCTATCATAAACTTCAAACTACTTTAAACTACTTTAAACTTCAAACCAATTTAAACTTCTTAAGTTTAAAGCTCCCAGCTCCCAAGCAACTCCATAGCAACCAAACTTGAGTACCCTAGCAACCGTTTTGCAAGACCTATATCTCTGTATCAGAACATCGTATAGAGATGAGGTTTGGCTCTTTTGACTCATGCTAGCAAACAGCACTTCCAACATGCTACATATGCTAGCAGTGAATAGCTACATGCTAATAGCGATTAGTTAAGTGTTAAATCATGCCAAGATCATGCTAAGAACTCTATAAAAACTCCATAGTAACCATCTGTGATAACTACCAACCACCTAGTAACACCATATCAACCGCCCTGAATACCATAGCAACCCCCCAGAACACCCTAGCAACCGCCTAGCAACCACCCAAAAGACCCTAGCAACCACCCAGAACACCCTAGCAACCACCCAAAAGACCCTAGCAACCACCCAAAAGACCCTAGCAACCGCCTAGCAACCACCCAAAAGACCCTAGCAACCACCCAAAAGACCCTAGCAACCGCCTAGCAACCACCCAAAAGACCCTAGCAACCACCCAAAAGACCCTAGCAACCACCCAGAATACCCTAGCAACCACCCAAAACAGCCTAGCAACCACCCAGAACACCCTGGCCACCACCTAGCAACCACCCAGAATACCTTAGCAACGCCTAGCAACACCATAGCAACCACCCAGAACACCCTAGCAACCACCCAAAATACCCTAGCAACCGCCTAGCAACCACCCAAAACACCCTAGCAACCGCCTAGCAACCACCCAAAAGACCCTAGCAACCACCCAAAATATCCTAGCAACCACCCAGAACACCCTAGCAACCGCCTAGCAACCACACAAAAGACCCTGGCAACCGCCTAGCAACCACCCAAAACACCCTAGCAACCACCCAAAACACCCTAGCAACCACCCAAAATACCCTAGCAACTGCCTAGCAACCACCCAGAATACCTTAGCAACCGCCTAGCAACACCATAGCGACCACCCATAACATCCTAACAACCGCCTAGCAAAAAACGTTCCGGTCCAAACTTTCTCAAGCCAACTTAAAGTTTGTCTCGACGAACTTTCGCATCTAGTTAAGTTGGCTTGAGAAAGCCAACATATTGAAATCCTATTTAAACTTATTATTATTATTCTTCTGACCCTAAAAAAATCTATATCAAACTCGTCCTAGAGCTTTAACCCTACATACTCCAAACTCGGCTCAGACACTCAAACTGATCTGACTCGGTATGCTATATCTTTTCAGACTGATCGGACTTACGGTTTTCCTAAAAATGACGATCAAAACTCGAAAAAACTCATTCAAAAACTCCATTGACTTACATTGGGGAGTTCTAAAAAATTCAAACCGACAAAAATTTAAATCTAAACACCTTGAAGACTAAACCAAACTGCCGTTCTATATACTATATGAGCCATTGAGACTAATTTAAACTAATAAACTCTAAACTATAAACACTTATAAACTAATTAACTTATAAACTCATGAATTCATAAACTTATGAACTCTTAAACTCATAAATTAATAAACTCTGAACTCTTAATCTCATTTAAACTTATAAACTCTAAACTGATTTAAACTTATAAACTCAAAACTCAAGAACTCATACACTTATAAACTCATCAATTTATACACTTATAAACTCTAAACTCAGACACACACACTGAGTTTATGAGTGAGTGTGTGAGCGAGTTAGTGGGTGTGTGTGTGTGTGTGTGTGTGTGTGTGTGTGTGTGTGTGTGTGTGTGTGTGTGTGTGTGTGTGTGTCTATCTAACTTATTTATCTATCTGTCAAACTTCAAACTACTGTAAACCACTGTAAACTTCAAACCACTATAAACTTCTTAAGTTTAAATCTTCCAGCTCCCAAGCAACTCCATAGCAACCAAACTCGAGTACCCTAGCAACCGTTTTGTAAGACCTATATCTCTGTATCAGAACATCGTATAGAGATGAGGTTTGGCTCTTTTGACTCATGCTAGCAAACAGCACTTCCAACATACTACACATGCTAGCAGTGAATAGCTACATGCTAATAGTGATTAGTTAAGTGTTAAATCATGCCAAGATCATGCTAAGAACTCTATAAAAACTCCATAGTAACCATCTGTGACAACTACCAGCCACCTAGTAACACCATATCAACCTCCCTGAATACCTTAGCAACCGCCTAGCAACACCATAGCAACCACCCATAACACCCTAGCAACCGCCTAGCAACCACCCAGAACAGCCTAGCAACCACCCATAACACCCTAGCAACCACCTAGCAACCACCCTAGCAACCGCCTAGCAACCACCCAAAAGACCCTAGCAACCACCGAAATATCCTAGCAACCGCCTAGCAACCACCCAAAATACCCTAGCAACTACCCAAAATATCCTAGCAACCGCCTAGCAACTACCCAAAAGACCCTAGCAACCACCCAGAACACCCTAGCAACCGCCTAGCAACAACCCAGAACACCCTAGCAACCACCCAAAAGACCCTAGCAACCACCCAAAATATCCTAGCAACCACCCAAAACACCCTAGCAACGCCTAGCAACCACCCAAAAGACCCTAGCAACCACCGAGAACACCCTAGCAACCACCCAAAATACCCTAGCAACCACCCAAAAGACCCTAGCAACCACCCAAAACACCCTAGCAACCGCCTAGCAACCACCCAAAAGACCCTAGCAACCACCCAAAATATCCTAGCAACCACCCAAAACACCCTAGCAACCGCCTAGCAACCACCCAAAACACCCTAGCAACCACCCAAAACATCCTAGCAACCACCCAAAAGACCCTAGCAACCACCTAGCAACCACCCAAAAGACCCTAGCAACCACCTAAAATATCCTAGCAACCGCCTAGCAACCACCCAAAAGACCCTAGCAACCATCAGAAATATCCTAGCAACCGCCTAGCAACCACCCAGAATACCCTAGCAACCACCCAAAACAGCCTAGCAACCACCCAGAAAACCCTAGCAACCGCCTAGCAACCACCCAGAATACCCTAGCAACCACCTAGAACACCCTAGCAACCACCCAAAATACCCTAGCAACCACCCAAAAGACCTTAGCAACCACCCAGGACACCCTAGCAACCACCCAGAACACCCTAGCAACCACCCAAAATACCCTAGCAACACCATAGCAACCACCCATAACATCCTAGCAACTGCCTAGCAAAAAACGTTCTGCTCCAAACTTTTCTCAAGCCAACTTAAAGTTTGTCTCGACGAACTTTCGCATCTAGTTATTATTATTATTCTTCTTACTAAAAAATCTGACTCAAACTCCTCCTAGAGCTTTAACTCTACATACTCCAAAATCGGCTCAGACACTCAAACAGATCTGACTCGGTGTGCTCTATCTTTTCAGACTGATCGGACTTACGGTTTTCCTAAAAATGACGATCAAAACTCGGAAAAACTCCCATTGACTTAACATTGGGCATTCTAAAAAAATTCAAATCCAAACCGACGTTTTCACACACACAGACACAAAGGGCCTGACACCCCTGCGTTTCTCTCCCTCTCTCTCTCCCTCAGAGGATTTATATTATCGAGCAGCCAATAAGTAATGGCCTAAAATCTCCATAGCAACCACCCAGGACACCCTAGCAACCACCTAGCAACCACCCAGAACACCCTAGCAACCACCTAAAATACCCTAGCAACCGCCTAGCAACCACCCAAAAAGACCCTAGCAACCACCCAAAATATCCTAGCAACCGCCTAGCAACCACCCAGACCATCCTAGCAACCACCCAGAACACCCTAGCAACCACCCAGAATACCTTAGCAACCGCCTAGCAACACCATAGCAACCACCCAGAACACCCTAGCAACTGCCTAGCAACCACCCAGAACACCCTAGCAACCACCCAAAATACCCTAGCAACTGCCTAGCAACCACCCAAAAGCCCCTAGCAACCACCGAAAATACCCTAGCAACCGCCTAGCAACCACCCAAAAGACCCTAGCAACCATCAGAAATATCCTAGCAACCGCCTAGCAACTACCCAGAATATCCTAGCAACCACCCAAAAGACCCTAGCAACGCCTAGCAACCACCCAGAACACCCTAGCAACCACCCAAAAGACCCTAGCAACCGCCCAAAAGACCCTAGCAACCGCCTAGCAACCACCCAAAACACCCTAGCAACCGCCTAGCAACCACCCAAAAGACCCTAGCAACCACCCAAAAGACCCTAGCAACCACCCAGAATACCCTAGCAACCACCCAAAACAGCCTAGCAACCACCCAGAACACCCTGGCCACCACCTAGCAACCACCCAGAATACCTTAGCAACGCCTAGCAACACCATAGCAACCACCCATAACACCCTAGCAACTGCCTAGCAACCACCCAGAACACCCTAGCAACCACCCAAAATACCCTAGCAACCGCCTAGCAACCACCCAAAACCGCCTAGCAACCACCCAAAACACCCTAGCAACCGCCTAGCAACCACCCAAAATACCCTAGCAACCACCCAAAAGACCCTAGCAACCACCCAAAATATCCTAGCAACCACCAGAACACCCTAGCAACCGCCTAGCAACCACACAAAAGACCCTGGCAACCGCCTAGCAACCACCCAAAACACCCTAGCAACCACCCAAAACACCCTAGCAACCACCCAAAATACCCTAGCAACCGCCTAGCAACCACCCAGAATACCTTAGCAACCGCCTAGCAACACCATAGCGACCACCCATAACATCCTAACAACCGCCTAGCAAAAAACTTTCCGGTCCAAACTTTCTCAAGCCAACTTAAAGTTTGTCTCGACGAACTTTCGCATCTAGTTATTATTATTATTCTTCTTACTAAAAAATCTGACTCAAACTCCTCCTAGAGCTTTAACTCTACATACTCCAAAATCGGCTCAGACACTCAAACAGATCTGACTCGGTGTGCTCTATCTTTTCAGACTGATCGGACTTACGGTTTTCCTAAAAATGACGATCAAAACTCGGAAAAACTCCCATTGACTTAACATTGGGCATTCTAAAAAAATTCAAATCCAAACCGACGTTTTCACACACACAGACTCAAAGGGCCTGACACCCCTGCGTTTCTCTCCCTCTCTCTCTCCCTCAGAGGATTTATATTATCGAGCAGCCAATAAGTAATGGCCTAAAATCTCCATAGCAACCACCCAGGACACCCTAGCAACCACCTAGCAACCACCCAGAACACCCTAGCAACCACCTAAAATACCCTAGCAACCGCCTAGCAACCACCCAAAAAGACCCTAGCAACCACCCAAAATATCCTAGCAACCGCCTAGCAACCACCCAGACCATCCTAGCAACCACCCAGAACACCCTAGCAACCACCCAGAATACCTTAGCAACCGCCTAGCAACACCATAGCAACCACCCAGAACACCCTAGCAACTGCCTAGCAACCACCCAGAACACCCTAGCAACCACCCAAAATACCCTAGCAACTGCCTAGCAACCACCCAAAAGCCCCTAGCAACCACCGAAAATACCCTAGCAACCGCCTAGCAACCACCCAAAAGACCCTAGCAACCATCAGAAATATCCTAGCAACCGCCTAGCAACTACCCAGAATATCCTAGCAACCACCCAAAAGACCCTAGCAACGCCTAGCAACCACCCAGAACACCCTAGCAACCACCCAAAAGACCCTAGCAACCGCCCAAAAGACCCTAGCAACCGCCTAGCAACCACCCAAAACACCCTAGCAACCGCCTAGCAACCACCCAAAAGACCCTAGCAACCACCCAAAATATCCTAGCAACCGCCTAGCAACCACCCAAAAGACCCTAGCAACCACCCAAAAGACCCTAGCAACCGCCTAGCAACCACCCAAAAGACCCTAGCAACCGCCTAGCAACCACCCAAAACACCCTAGCAACCACCAAAAATATCCTAGCAACCACCCAGAACACCCTAGCAACCACCTAGCAACCACACAAAAGACCCTAGCAACCGCCTAGCAACCACCCAAAACACCCTAGCAACCACCCAAAACACCCTAGCAACCACCCAAAATACCCTAGCAACCGCCTAGCAACCACCCAGAATACCTTAGCAACCGCCTAGCAACACCATAGTGACCACCCATAACATCCTAACAACCGCCTAGCAAAAAACTTTCCGGTCCAAACTTTCTCAAGCCAACTTAAAGTTTGTCTCGACGAACTTTCGCATCTAGTTAAGTTGGCTTGAGAAAGCCAACTTACTGAAATCCTATTTAAACTTATTATTATTCTTCTTCTTTTTCTGACCGCAAATTTTCTGACTCTAACTCCTCCTAGACCGTTCAAGCTACATACTCCAAACTCGGGTCAGACCTTCATACTGTTCTGACTTGGTGTGCTATATCTTTTCAGACTGATTTGACTTTCAGTTTTCTTAAAAATTAATATTAAAAACCATAAAAATCCCA
>JAJAQA010000011.1:1414775-1549956 GCA_021464565.1 Rutilus rutilus
CTTCCCAACTATTATTTCTTTCTAACTAATCTATCAATCTAACTTTAACCTACTTTAAACTTCTAACTTCTTTAAACTTCTTCAAACTCTCTGGTCAGGCTTTCTCAAGCCAACTTAAAGTTTGTCTCAACAAACTTTTTTTTCTAGTTAAGTTGGCTTGAGAAAGCCAACATATTGAAATCCTATTTAAACTTATTAAGTTGGCTTGAGAAAGCCAACATATTGAAATCCTATTTTAACTTATTAAGTTGGCTTGAGAGAGCCAACATATTGAAATCCTATTTAAACTTATTATTATTATTATTATTATTATTCTTCTTACTAAAAAATCTGACTCAAACTCCTCCTAGAGCTTTAACTCTACATACTCCAAAATCGGCTCAGACACTCAAACAGATCTGACTCGGTGTGCTCTATCTTTTCAGACTGATCGGACTTACGGTTTTCCTAAAAATGACGATCAAAACTCGGAAAAACTCCCATTGACTTAACATTGGGCATTCTAAAAAAATTCAAATCCAAACCGACGTTTTCACACACACAGACACAAAGGGCCTGACACCCCTGCGTTTCTCTCCCTCTCTCTCTCCCTCAGAGGATTTATATTATCGAGCAGCCAATAAGTAATGGCCTAAAATCTCCATAGCAACCACCCAGGACACCCTAGCAACCACCTAGCAACCACCCAGAACACCCTAGCAACCACCTAAAATACCCTAGCAACCGCCTAGCAACCACCCAAAAAGACCCTAGCAACCACCCAAAATATCCTAGCAACCGCCTAGCAACCACCCAGACCATCCTAGCAACCACCCAGAATACCTTAGCAACCGCCTAGCAACACCATAGCAACCACCCAGAACACCCTAGCAACTGCCTAGCAACCACCCAGAACACCCTAGCAACCACCCAAAATACCCTAGCAACTGCCTAGCAACCACCCAAAAGCCCCTAGCAACCACCGAAAATACCCTAGCAACCGCCTAGCAACCACCCAAAAGACCCTAGCAACCATCAGAAATATCCTAGCAACCGCCTAGCAACTACCCAGAATATCCTAGCAACCACCCAAAAGACCCTAGCAACGCCTAGCAACCACCCAGAACACCCTAGCAACCACCCAAAAGACCCTAGCAACCGCCCAAAAGACCCTAGCAACCGCCTAGCAACCACCCAAAACACCCTAGCAACCGCCTAGCAACCACCCAAAAGACCCTAGCAACCACCCAAAATATCCTAGCAACCGCCTAGCAACCACCCAAAAGACCCTAGCAACCACCCAAAAGACCCTAGCAACCGCCTAGCAACCACCCAAAAGACCCTAGCAACCGCCTAGCAACCACCCAAAAGACCCTAGCAACCACCAAAAATATCCTAGCAACCACCCAGAACACCCTAGCAACCACCTAGCAACCACACAAAAGACCCTAGCAACCGCCTAGCAACCACCCAAAACACCCTAGCAACCACCCAAAACACCCTAGCAACCACCCAAAATACCCTAGCAACCGCCTAGCAACCACCCAGAATACCTTAGCAACCGCCTAGCAACACCATAGTGACCACCCATAACATCCTAACAACCGCCTAGCAAAAAACTTTCCGGTCCAAACTTTCTCAAGCCAACTTAAAGTTTGTCTCGACGAACTTTCGCATCTAGTTATTATTATTCTTCTTACCAAAAAATTACACTCAATCTCCTCCTAGAGCTTTAACTCTACATACTCCAAACTCGGCTCAGACCTTCAAACTGTTCTGACTCGAGTTGCTTTATCTTTTCAGACTGATCGGACTTACGGTTTTCCTACAAATGACGATCAAAACTCGGAAAAACTCCCATTGACTTAACATTGGGCATTCTAAAAAAATTCAAACTCACCAACCGACAAAAATTTAAATCTAAATCCCTTGAAAACTAATTCAAACTGCCATTCTATATATATTAGCCAATGAAACTCATTTAAACTAATAAACTCTAATCTCATACACTTATAAACTAATTAACTTAAATTTAATAACTAATTAACTAATAAACTCATGAATTCATAGACTTATGAACTCTTAAACTCATAAATTAATAAATTCTGAACTCTAAACTCATTTAAACTTATAAACTCTAAACTCAAAAACTTGTACACTTATAAACTCTAAACTCATAAACTCTGAGTGTGTGTGTGTGTGTGTGTGTGTGTGTCTGAGTGAGTGTGTGAGCGAGGTAGTCTGTGTGAGTGTGTGTGTGTGTGTGTGTGTGTGTGTGTGTGTGTGTGTGTGTGTGTGTGTGTTTGTTTGTTTGTATCTATCTAACTTATTTATATATCTATCATAAACTTCAAACTACTTTAAACTACTTTAAACTTCAAACCAATTTAAACTTCTTAAGTTTAAAGCTCCCAGCTCCCAAGCAACTCCATAGCAACCAAACTTGAGTACCCTAGCAACCGTTTTGCAAGACCTATATCTCTGTATCAGAACATCGTATAGAGATGAGGTTTGGCTCTTTTGACTCATGCTAGCAAACAGCACTTCCAACATGCTACATATGCTAGCAGTGAATAGCTACATGCTAATAGCGATTAGTTAAGTGTTAAATCATGCCAAGATCATGCTAAGAACTCTATAAAAACTCCATAGTAACCATCTGTGATAACTACCAACCACCTAGTAACACCATATCAACCGCCCTGAATACCATAGCAACCCCCCAGAACACCCTAGCAACCGCCTAGCAACCACCCAAAAGACCCTAGCAACCACCCAGAACACCGTAGCAACCACCCAAAAGACCCTAGCAACCATCCAAAAGACCCTAGCAACCGCCTAGCAACCACCCAAAAGACCCTAGCAACCACCCAGAACACCGTAGCAACCACCCAAAAGACCCTAGCAACCGCCTAGCAACCACCCAAAAGACCCTAGCAACCACCCAGAATACCCTAGCAACCACCCAAAACAGCCTAGCAACCACCCAGAACACCCTCGCCACCACCTAGCAACCACCCAGAATACCTTAGCAACGCCTAGCAACACCATAGCAACAACCCATAACACCCTAGCAACTGCCTAGCAACCACCCAGAACACCCTAGCAACCACCCAAAATACCCTAGCAACCGCCTAGCAACCACCCAAAACCGCCTAGCAACCACCCAAAACACCCTAGCAACCGCCTAGCAACCACCCAAAATACCCTAGCAACCACCCAAAAGACCCTAGCAACCACCCAAAATATCCTAGCAACCACCCAGAACACCCTAGCAACCGCCTAGCAACCACACAAAAGACCCTGGCAACCGTCTAGCAACAACCCAAAACACCCTAGCAACCACCCAAAACACCCTAGCAACCACCCAAAATACCCTAGCAACCGCCTAGCAACCACCCAGAATACCTTAGCAACCGCCTAGCAACACCATAGCGACCACCCATAACATCCTAACAACCGCCTAGCAAAAAACTTTCCGGTCCAAACTTTCTCAAGCCAACTTAAAGTTTGTCTCGACGAACTTTCGCATCTAGTTAAGTTGGCTTGAGAAAGCCAACATATTGAAATCCTATTTAAACTTATTATTATTCTTCTTCTGACCGGAAAAAAAACTATATGTATCTCCTCCTAGAGCTTTAACTCTACATACTCCAAACTCGGCACAGACACTCAGACTGATCTGACTCGGTGTGCTCTATCTTTTCAGACTGATCGGACTTACGGTTTTCCTAAAAATGATGATCAAAACTCGAAAAAACTCATTCAAAAACTCCATTGACTTACATTGGGGAGTTCTAAAAAATTCAAACCGACAAAAATTTAAATCTAAACACCTTGAAGACTAAACCAAACTGCCGTTCTATATACTATATGAGCCATTGAGACTCATTTAAACTAATAAACTCTAAACTATAAACACTTATAAACTAATTAACTTATAAACTCATGAATTCATAAACTTATGAACTCTTAAACTCATAAATTAATAAACTCTGAACTCTTAATCTCATTTAAACTTATAAACTCTAAACTGATTTAAACTTATAAACTCAAAACTCAAGAACTCATACACTTATAAACTCATCAATTTATACACTTATAAACTCTAAACTCAGACACACACACTGAGTTTATGAGTGAGTGTGTGAGCGAGTTAGTGTGTGTGTGTGTGTGTGTGTGTGTGTGTTTGTGTGTGTGTGTGTGTGTGTGTGTGTGTGTGTGTGTGTGTCTATCTAACTTATTTATCTATCTGTCAAACTTCAAACTACTGTAAACTACTGTAAACTTCAAACCACTATAAACTTTCTTAAGTTTAAATCTTCCAGCTCCCAAGCAACTCCATAGCAACCAAACTCGAGTACCCTAGCAACCGTTTTGTAAGACCTATATCTCTGTATCAGAACATCGTATAGAGATGAGGTTTGGCTCTTTTGACTCATGCTAGCAAACAGCACTTCCAACATACTACACATGCTAGCAGTAAATAGCTACATGCTAATAGTGATTAGTTAAGTGTTAAATCATGCCAAGATCATGCTAAGAACTCTATAAAAACTCCATAGTAACCATCTGTGACAACTACCAGCCACCTATTAACACCATATCAACCGCCCTGAATACCTTAGCAACCGCCTAGCAACACCATAGCAACCACCCATAACACCCTAGCAACCGCCTATCAACCACCCAGAACAGCCTAGCAATCACCCATAACACCCTAGCAACCGCCTAGCAACCATCCAGAAGACCCTAGCAACCACCCAAAACATCCTAGCAACCGCCTAGCAACCACCCAAAACACCCTAGCAACCACCCAGAACACCCTAGCAACACCCTAGAAACCACCCAGAATACCCTAGCAACCGCCTAGCAACCACCCAAAACACCCTAGCAACCACCCAAAACACCCTAGCAACCACCCAGAATACCCTAGCAACTGCCTAGCAACCACCCAAAAGACCCTAGCAACCACCCAAAACACCCTAGCAACCACCCAGAATACCCTAGCAACCGCCTAGCAACCACCCAAAACACCCTAGCAACCACCCAAAATACCCTAGCAACCGCCTAGCAACCACCCAAAACACCCTAGCAACCACTCAAAATATCCTAGCAACCGCCTAGCAACCACCCAAAACACCCTAGCAACCACCCAAAATACCCTAGCAACCGCCTAGCAACCACCCAAAAGACCCTAGCAACCACCCAAAAGACCCTAGCAACCGCCTAGCAACCACCCAAAAGACCCTAGCAACCACCCAAAATATCCTAGCAACCGCCTAGCAACCACCCAAAACACCCTAGCAACCACCCAAAACACCCTAGCAACCACCCAAAAACCCTAGCAACCACCCAAAAGACCCTAGCAACCACCTAGCAACCACCCAACACACCCTAGCAACCACCCAGAATACCCTAGCAACCGCCTAGCAACCACCCAAAATACCCTAGCAACCGCCTAGCAACACCATAGCGACCACCCATAACATCCTAAGAACCGCCTAGCAAAAAAACGTTCTGGTCCAAACTTTCTCAAGCCAACTTAAAGTTTGTCTCGACGAACTTTCGCATCTAGTTAAGTTGGCTTGAGAAAGCCAACATATTGAAATCCTATTTAAACTTATTATTATTATTCTTCTGACCCTAAAAAAATCTATATCAAACTCGTCCTAGAGCTTTAACCCTACATACTCCAAACTCGGCTCAGACACTCAAACTGATCTGACTCGGTATGCTATATCTTTTCAGACTGATCGGACTTACGGTTTTCCTAAAAATGACGATCAAAACTCGAAAAAACTCATTCAAAAACTCCATTGACTTACATTGGGGAGTTCTAAAAAATTCAAACCGACAAAAATTTAAATCTAAACACCTTGAAGACTAAACCAAACTGCCGTTCTATATACTATATGAGCCATTGAGACTCATTTAAACTAATAAACTCTAAACTATAAACACTTATAAACTAATTAACTTATAAACTCATGAATTCATAAACTTATGAACTCTTAAACTCATAAATTAATAAACTCTGAACTCTTAATCTCATTTAAACTTATAAACTCTAAACTGATTTAAACTTATAAACTCAAAACTCAAGAACTCATACACTTATAAACTCATCAATTTATACACTTATAAACTCTAAACTCAGACACACACACTGAGTTTAGTGTGTGTGTGTGTGTGTGTGTGTGTGTGTGTGTGTGTTTGTGTGTTTGTGTGTGTGTGTGTGTGTGTGTGTGTGTCTATCTAACTTATTTATCTACCTGTCAAACTTCAAACTACTGTAAACTACTGTAAACTTCAAACCACTATAAACTTCTTAAGTTTAAATCTTCCAGCTCCCAAGCAACTCCATAGCAACCAAACTCGAGTACCCTAGCAACCGTTTTGTAAGACCTATATCTCTGTATCAGAACATCGTATAGAGATGAGGTTTGGCTCTTTTGACTCATGCTAGCAAACATCACTTCCAACAAACTACACATGCTAGCAGTGAATAGCTACATGCTAATAGTGATTAGTTAAGTGTTAAATCATGCCAAGATCATGCTAAGAACTCTATAAAAACTCCATAGTAACCATCTGACAACTACCAGCCACCTAGTAACACCATATCAACCACCCTGAATACCTTAGCAACCGCCTAGCAACACCTAGCAACCACCCATAACACCCTAGCAACCACCTAGCAACCACCCAAAAGACCCTAGCAACCACCAAAAATATCCTAGCAACCACCCAAAATACCCTAGCAACCGCCTAGCAACCACCCAAAAGACCCTAGCAACCACCGAAAATATCCTAGCAACCACCCAAAAGACCCTAGCAACTACCCAAAATATCCTAGCAACCGCCTAGCAACTACCCAAAAGACCCTAGCAACCACCCAGAACACCCTACCAACCGCCTAGCAACCACCCAGAACACCCTAGCAACCACCCAAAAGACCCTAGCAACCACCCAAAATATCCTAGCAACCACCCAAAAGACCTAGCAACCGCCTAGCAACCACCCAAAAGACCCTAGCAACCGCCTAGCAACCACCCAAAAGACCCTAGCAACCACCCAAAATACCCTAGCAACCACCCAAAACACCCTAACAACCGCCTAGCAACCACCCAAAACACCCTAGCAACCACCCAAAATATCCTAGCAACCACCCAAAACACCCTAGCAACCACCCAAAACACCCTAGCAATCGCCTACCAACCACCCAAAAGACCCTAGCAACCACCCAAAATATCCTAGCAACCACCCAAAACACCCTAGCAACCGCCTAGCAACCACCCAAAAGACCCTAGCAACCACCCAAAACATCCTAGCAACCACCCAAAACACCCTAGCAACCGCCTAGCAACCACCCAAAAGACCCTAGCAACCGCCTAGCAACCACCCAAAAGACCCTAGCAACCACCTAAAATATCCTAGCAACCACCCAAAAGACCCTAGCAACCGCCTAGCAACCACCCAAAAGACCCTAGCAACCACCTAAAATACCCTAGCAACCGCCTAGCAACCACCCAAAAGACCCTAGCAACCACCCAAAAAATCCTAGCAACCGCCTAGCAACCACCCAAAAGACCCTAGCAACCATCAGAAATATCCTAGCAACCGCCTAGCAACCACCCAAAACAGCCTAGCAACCACCCAGAAAACCCTAGCAACTGCCTAGCAACCACCTAAAATATCCTAGCAACCACCCAAAAGACCCTAGCAACCGCCTAGCAACCACCCAAAAGATCCTAGCAACCACCTAAAATACCCTAGCAACCGCCTAGCAACCACCCAAAAGACCCTAGCAACCATCAGAAATATCCTAGCAACCGCCTAGCAACCACCCAAAACAGCCTAGCAACCACCCAGAAAACCCTAGCAACTGCCTAGCAACCACCCAAAAGACCTTAGCAACCACCCAGGACACCCTAGCAACCACCTAGCAACCACCCAGAACACCCTAGCAACCGCCCAAAATACCCTAGCAACACCATAGCAACCACCCAGAATACCCTAGCAACCACCCAAAACAGCCTAGCAACCACCCAAAATATCCTAGCAACCGCCTAGCAACCACCCAGAACACCCTAGCAACCACCCAAAATACCCTAGCAACCACCCAAAAGACCCTAGCAACCACCTAAAATACCCTAGCAACCGCCTAGCAACCACCCAAAAGACCCTAGCAACCACCCAAAAAATCCTAGCAACCGCCTAGCAACCACCCAAAAGACCCTAGCAACCATCAGAAATATCCTAGCAACCGCCTAGCAACCACCCAAAACAGCCTAGCAACCACCCAGAAAACCCTAGCAACTGCCTAGCAACCACCCAAAAGACCTTAGCAACCACCCAGGACACCCTAGCAACCACCTAGCAACCACCCAGAACACCCTAGCAACCGCCCAAAATACCCTAGCAACACCATAGCAACCACCCAGAATACCCTAGCAACCACCCAAAACAGCCTAGCAACCACCCAAAATATCCTAGCAACCGCCTAGCAACCACCCAGAACACCCTAGCAACCACCCAAAAGACCCTAGCAACCACCCAAAATATCCTAGCAACCACCTAAAATACCCTAGCAACCGCCTAGCAACCACCCAAAAGACCCTAGCAACCACCCAAAATATCCTAGCAACCGCCTAGCAACCACCTAGAACACCCTAGTAACCACCCAAAATACATTTACATTTACCCTAGCAACACCCTAGCAACCACCCAAAACATCCTAGTAACCACTCATAACACCCTAGCAACCGCCTAGCAACCACCCAGAACACCCTAGCAACCGCCCAAAATACCCTAGCAACACCATAGCATCCACCCATAACATCCTAGCAACCACCTAGCAAAAAAGTTTCTGCTCCAAACTTTCTCAAGCCAACTTAAAGTTTGTCTCGACGAACTTTCGCATCTAGTTATTATTATTCTTCTGACCCTAAAAAAATCTATATCAAACTCGTCCTAGAGCTTTAACCCTACATACTCCAAACTCGGCTCAGACACTCAAACTGATCTGACTCGGTATGCTATATCTTTTCAGACTGATCGGACTTACGGTTTTCCTAAAAATGACGATCAAAACTCAAAAAAACTCATTCAAAAACTCCATTGACTTACATTGGGGAGTTCTAAAAAATTCAAACCGACAAAAATTTAAATCTAAACACCTTGAAGACTAAACCAAACTGCCGTTCTATATACTACATGAGCCATTGAGACTCATTTAAACTAATAAACTCTAAACTATAAACACTTATAAACTAATTAACTTATAAACTCATGAATTCATAAACTTATGAACTCTTAAACTCATAAATTAATAAACTCTGAACTCTTAATCTCATTTAAACTTATAAACTCTAAACTGATTTAAACTTACAAACTCAAAACTCAAGAACTCATACACTTATAAACTCATCAATTTATACACTTATAAACTCTAAACTCAGACACACACACTGAGTTTATGAGTGAGTGTGTGAGCGAGTTAGTGGGTGTGTGTGTGTGTGTGTGTGTGTTTGTGTGTTTGTTTGTGTGTGTGTGTGTGTGTGTGTGTGTGTGTGTGTCTATCTAACTTATTTATCTATCTGTCAAACTTCAAACTACTGTAAACTACTGTAAACTTCAAACCACTATAAACTTGTTAAGTTTAAATCTTCCAGCTCCCAAGCAACTCCATAGCAACCAAACTCGAGTACCCTAGCAACCGTTTTGTAAGACCTATATCTCTGTATCAGAACATCGTATAGAGATGAGGTTTGGCTCTTTTGACTCATGCTAGCAAACATCACTTCCAACAAACTACACATGCTAGCAGTGAATAGCTACATGCTAATAGTGATTAGTTAAGTGTTAAATCATGCCAAGATCATGCTAAGAACTCTATAAAAACTCCATAGTAACCATCTCTGACAACTACCAGCCACCTAGTAACACCATATCAAACACCCTGAATACCTTAGCAACCGCCTAGCAACACCTAGCAACCACCCATAACACCCTAGCAACCACCTAGCAACCACCCAAAAGACCCTAGCAACCACCTAGCAACCACCCAAAATATCCTAGCAACCACCCAAAAGACCCTAGCAACCACCAAAAATATCCTAGCAACCACCCAAAATACCCTAGCAACCGCCTAGCAACCACCCAAAAGACCCTAGCAACCACCAAAAATATCCTAGCAACCACCCAAAAGACCCTAGACACTACCCAAAATATCCTAGCAACCGCCTAGCAACTACCCAAAAGACCCTAGCAACCACCCAGAACACCCTACCAACCGCCTAGCAACCACCCAGAACACCCTAGCAACCACCCAAAAGACCCTAGCAACCACCCAAAATATCCTAGCAACCACCCAAAAGACCTAGCAACCGCCTAGCAACCACCCAAAAGACCCTAGCAACCGCCTAGCAACCACCCAAAAGACCCTAGCAACCACCCAAAATACCCTAGCAACCACCCAAAACACCCTAACAACCGCCTAGCAACCACCCAAAATATCCTAGCAACCACCCAAAACACCCTAGCAACCGCCTAGCAACCACCCAAAAGACCCTAGCAACCACCCAAAACATCCTAGCAACCACCCAAAACACCCTAGCAACCGCCTAGCAACCACCCAAAAGACCCTAGCAACCGCCTAGCAACCACCCAAAAGACCCTAGCAACCACCTAAAATATCCTAGCAACCACCCAAAAGACCCTAGCAACCGCCTAGCAACCACCCAAAAGACCCTAGCAACCACCTAAAATACCCTAGCAACCGCCTAGCAACCACCCAAAAGACCCTAGCAACCACCCAAAAAATCCTAGCAACCGCCTAGCAACCACCCAAAAGACCCTAGCAACCATCAGAAATATCCTAGCAACCGCCTAGCAACCACCCAAAACAGCCTAGCAACCACCCAGAAAACCCTAGCAACTGCCTAGCAACCACCCAAAAGACCTTAGCAACCACCCAGGACACCCTAGCAACCACCTAGCAACCACCCAGAACACCCTAGCAACCGCCCAAAATACCCTAGCAACACCATAGCAACCACCCAGAATACCCTAGCAACCACCCAAAACAGCCTAGCAACCACCCAAAATATCCTAGCAACCGCCTAGCAACCACCCAGAACACCCTAGCAACCACCCAAAATACCCTAGCAACCACCCAAAAGACCCTAGCAACCACCTAAAATACCCTAGCAACCGCCTAACAACCACCCAAAAGACCCTAGCAACCATCAGAAATATCCTAGCAACCGCCTAGCAACCACCCAAAACAGCCTAGCAACCACCCAGAAAACCCTAGCAACTGCCTAGCAACCACCTAAAATATCCTAGCAACCACCCAAAAGACCCTAGCAACCGCCTAGCAACCACCCAAAAGATCCTAGCAACCACCTAAAATACCCTAGCAACCGCCTAGCAACCACCCAAAAGACCCTAGCAACCACCCAAAAAATCCTAGCAACCGCCTAGCAACCACCCAAAAGACCCTAGCAACCATCAGAAATATCCTAGCAACCGCCTAGCAACCACCCAAAACAGCCTAGCAACCACCCAGAAAACCCTAGCAACTGCCTAGCAACCACCCAAAAGACCTTAGCAACCACCCAGGACACCCTAGCAACCACCTAGCAACCACCCAGAACACCCTAGCAACCGCCCAAAATACCCTAGCAACACCATAGCAACCACCCAGAATACCCTAGCAACCACCCAAAACAGCCTAGCAACCACCCAAAATATCCTAGCAACCGCCTAGCAACCACCCAGAACACCCTAGCAACCACCCAAAAGACCCTAGCAACCACCCAAAATATCCTAGCAACCACCTAAAATACCCTAGCAACCGCCTAGCAACCACCCAAAAGACCCTAGCAACCACCCAAAATATCCTAGCAACCGCCTAGCAACCACCTAGAACACCCTAGTAACCACCCAAAATACCCTAGCAACACCCTAGCAACCACCCAAAACATCCTAGTAACCACTCATAACACCCTAGCAACCGCCTAGCAACCACCCAGAACACCCTAGCAACCGCCCAAAATACCCTAGCAACACCATAGCATCCACCCATAACATCCTAGCAACCACCTAGCAAAAAAGTTTCTGCTCCAAACTTTCTCAAGCCAACTTAAAGTTTGTCTCGACGAACTTTCGCATCTAGTTATTATTATTCTTCTGAGACTAAAAAATCTGACTCTAACTCCTCCTAGAGCTTTAACTCTACAAACTCCAAACTCGGCTCAGACCTTCAGACTGTTCTGACTTAGTGTGCTATATCTTTTCAGACTGATTTGACTTTAAGTTTTCTTAAAAATTAATATTAAATATCATAAAAATCCCATTGACTTTCATTGCAGACTGTTCAAAATGAGCCAAGACTATGGTGGCCCATTATTGCACAAACACAAAAACTCAAATCTAAATTTTCTGAAGCCCTAGACTCAATTAAACTACCATTCAATGTATTTATAAACTTCTATCTATCTATCTATCTATCTATCTATCTATCTATCTATCTATCTATCTATCTATCTATCTATCTATCTATCTATCTATCTATCTATCTTCAAACCTTATCTATCTATCTATCTATCATCTTTCTTTCTTTCTTTCTTTCTTTCTAATTAATCTATCTTTCTTTCTAACTAGCTTATCTATCTATCTATCTATCTATCTATCTATCTATCTATCTATCTATCTATCTATCTATCTATCTATCTATCTATCTATCTTCAAAACCTTTACATCTATCTATCTATCTAACTAACTTATCTTTCTTTCTTTCTAACTAATCTATCTATCTTTCTAACTAACTAACTAACTAACTTATCTATCTTTCTTTCTTTCTTACTAATCTATCTATTTATCTTTCTAACTAATCTTTCTTTCTTTCTAACTAATCTATCTATCTTTCTAACTAAAAAATCTATCTTTCTAACTAAAAAATCTCTTTCTAACTAACTTATCTATCTTTCTTTCTATTTCTAACTAATCTATCTATCTTTCTAACTAACTTATCTATCTTTCTTTCTATTTCTAACTAATCTATCTATCTTTCTAACTAACTTATCTATCTTTCTTTCTTTCTTTTTAACTAACCTATCTATCTTTCTATCTAACTCATCTATCTATCTTTCTTTCTTTCTTTTTAACTAATCTATCATTCTAACTAACTTATCTATCTTTCTTTCAATTTCTAACTAATCTATCTTTCTAACTAACTAATCTATCTTTCTTTCTTACTAATCTATCTATCTTTCTAACTAACTTATCTATCTATCTTTCTTTCTTTCTTTCTAATCTATCTATCTTTCTAACTAACTTATCTATCTTTCTTTCTTACTCATCTATCTATCTTTCTAACTAACTTATCTTTCTTTATTTCTTACTAATCTATCTTTCTAACTAACTTATCTATCTTTCTTTCTTACTCATCTATCTATCTTTCTAACTAACTTATCTATCTTTCTTACTAATCTATCTATCTTTCTAACTAACTTATCTATCTATTTCTAACTAATCTTTCTTTCTAACTAACTTATCTATCTTTCTTTCTTTCTAACTAATCTATCTATCTTTCTAACTAACTTATATTTCTTTCTTTCCTACTAATCTATCTATCTATCTATCTTTCTAACTAATTAACTAATCTATTTTTCTTTCTAACTAACTAATCTATATTTCTTTCTTTTTAACTAATCTTTCTAAGTTATCTTTCCTTCTTTCTTTCTTTCTTTCTTTCTAATCTATCTATCTATCTTTCTAACTAATTTATCTATCTTTCTTTCTAATCTATCTAATCTATCTATCTTTCTAATTTACTTATCTTTCTTTATTTCTTACTAATCTATCTATCTTTCTAACTACTTATCTATCTTTCTTTCTAATCTATCTATCTTTCTAACTAACTTATATTTCTTACTAATCTACTTATCTTTCTTTATTTCTTACTAATCTATCTATCTTTCTAACTACTTATCTATCTTTCTTTCTTTCTAATCTATCTATCTTTTTAACTAACTTATCTTTCTTACTAATCTATCTATCTTTCTAACTAACTAATCTCTTTCTTTTTAACTAATCTATCAATCTTTCTAACTAACTTATCTTTCTTTCTTTCTAACTAATCTATCTATCTTTCTAACTACTTATCTATCTTTCTTTCTTACTAATCTATCTTTCTAACTAACTTATCTATCTTTCTTTATTTCTTACTAATCTATCAATCTTTCTAACTAACTTTTCTTTCTTTCTTTCTTTCTCTCTCTTTCTTTCTTTCTTTCTTTCTTTCTTTCTTTCTTTCTTTCTTTCTTTCTTTCCAACTAACTAATCTATCAATCTTTCTAACTAACTTTCTTTCTTTCTTTCTTTCTAACTAATCTATCTATCTTTCTAACTAACTTATCTATCTATCTTTCTTTCTTACTAATCTATCTGTCTTTCTTTCTTTCTTTTTAACTAATCTATCTTTCTAACTACTTATCTATCTTTCTTTCTTACTAATCTATCTTTCTAACTTATCTATCTTTCTTTCTTTTTAGCTAATCTATCTATCTTTCTAACTAACTTATCTATCTATCTTTATGTCTTACTAATCTATCAATCTTTCTAACTAACTTTTCTTTCTTTCTTTCTTTCCAACTAACTAATCTATCAATCTTTCTAACTAACTTTCTTTCTTTCTTTCTTTCTTTCTTTCTTTCTTTCTTTCTTTCTTACTAATCCATCTATCTTTCTAACTAACTTATCTATCTTTCTTTCTTACTAATCTATCTATCTTTCTTTCTTTTTAACTAATATATCTATCTTTCCAACTAACTTATCTATCTTTCTTTTTTTAACTAATCTATCTATCTTTCGAACTTATCAATCATTCTTTCTTTCTTTTTAACTAATCTATCTATCTTTCTAACTTAGCTATCTTTCTTTATTTCTTACTAATCTATCTGTCTTTCTAACTAACTTATCTTTCTTTCTTTCTTTCTTTCTTACTAATCTATCTATCTTTCGAACTAACTAATCTATCTTTCTAACTATCTTATCTATCTTTCTTTCTTTTTAACTGATCTATCTTTCTAACTAACTTATCTTTCTTTCTTTCTTTTTTTACTAATCTATCTATCTTTCTAACTAGCTTAACAATCTTTCTTTCTTTCTAATGAATCTATCTATCTATCTCTCTAACTAACTTATCTATCTATCTTTCTTTCTTTCTAACTAATCTATCTGTCAAACTTTAAACTACTTTAAACTTCTTCAAACTCTGTGGTCCGGCTTTCTCAAGCCAACTTAAAGTTTGTCGCAACAAACTTTTTTTTCTAGTGTTTCTTGTTCTCTGCTAAAAATAATAATACAATTTTGCCTGAAAATGCAGTGTTTTATTTTATTGGCTAACAGGCTTCAATGTGAGACATTAGACTCAGACGTTCAGACTCACAGGAACAACGAGAGTTTCAAAGACAATCTCCTAGGGATCTTCCAGGTTGGAAAACACATTTTCATTCATGTTTATATTTATAACAAACAAATAGTTTACTGAACTTTTTTTTGCAAAAATAATAGAATAAAAATTTTAAGAACCCATAATATAATAATCAAAATTTAAAAAGACAAGTATTGTTTTTGTACTCTGTGTTAAATGGCAGCTGATTGACATGTTTGGTTTTTATCTGGTTTCTTTAGAAATATTTTGAATTACTGAATAAATAGTTTTGACCAAATATGATCTGGTTCTGTCTCTTATTTTACTTGCTTTGTTTGTAGGATATTGAGAGCAAAATAATCATATTTCTGAAGAATGAACTGGAAAAGTTTCAGAAAATATTACAAAAGGATAACACACAACACTTTGTGAAGGACTTTAATGAGAATAGATGCAGTATCAAAGCAGCAGCTCTTGATCTCACACTACATTACCTGAGAGAGATGAAGCAAGATGAAGCTGCTGATGCTCTAGAAGGTAAGAGACTCATGATCATCTGTCTGATGGTCACTTATAAATGGAGGAGAGAAAATTAAGATTAAAACTATCTATTTTCTGTTCCTGTGTTTAGATGAGCTGTTCTTCATTCGTCAGCTGAAATGTGGCCTAAAGAAGAAGTATCAATGTGTGTTTGAAGGAATTGCAAAGCATGGTGACTCCACACTTCTGAATAACATCTACACAGATCTCTATATCACTCAGGGTGGCAGTGAACAGGTCAATACTGAACATGAGGTGAGACAGATTGAAGTTGCTTCCAGGCGTCATGATGAACAAGAGATACAGGTTGAATGCAAACATTTGTTTGAAGCACCTGAACAAGACGAGGAGATCCGAACTGTACTGACAAAAGGAGTCGCTGGCATCGGAAAATCAGTCTCTGTGCAAAAGTTTGTTCTGGACTGGGCTCAAGGAAAAGAAAATCAAGATATCAGATTCATATTTCCTCTTCCATTCAGAGAGATGAACTTAATGGAGAAAGAAAAGCTGAGTTTAATGGACCTTATAACTAAATTTTTCCCAGAGACAAAAGGACTGAACCTTACAAGAAGGAATCCATTCAAAGTGCTGTTCATCCTGGATGGACTGGACGAATGTCGCCTTCCTCTGAAGTTTGATTGTAATAAGACGTGGCGTGATGTATCGTCACCAGCCTCTCTGGATGTTCTCCTAACGAACCTCATGAAGGGAAATCTGCTTCCTTCTGCTCTCGTCTGGATCACCACCAGACCAGCAGCTGCCAGTAAGATTCCTCCTGACTGTATCGACCGGCTGACAGAAATACGAGGATTCAGTGACGCACAGAAGGAAGAGTACTTCAAAAAAAGATTCACGGATGAGAATCAGGCCAACACAATCATAGATCATGTTAAAAAATCAAAGAGTCTCTTTATCATGTGCCACATCCCAGTCTTCTGCTGGATTTCAGCCACGGTTCTCCAGAACATTCTGGAGGAGAAAAGAAATAATGATGTGAAAAACACTCAGGCTGATGAGATCACTGAAACACTGCAGGAATCAAACACTGAAGACACTCCCAAGACTCTGACTCAAATGTACACACACTTTCTCCGCTTTCAGATCCAGCAGAGCCGCCGAAAGTATGATGGAGAATACACACCAGATGTTTCCTGGGATAAAGACACCATCCTTTCACTGGGGAAACTGGCATTTCATCAGCTGGAAAGAAACAACCTGATCTTCTACGACACAGACCTGGAAGCCTGTGGTATTGACGTCTATAAGGCATCAGTGTACTCAGGCATGTGTACCCAGATCTTTAAGGAGGAAACAGGGATCATTCTTGGTACCATGTACTGCTTTATTCACTTGAGCATTCAAGAGTTTATTGCAGCCCTTTATGCACATCTGTTTCTAGACATCAACAAGACAAGTGTGTTTCTTCATGAGTTTACAGAACAGGAAAACAGAAATGAAACCATGAGTGATTTTCTCAAGACTGCAGTGGACAAGGCACTCGAGAGTGACAATGGACACCTGGACCTTTTCCTTCGCTTCCTCCTCGGCCTGTCGCTCCAGTCCAATCGACGACTCTTACGAGGTCTGTTGACACAGCAAGACAGCAATGACCAGAGCAACAAAGAAATAGTTCAGTACATCAAGCAGAAATTAGAAGATAATCTTCCAGCAGAGAGATCCATCAATCTGTTCTACTGTCTGAATGAACTGAACGACCAAACTCTGGTGAAGGAGATTCAGACCTACCTTAGCAAAGGAAGTATCTCATCTGGTGACCTTTCACCTGCCCAGTGGTCTGCTTTGGTCTTTGTGTTGTTGACATCAGAGGAAGAGCTGGAGGAGTTTGAGCTTCAGAAATTCAAGAAATCAGACGAGTGTCTCATCAGATTATTGGCAGTCATCAAAGCCTCCAGAAGAGCTCTGTAAGTCACTTAGTATGTTATGTCATGTTTTGATCTAATCCAGGGTATAACAGATTATTTAAAATAGTTGTTTTAATCTAATAATTGTAATCTTGAAATATTAATAACTATAAAGAAATTCTTAGTTTGAAGTACTCTAAGGTTTACTTTAATCAGTAAAGATTTTACAGCAAAAAAGAAGAAAAAGGAACCACTGATTTAGAATTAAACTGAAAGGCCTTTTACTTGCTAAAAAGTATGAACTATCAATCAGATGACAGAAGGCATGTAGTAGATTTTCAGCAATTTTTTTTACGTAAATTTTTGATCAAATTGATCATTTAGAGGCCTTAGACATTAATGTATCAAATATGATACATTAGGCTTTATAGGGTTGAGTTAGCAGAGGATGAAGCACTACAGTTGTTATCATACAACACACTGGTTTATAGTTATTTTCACTAACTTTCAATATGTAGTTCCCTTCAACTTCTGCTATAAAGCACATATGCTCTTACATAACTTCAATGCTGAAATCATTAAACCCCCAGAATCTCCTCTGCAAGACAAATGTAAAACTCATTGTCATTTATACTATAAATCTTAAAGGCACACTGTGGAGAAATTGTGTTTTTGTCAAACAGCGACCCCTAGAGTCGCTGTGGAATACTTGCACTGTCGTAAATACCCCTCCATCCCCCTACCTCCCACCCTGTACACCGGTACCTGCGTCGGGCATGGAACAGGCACACATTGACTCCGAAGACATGATTATTGCAATTTATTATAATAGTTTGCAAATTGTGCTCGTTTATTTACAACCTCTACGTTAGGCTTATTTATGTCCTGATATTTATGTGAGATATTGAAAAATGTTCTCATCATAATCACAAGAATCAACGTCAACAGCGTCGTCTGATATCCCTCAGGACTACGTGATAAATACACCTCACAACCCCCGAGTTCAGCTGGCAAACTAGTTAGTGAGGCAAGCTAGGCAATAAAACATAACGCAAAAAACACGTAAGAGAACGAGTATCGAGTATCTGATAATCGAAAGCTAGCTAGACATATGTGGAATTTTTTGGACTGGTCTAATTATCAGCAATGGATGAATGAACAGCATCGTAAAAAAATGACATACTACAAGCAAGCGCAACAACATACAACATAGAACGCAAACAAGTTTACAAATAAGAGATTTATTTACTGGCCACTTCATGTGTTTTCTCAGATCGGATAGCTATCTGATTTATCAAAACGATTCCATTTACACCTGGTCACATAAATGTGTTTTTGCGAAACGTAACGTCACGTCACTTCACCACGTTGTGCAACGTCACAGAAAGCAACAGATATGAGCTGCATTTTATTGATCATCAGCTAAAATTTCAAAATCAAAGACTGCAATAAGAGAGAGCAGCAACAGCCCTGGTAAGATAATTTCGTTTCTTTACTTTTAATGATGATGATTATGTTAAATATCTGCGACTTACTTTCACTTTGATTTGCGATAGTTTGCACGTTGGCTTGATGAATATGCTCAGTTGCTCATCTGCGGTGATGCGTGTTCCAGCGCGTTGTCATATCTGGCAATAACATATAGCCTATAACATGCTCTCACACGTTTTTTTATTTATTTTTTTAGCATTTTTGGGAGGAGTACAATTTACATATGTGGTTTCAACAACCAGATGCATTTACACTTGTTCAGTTTCGTCTGGAATGCGTCTCAGACCTCCTCCTGAAGTGGTTTGAGCGATCGGATTGAAATTCGTCTCGAATGCGTTTCGGAGGGCATTTACACCTGGTCTTTTCACGATCGAATAGCTATCAGATCTGAGAAAACGCATGAAGTGGCCAGGTGTAAACAGCCCCCATGACAAAAACATATGCACGAAAGCCGAAAACAAACGCTGGTTGGCCTTTCACGTCCATAGACAGTATATAAACGCTCACGTCCAAATTTGAGGAAGTGGTGGGGGAAGTGACGTATGCCGTAAAGCGGTCGAATTTTGTAGTTCTTTTTGTGCTCGGGTTACTACCCGAACCCCGAAGTTACGCAGTGCCAGTAAAAGCGATACAGACCCCGTCAGGCTATGGCAGACATGTCATTCAACCTATTGTAAGTCGATGTACCATCACAAGGGTCTTGGAAATATATTATGAATGTTGAAAAGCTACATAGTGTTCCTTTAACAAAAATATTTTTATTCAAGCATGTCTCATTTAATTGAGCAAATTATTCACTTAATCAGAAATAATATATATAAATTGCTAGTTTTGTCCGTGTGCAGGTCACTCTTCTTTCTATCTATCTATCTATCTATCTATCTATATATACTATTTATGTTAAAAATATAAAATAATGGAAAATATATTTAATATTTGTATATAAAAATGTTCCACCTAATTTCGTGATATTAATTATTTGTCATGCAGGCTAAATGATTGTGGCTTAACAAACAAAAGCTGTTCAGCTCTGGCTACAGTTCTTGGATCAGATACCAATCTGAAAGAGCTGAACATGAACAATAATGATCTGCAGGATTCAGGAGTGAAGCTGCTCTGCACTGGACTGAAGAATATAACGTGTAAATTGGAGATACTGAGGTAAGTTGTGTTCCATTAGAAGATATTTTAGATATTCTTTACTTTTAAATAAATTTCAATCATGACAACTCGGAATAGGTTTTTAACATTTTAACGTTTTATTAAGAAAGAGGTCATGATCTGCATTGTTTTATTGTTTTATAATGTTTCCTGTGTTTATAATGTTAGTATAATTTTATATAAAAAATTGTCATAATTTAGAAATAAAAGGCATTTTTCCTACTCTGATTTTTGCCCTCTGATTGGACCTCTGGTTTGAAGGGCTTCAGTGTAAACGCCCACTGCTGTGATTGGCTAACATATTTGCATATGAAATAAGTAATACAAGTGGAACTCTCTTGAATACTTTTAGCACGCTTTTACAATTACATCTCTCAAGATTAACTAATCGTGTAAAGTGTTGATTAAAGCATTATATATAGATCTATGGCATTATATTTATATAGTGGCATGAAAGGTTGCAGTAATGAGCATGTCGCGCCTCCCCTGTGGCTCTTTGGCGCGCCCCACCTATTGATAACCGCTGTCCTATAGAATTAAACTAAAAGCAAACAAAAATAACCCAGCCTTCTCTCCTTTTCCTTTTCCTAATATGCTAATGAGGTTGTAGTGAAAGGGATTGTCGTTAATGATGTGTTTACCCCGGTAATGCCTTTGGTCCAGCCGGCTAAAAGGACTCCCCTTCAAATGTACCGCCATTTATCAAAGATGATATAACTGAAAGGGAACATGGTCAAATTGTGTCTAAAATCAGGAAGATCACATTAAAGGCTGCAGGTCACCTCAGCTGAAACATGTGGTTTTATTTAGAAGACAGACACACATGATTAAAAAAAATGAAAATGAGGAGCTAAATAAAGCCATGAAATTTAAGGTGGACAGCTATGATTATGTGTTCTATGTAACTTTTTTGAGATATTGAGTTTTTGCATTCCATTCGACTGTGTAGAAAGAACCTTTTTATTTTCTAAATAAAAAGTTCCAAAATGTACACAACTTAAAGGGTTATTCACCCAAAAATGAAAATTCTGTCAGTAATTACTCACCCTCATGTTGTTCCAACCCCGTAAGACCTTCGTTCGTCTTCGGAACACAAATGAAGATATTTTTTATTAAATCTGAGAGCTGGCTCACTCATCTATAGGCTTCTAAGACATTATAACTTGCTGGCCCAGAAAATGTATTAAAGACATCGTTAATATAGTCCAAGTGACTCCAGTGGCTCAATCTTAAGTTTATAAAGCGACGAGAATACTTTTTGTGCGCTAAAACCCCCAAAATAACGACTTTATTCCACTATTCATTTCCTTCTCTCTGGGCCTCGAGTCTTTTCACGTAGTATAACTGCGCAGTGCTTCTGTGTTATACGTCACACGCATCACACACATGACCAGCGTCGGCCAATAGTGAGCCTACGTGTGACCAGCGTGTGACGTACAACACAGATGCGCTGCGCAGTTATACTACGTGAAAAGACTCGAGGCCCAGAGAGAAGGAAATGAATTATTAGTTTTATATTAATAGTACACCTGTATGACTTCTCATTTTCCTTTTTGAAGTACTTTTTGAACTCCATTATTGAGCCGAGTTTTGACTGAAAATAGTCTACTGTTGATGACTGTGCAAGACAGATGGATTCTGGGCCAGGCTTGACTGAGCATGCTTCAGACTTGTGGTGTGAGCGGAGCGAAATTGGAGCCAGAAATCAAACACATTTCATGTGTTGCGTGATATCTCTGCGCCCCAGTAGCAGTGCTTCGCCTGTGCTTCCCCCTAATATAGTCCCAAGTCAAGTACTGCCTAGGACATCGCCTAGTGTTAATCTGCATCGCTATTTGTACTCGTTGTGAATACGCAGGCCACAAGAAGTAATTAGATGTTTTTTTGTTTTGTTTTTTATCACTTTTACTCAGGACATGCTAGCTGGCAACAAAGGATTCCATTCATTATGCTAAGCTAAGCTAGCGCCAACCCTGTCAAACTAAAACAATGCATGCACTGAGACAAAAATGCATTTGCCCACCTTTCTAAATGTAGAAAAGAAGGTGAATAAGCCCTATTTCAAAAAAACGGTGGAGTGTTCCTGTTAACCGTTGCCAGTGCGCCCGCGCACTTAAGCGTTTTTTTTTTTATTTAGTTCAAAGTTACTATCAGATTTAATGTTATACCTTGACAAACTATACATCATTAAAAAGATATAAGACTCAAGTTTCAGTATTTGACCACTATTGTATTCTGAGAAACTTATAGTGACAGTTATTTCTTAATTTGTGTCAGGAGTTATGAAATGGAAAAATGCGTCGATACCTTTAATATTAATTATGAGCGTCAGCCGCTTTCATTCATAAAAAAAACTCCATGCTGTCGTCATTACAGCGCTTGACAAAACAACGTCCCTCAGGGCTTTTAGCTCAAAAGTGTGCAGATTTGGAGAAATATTGATAGATTCTCATAGGTTTACATCATATTTCTATAGACAGGAATAATATTTATTGAATTTATACCCAAATGCGTCGATGTAATCATTATGAGCGCTGTATACGCTGATTTACTGTGTTTTCAATTCATACCAACAGCCTGAGGGCGCTAAATGCACAATAATAGTCCATATATGGAACATGAAGAAGAGCCATGATCATGTGACATTCCAGGAAGCCACGAACACACACAAAGCTATCAGAGATCGCAGTAATATGTAGATAAAGATGTTTTGAAGACAATAAACATGATTGCAATGATATTTGAGTTACCTGTGTTTTTCAAGCCATGCCAGGTATTTTCATAATAATGGATTATATTTATAATGTAATGCTAATCTATATAGACTTTATCATTGTGCAGAATACTATAAAATAATATATTTTCTGTCTGATTTTTTTATCTGAAGCTAAATTAGATCACAGAAGATGATTTAAAACACTCAACTTGTGTTATAAAGTAAGTTTGGAGCACAAACATGGTTTTAATCTAATAAATTGTCGTGTATTGATGGTGTGCTAAGCTAACATGCTAGCTAGCGCTGGGTGCACCTGCCACATAGCAGTTATTCTTTTATGATTTTTTTTCTAAATAGGAATGCTTACTGAAATGTTTGTTTATTCCAGAAGGGCATTTGATACAGTTAGATACAGTGAGAACTTTGATAAAAAGAAAATTAGAGATTGAAACTCTATGAATAGCCTGTGAATAGCCAGTCATTAGTAACTATAATGCAGACAAAAGAAATGCATATTTAGTCATAACCAGGCTGGAGAGGTGTGAATGTGTGCAGGGGGAGACTGAGACTGAATGGGGCTCGTTTGCACCACAAAACAATAGAAACAAAAGACTGAATAGATGCTTAGAGGATGACTAAACATCAGTAGCATTTTAGAGTCTAATCAAAATAAAGTCATGACATGATCTTGAAAAACATTTAACTAAATGCAGAGTTTTAGACTTAACATCTTCATATTTTAAATATAATATGGTCAGACATATGGCTTTAGCTGCAGTGCATTTCTAGATTGCTACAGTGCCAACTTCAATTATATTTTCATGAAAATGTTTCATAAAAATAAATTTCTAATAACTTTACAAAACTTTGAAGCTATTTAAAAATATTTTTTTCATTATGACAATACTTAATTCTACATTTACAATAAACTGCCAGGTGTCAGCTTTCAAATGAGATCATACTTGTGTTTTTAGTGCAAAGGGATCATGAACTGTATCTGTTTCATTTCTGGGGATTTTTCAAAAGTGGGGTTGCAGCTTAACAGGTTAACCCCTTTCTCGTCAAAGATCTCAGACGGCCCCAGATTATTTCTGTTCAACATTCATTACTCGTTAAAACATCACACTCTTACTTGATCTGGACAAACTGAACATCATTAGAAAGGTTTAAGACTCCAGCTTCCATATTTGACCACTGTTTATGATTAAACTGGTTTGCAGTGACATTCATTTCTTAATTTATGCCAGGAGTGCAAAATAATTATTCCGTAACGTTCGTTATTTTGAATAGAAATCATCACTCATAAAGCATTTATTCACGTCTTCTCCGGTTTATTTGTGTTCACACACATGCAATATACAGCATCCGCCAGGGCTATTAGTCCAATGGTGCGCATATTTGGAGAAATAAAGATTTATCTTCACATGATTGCAAAATATTTCGTCATACAGAATAATATTTCTATTTATTTTCCACTGAATTATGCGATCTGAAGAGCTCAAACAGCGAACACAGTGAGATGTGTGTCTCCTCTCAGCGCTCCCTCATTCGCTGTACAGCTGGCGAGTATATGTGGTTCTCTTACGAGAGTTCTCTCGTACTGCGTTTTATCAAAACGCTACGGGAAAAGTCTCTTTTCACGAAACACTGAAGCAAAAAATTATCCTTTAATTTTCATATATGTAAAACGCGTTGCGGCAGCAGCAGTCAGCTATGGCGAGACGGCTTGCTCGCTCATTGGCTGCTCTGCGGCAACTGCTGAAGCCTATCGAGCGAGGCCTGAGATGACGTCAGGCCAATGAGGGCGCTTCGCGCCCTCCTCGCCACTTCCCGCCGAAACGGGCGTGGCTTACCTCTATAAAAGGAGCTCGAGAAGGCTGATTCACTTGATTTTAATCTC
Source organism: Rutilus rutilus (assembly GCA_021464565.1). Taxonomy (NCBI): domain Eukaryota; kingdom Metazoa; phylum Chordata; class Actinopteri; order Cypriniformes; family Leuciscidae; genus Rutilus; species Rutilus rutilus. Next base: position 1,439,870 of record JAJAQA010000011.1, read on the forward strand.
TTCAGCGAAGCGCACGCATCGCTGGATCACGGAAGCAAGCGTCGTTCGAAGCAAGCACTTCAGCGGGACGAGCCCTCGAAGCCGCTGGCCAACGCCGCCTTCTACAGCCGTACCTGCTGCGCTTTCCGACGCCTATATCCTTTATTGCTATATTGCTCTGTTTTCTGTGTGTGTGTGTGTCCGCTGCAACACTCACCCCTAAAAGAGCTGCGTCTTTTTCAAGACGCCTTCTCATGCAGCGCTCGCGCTCGCTCCGAGCCAATTACCTACGGTGACTCTGAGGACTCGCCAGACATCCTTTCCGAGGCTGCCCTTCCTGGAAGCGGACGGCGGGATTAGTTTTTCTTTACGTTACAAGAAAAGCTACCCTGCCTCTGCACGCGTCATTCACCGGCGAAGGAGAAAAGAGTGTTCTTAGTCCCACCGTTGGTCGGTCTGAACTCTTTTCTCTCACATTTCTCAGTTCCCTGTTCGGCGACTGGAAATATTATTGCAGCAAGTGCCTTTCAAAGCCTGTATCCCCCTGTGGCTCAGTGGTGGAATTATAGGTTCTCCACGCGGGAGACCGGGGTTCGGATCCCGGTCTAGCGGCATATATATTTATGCCGCCAATGCTTTGCTCTGTAAGTCCCCTGAAGGCGACTGCAGAGATGCATTTTGCAGCCAGCGAGCGCGTAGTACCCGCTTGCCTGCAACCGAACACCGTTTCTACGGTTCCCGCGCGTCACTGGCGAAAGAGAATGGAGTGTTTTCAGCCCCGCTGAATCTGGGCGATTTCCACTCTTCTCACATTCTGGCATTTTGCAGGCGTTCTGAAAATGCAAATCACTCTGTCTGTTCCCCGAGAGGCAACTGCAGACGTGTTTTTTTGCTGCCCACGAGCACGTGGTACAGGCCTGCAAGCAAACGCCAGTGTGGATAATGTCTATGTATCTTCTCTGTGGTCCAGTGGTAGATTCTTAGACTTGCGCGCGGGCGATCGGAGGTTCGAACCTCAGGCCGGCCGGCAGAAAATATTTATGCCGCCGAATGCAAATCACTCTGTTTGTTCCCTGAGAGGCAACTGCAGACGTGTTTTTTTCTGGCCACGAGCACGTGGTACATGCCTGCAAGCAAACGCCAGTGTGGATAATACTCGCGCTGACTTTGTCTATGTATCTTCACTGTGGTCCAGTGGTAGATTCTTAGACTTGCGCGCGGGCGATCGGAGGTTCGAACCCCAGGCCGGCCGGCAGAAAATATTTATGCCGCCGAATGCAAATCACTCTGTTTGTTCCCCGAGAGGCAACTGCAGACGTGTTTTTTGCTGCCCACAAGCACGTGGTACATGCCTGACAAGCAAACGCCAGTGCGGATAATACTCGCGCTGACTTTGTCGATGTATCTTCTCTGTGGTCCAGTGGTAGATTCTTAGACTTGCGCGCGGGGGATCGGAGGTTCGAACCCCAGGCCGGCCGGCAGAAAATATTTATGCCGCCGAATGCAAATCACTCTGTTTGTTCCCCGAGAGGCAACTGCAGACGTGTTTTTTGCTGCCCACGAGCACGGCCGATGATGCTATATGTGTAGAGAAGATGCCCACTGCTAGTGCCCATCCCTACACACTAGCACAGCCCTTCACACAGGGCCCGCGCTCATATATTCGACTCGGGTCGATCACGCACGCAACATAGTGAACGTGCCCACTGCCTAGTGCCCACAAACACTATGTTCTGCATGCCTTGTGGTTTCTGTAAAGACGAAACCTGTGTGCATTCACTCTGCTCAGACAGACAGTGCACTCATTGCAGTAACTGTGCCCGCTCTCCCGCGCCCACACTTGCTCACGGTATTTCTGGTGTCCCGGCCACGGCCGATGGTGCTATAAATGTAGTGTCGATGCCCACTTCTCAGTGCCCATCCCTACACACAAGCACAGCCCTGCACTTAGGGCTCGCGCAAATAAAATCGACTCAGGTCGATTGCGCTCCCCACATAGTAAAAGTGCCCACTACTCAGTGCCCACGAACACTATGTCTATCAGATCACAGGCTCTCTGTAAAAACGAGACCTGTGAGCGCGCGCGCTGCTTACACAAGCAGCGCGCCCCAAGCAGTAAATGTGCCCGCTCACAGCCCACATCTACTCGCACACATGAGTCCCACGGGACTCGCGCAGCCCCCCCTCACTCAGCCAAACACTGTTGTAAGGGCGAGGGCGAGCGCTCCGCCCGCCCCCCGCCTCAAATGCCGCAGGCATAACGCCTATGTTTGTGAGCCCCATAGCACCTCTGTCGCACGGCGAACAGAGCGCGCTCTGTATCCGGCCCTTAGCCAACCATGCAGATGCATGGGCAGCGCTTCCAGGGGTTTCGGACTGGGTCTTAGGCATTATAAAGAGAGGCTTCTCGCTACAGTTTTGTCGACGCCCTCCGCGCTTCACAGCGCGCGTCGAAACTTCGGTTCCGCTGAATGTAGCACACCTACTTCGCGCCGAAATATCAAAACTGATAAGCAAAGGGGCGATAGAGCTTGTTCCCCGAGTTCAAAGCGAACAGGGGATATACAGCAGATACTTTCTAGTCCCCAAAAAGGACGGCGGTATCAGACCCATTCTGGATCTCAGACGACTGAACAGAGTATTAGTGAAACGCCGTTTCAAAATGCTCACAACCAGCAAAATTCTCGCGCATGTTCGCCGAGAAGACTGGTTCATGTCGATAGATCTGAAGGACGCGTATTTTCAAATACAGATAGCGTCACATCACAGGCGATTCTTGAGATTCGCCTTCGAGGGTCAGACATACCAGTATACAGTCCTGCCTTTCGGCTTGTCCCTGGCACCTCGTACATTTACGAAATGCATGGACGCAGCGCTCGCTCCTCTCAGACTCAGAGGCATGCGAGTGCTGAACTATTTGGACGACTGGTTGATCCTAGCCCAATCACGATCTCAGCTCATAGAGCACAGAGCCATTTTACTCGATCACCTCGAGAATCTTGGTATCACGGTCATTTGGGCGAAGAGTTCACTGAACCCCAGCCAAACGATTCCGTTTCTGGGTATAGTTCTGGACTCACAGTCTATGACAGCGCGGCTGTCGCCACAGCGCGTGCTGAACATTCAGCGCGCGGCGATGTCTTTCCGCCGCGGCGCTTTCACCCCGCTCAGAAAATTTCAAAGGATGCTGGGTCTCATGGCCTCAGCATCGTCAGTTCTCCGGCTGGGCTTGCTCCGCATGCGCCCGCTGCAGTTCTGGTTGAAAGCACGGGTTCCGCGCAGAGCGTGGGTGTCCGGTCATTTACACCTCAAGGTCGATCAGGACTGTGTCACAGCCCTGGTGCCTTGGATGGCGAACGACTGGTACCAATCAGGTGTAAGCCTGGGGACTTCCTCGAGGGTGAGGATGGTGTCTACGGACGCATCCACCTCGGGATGGGGAGCGCTGCTCGAGGGCAGACCGTCCTTCGGCCTATGGTCGGAACGGGAAAAGCTCCAACACATAAACTGCCTAGAAATGCTGGCAGTGCACAACGCGCTGACGCGTTTTTGTCCCCACATCAAGGACCAACACGTCATAGTCCGTTCGGACAACATGGCAGTGGTGTCCTACATAAATCGCCAGGGCGGTCTGAATTCCATACCCCTGTACAGGCTGGCGAAACGCCTCCTGCTATGGGCTCAGCACAACCTGCGCTCGCTGAGAGCAGTACATGTGCCCGGGCTGCTGAATGTGGGCCCGGACAGACTGTCCAGGAACAACGTTCCTACGGGCGAATGGTCTCTACACCCACAAACAGTCCGGCTGTTGTGGGAGAGATTCGGCAAAGCGGAGGTGGACCTATTCAGGTGGACCTATTCGCGTCCCGCGAAAACGCTCACTGCCCCGCATTCTTTTCAAAGACCGACAGCGCACTGTCCCAAAAGTGGCCGCGCTGCCTGCTATACGCTTTTCCCCCCATCTCCCTCCTGCCTCAGGTGTTGGAACGGGTCAGGAAAACGAAATGCCCAGTGCTGCTTGTAGCACCGTTCTGGAAGAACCAGGCATGGTTCCTAGTTCTGATGCAGTTAGCAGACATCGCTCCATGGCCAGTGCCGTTGAGGAGAGATCTCCTCTCGCAGGCCAGGGGCTCGATCTGGCACCCACACCTGGAACTATGGTCCCTTCATGTGTGGGCGCTCAACGGATACCCGTTGGTCTCGCAGAGGGAGTCATGAATACCATCACGGAGGCTAGAGCGCCGTCGACCAGGCTTTAAAAGTGGTTGGTTCAAAGTGGTCGGTTTTCTCCGGCTGGTGTACAGCTCGGAGCCTTTCACCCCTCGAATGTGAGGTAACGGAGGTTCTCTCCTTCCTACAAGAGCTGTTGGATAAGGGCAGATCCCCTTCCACGCTCAAAGTGTATGTGGCGGCTATTTCAGCGTTCTCCGGTTCAACGCTGGGTCAGTCACTGGGAAGGAATGATTTAGTCATCCGCTTCCTCAGGCGAGCTAGGAGACTGAATCCACCCAGACCTCCTTCAGTCCCTATGTGGGACCTTTCTACGGTCCTGGCGGCCATGAAAGGTGCCCCTTTCGAGCCTATCCAGTCTATTAGCCTCAAACATTTGTCTTTCAAAACAGTGTTTTTGATGGCTCTCGCTTCAGTGAAGCGCATAGGCGATCTGCACGCGCTCTCTGTGAGCCCGGCGTGCTTGGAGTTTGGTCCTAATGACTCTAAAGTCATACTCAAACCTAAGCACGGCTATGTGCCGAAATCCCTCAACACGCCTTTTCGGGCTCAGGTTATTTCCCTGGCTGCCCTGCCGGCATCGAGTGAGGAAGGGGACTCGAGTTTTCTTTGCCCTGTTAGGGCTTTAAGAGCTTATATGTCCCGCTCTGCTGTCTTCAGACAGACAGAGCAGCTCTTTGTCTCGTTCAGCGGACGTTCCAAAGGAATGGCTGTTTCGAAACAAAGTCTATCCAGATGGATAGTTGACGCCATAGCGCTGGCTTATACTGCCAAGGGCATTCCATGCCCGTTGGGAGTTAGAGCGCACTCTACGAGAAGCGTTGCTTCTTCGTGGGCTTGGTCCAGCGGGATTTCCCTACAGGATATATGTACGGCGGCAGGCTGGGCCTCTCCGTCTACATTTATCAGGTTTTATAACCTAGAGGTTCCCGCCTTACAGGCTAAGCTTTTGTCGGTGTAATCTGTTCAGCCGTCTAGTCAGACCGCTGAAACCCATGCGCAATGCGCTACCGACTATCTTGGGCAGAACTGTGTAAGACCCACATTTCCCACATTAGTTCAGGTTCCCTACCCTGTCTATGTGATGTTATACTTGCGTCTGTGGACATGTCTATTCTACGACGCTACAGTATAGGGAATTAAGGCTCCCACCCTTATTCCCTGACTCTGTGTGAGTCAATCTGGTGATTATGCACTGTGTGCCTGAAATAGCTTCCGGTGATCAGTGTTTTTATCCCAGCACGCACGGCGTTTTGCAAGGGGTTCCCGTAGCGTTTTGATAAAACGCAGTACGAGAGAACTCTCGTAAGAGAACGTACTCGGTTACTAACGTAACCTCGGTTCTCTCTAGAAGAGGGAACGAGTACTGCGTTCTCTGCCGTGCGTACGGTTCACTCTGGTTCGCTTCGGCGATCAAAATCAAGTGAATCAGCCTTCTCGAGCTCCTTTTATAGAGGTAAGCCACGCCCGTTTCGGCGGGAAGTGGCGAGGAGGGCGCGAAGCGCCCTCATTGGCCTGACGTCATCTCAGGCCTCGCTCGATAGGCTTAAGCAGTTGCCGCAGAGCAGCCAATGAGCGAGCAAGCCGTCTCGCCATAGCTGACTGCTGCTGCCGCAACGCGTTTTACATATATGAAAATTAAAGGATAATTTTTTGCTTCAGTGTTTCGTGAAAAGAGACTTTTCCCGTAGCGTTTTGATAAAACGCAGTACTCGTTCCCTCTTCTAGAGAGAACCGAGGTTACGTTAGTAACCGAGTACGTTTGTGTGTGATGTTCATGCGATTTGGGTTATTTTCATATGAATAAAGCATGTTTACAGCAGACCCAGCGCCAGACACAAATTCACGGACGGGCATTACATTTTTTCAGGGGGGCACAAATGAGATCAACCTAATTGCATAATAACATGAAACGATAATGATCGATTATGAATATGATACAATGATAATGATCCATAGTAATCTACATAATGTACTGACGCTGACAAGGTTGTGCTGTTTAGGCTCTCGCAGCCTCTCCATTTTTATATTTATAACATGATACAGTTCAGCAACACCACACAACCAAGTGCCGAATACCATCACGACTGCAAATGTAACACTGATTTGAAAGTTCAATAAACAAGTCACTTTAATAAGTCACTTACATTTTAGATGTGACAATAATTCCAGTCCAAACAAAGATCACAGCAGAAACAGAACGCATCTCACAGTCAACCGTGTTTTCATTACTGAATGATTCAGCTTTTTGAACGAATCAGATTGAGTCAAAGATTCAATGACCCATTCATGAACTAGAGTTCTAAACGGGCCTGAAAATTACAACCAGGCCCGACCCGGCCCATGGCATTTAAAGCCCGGACCCGATGTAACCCGACACATCAACATGAATTATCTGCCCGAACCCGGCCCGCAGCCCGACGCCGTGTCCGATTTTTTTTTTTTTCTTATTTTTTTTTTTTTCTTATACACGTATTATCATGACCAGCAGACGGGAATTCAAATCAGCCTTTAATGTTCACGCCTTTTAACAATACAAACAACTGGAACAATAAACTTTAAATATATAGATAGGCTGTAGTAGCGACAGTGAATTCACCTGCAGCAAGTTTACTTTTCACCAACTCCATCATCTTCTCTCCAGGCTAAAGGCGTCAGGTCTGCCCCCGCCCCTCTCCATGATGCACGTTACACGCAGCAGCCAGACTTATTATGGTGCAGCAGCAATGATTAATAAATGTTTTTTTTTTTTTTTTTTTTTTTTTTTTTTACTGAGCGGAAAAGATTAAGCCTGAGGTCCGACCCAACCCGAGTCATTTGATTATATTTTCAACCCGAACCCGACCCGTTGAGAACTCTATCATGAACGACTACTTTATTCTTGATGAATCACCCGTTTGAATAAATGACACAATGACTTGCTTAAAAAAAGTTTAAATGAGGATTGTAAAATGTTATTTAATAATTTGTTTAATAATAATTTGAATGTTTTTGTGTGGATATATATGGGTTTTTCTTTTTTGTAAATATAAAGGATGTGTTACGGTTAAATATTGGTTGAGGTATGTCTGTACAGTGTAATTATAAATGAAGGTGTGTTAAAGCTCTCTCTCTCTCTCTCTCTCTCTCTCTCTCTCTCTCTCTCTGCTAATGTAGGTTAAGCTGCTGTCGTATGTCAGATGAAGGTTGTTCTGCTCTGACTTCAGCTCTGAGATCAAACCCATCACACCTGAGAGAGCTGGACCTGAGCGTGAATACACTAGGAGACTCTGGAGTGAAAAACCTCAGTGATCTACTGATGAACACACAATTCAAGCTGGAGAAACTACAGTTAGTATCATTATACTGTACAGCAGTTACTAGAGTTCTCAACGGGCCTGAAAATTACGACCCGACCCGACCCGGCCCGGCCCGTGGCTTTAAAAGCCCGGACCCGATGTAACCCGACACATAAACATGATTTTTTTTTTTCTCTCATACACGTATTATCATGACCAGCAGATGGGAATTCAAATCAACCTTTAATGTTCACGCCTTTTAACAATACAAACAATACAAACAACTGAAACAATAAACTTTAAATATATAAATAGGCTGTAGTAGCGACGGTGAATTCACCTGCGGCAAGTTTACTTCTCACCAACTCCATCTTCTTCTCCAGGCTAAAGGCGTGCACGCAACGGCGTCAGGTCTGCCCCCGCCCCTCTCCATGATGCACGTTACACGCAGCAGCCAGACTTTCTTTACGGTGACCAGCAGCGATGATTAATAAATGTTTTTTTTGTTTTTTTACTGAGCGGAAAAGATTAAGCCCGAGGTCCGACCCGACCCGAGTCATTTGATTATATTTTCGACCTGAACCCGCGGGTCCCGTCGGGTTTGTCGGGCCGACCCGACCCGTTGAGAACTCTAGCAGTTACAGTGTGATTAAAGTTTGCTGTTTAGTTTTTACACCGATTATACCGTAGGATTGCATCTTCTGGGCTCTCATTTATAAAACTGTGTGTAGGATCCTTACTAAAAGTGTACATGTGCACAAAAGACAAAAAGGGCGTACATAAAAAAAATCTTCACTTATAAAACCGTGCGTACGCCAGAACCTGCGCAAAACTCCCCATCGGTGACACCAAACTGCTCCGTCTCAGATGTGCGTTCGCTCGGCTCAGAGTTTGTGTGCAGGTGCGCAAATTTTCCTGTCAAGTTTGTTTTTATAAATCACTATTTATACGTCGGAAGTGGCGTACGGCTCTTTCAGGGCCTGTTTGTGCAACGGTTATAAATGAGGCCCCTGGCCTTTGCCATTGGTCATTGATGAATGCACAAAACGTGCAAATTAATAAAAACATTATAAACTCTACAAAATAGTGGTGCAACAGATCATCATTGATCCGTGATCCGTTCGGATCAATATCTTCGGTTCGGCACACACGTGATCCGTGGATTGATTTATGAAAAAAAAAAGTTGTGCGCATGTTCAGTCCACACACAGCGTGGTCATGGCGAGCGGAGGAACGGAGGAGCTTGAACGCCCCGCCTCATTTAAATCCCCTGTATGGGAGCACTTTGGCTTCCCTGTCAAATATAATGATGAAGGAAAGAGGTTAGTGGATAAAACCGTGACGGTGTGTAGCTACTGTGGCACAAGAAAGCCATATGACAGTGGAAACACATCAAGCATGGCCACGCATTTGAAGCGACATCACCCCGGTGTTTCACTGACAGGAGTGAAAACGAAGGCTGCTCAACAACCGCTTAACACCGCGGCATTTAAGCAGCCCCTTGCTGCACAATCAGACCGGGCTAAAGCCATCACAAACACTATCGGTGTGTTTATAGGTGCAGACATGAGGCCATATTCGGTTGTTTAAAACGAGGGCTTTAAACACATGCTGAAAGTGCTTGAGTCACGTTACGACATACGACATCCCGTCGCGCACCCACTTCAGCGAAAAAGTTTTTTATTAATGGTCATTGGTCCATGTTTAAAGGAAGGAGATATGCCTTTTTATGTTGCACTTTAAGTTGTTTTTCATTAATTATGAATTTTCATTAATTATGTTTAAAAGAAGATATTATGCCTTGTGCACTTTAAACTAAAATGGAGAGCGCGCGAAACTTGTCACTTAAAAGCGAAGACCAGTGTTTGAGACTCGTAGCAGCAGATTCAAGCAGTTGTAGTTATGTGCTTGTGTTTGTGCTAGAATAATATACAAGACATTTGTGAGAAAATATTCTACATGTGTGCAACTCTCATCGGATGAATTCATACACTGATTTGCGGATGAGCAAAACTTCTCCGTGACTTCACATTTTTTGATGCAGGTGTGTAAATTTGTGTTGAGTTGCCGAGATGAGATAACCATTGACTTTTTCAAAATGGCGGAGAGCAACGCACCGTGAATGCTAAGCATTGTACACAACTAAACGTTTTTTGCTACTGTTAGCGGATTTTTGAGCTGGTAGGAAAGATTAGGCTAGTACAGATGGTACTCAACCAGAATAATACTTTTACCGCCGCGGGAAGCTGGTGTGTATTTGCAGCCTCTTGCCGCTAAGAGGCGCTACAATCACAGACTTTGCAAAGTGTCAGTTTATTCTCTATTGCGTAATCTGCCGCCGCGGCTCATTGAGAGCGATTGAAAGCTGGTAGCAAATCAATTCAAATGAAACATTTAATGAATTCATAATCACAATACTGAAACTAAATTGAATAAATTTAATAATGAAAACATTTTCAACATAAAACATTGCAATAGAAAAATATTAGGCCACATCAATGAGGCTTTGCACGACCATAAGACGTTATCTTAACAGCATTCAGACGATAGCTCTGTGGTCAACGCAACAACATGAGCCTCCCGGAGCTTCAAGCGATCTGAGATCGAGTCTCAGTGTAGCCGACAGTGTTTATGTTTTACCATTCTTGATGCTTAAATATGTAACTGTTTATTAAAGTCAAGCGTTTTGTTTAATTATGGATTGTACATTACAACATAAATTTGCTACATTCCAGTAGAGCCGCTGCACAGACAACACATCTGATGAAGGAAGACTGTCAGCCGATCGCACCAGAAAATGATGAAGCTTGTCTTTAATCTGCTAAATTATTGGTTTGTGAATCATTCACGAAATTAAGATGACTGACAGTGATACCCGGCCATAGCAACGGAAGACATTTTTCAAAACAGATCGAACAAATCATAAAAATACTTTCAATAGCCTACAGTAGGCTATTGCTTTCACACACACACACACACACACACACACACACACACACACACACACACACACACAAAAGTAAAAGAACACTCCCAAAAGAGCACATTTCAAGGTTTAAATAAAGTGTCGGGACAGTTTATTTATTTTAAACAGGGTTGCATCGAGTTTAGAGTTTATTCCCTTTGTGATGCAAAATAAGAAACACAGAATCTTATTCTTGCAACATTTTACGTGTACTGCCAAAGAAATTGCAGATAAGTTAAAAAAATAAAACGGTACAAAATGAAAATAGTTCAGAGCAACATAAATTAAGAACAGGCGTTTTTCTTTGCCTCTCTCTCGCGCTGGATCTTTTTAGTAAGTTTCTTTCGTCTCCCTCACAGCGCGGCGGGTCTTTCTCGAAATTAAACATTTCAGGGTAAAAACACACCATACAGCTGATAATTAGGGTGACCAACCGTCCTGTTTTCCCAGGACATGTCCTGTTTTCACGTCCTGTCCTGGCCGTCCTGTCTGTTTTTTGTAAAGTGGTGAAAATGTCCTGGTTTTTATTATTTTTCATTGGGCCATTAAGCGTGTACTTTAAATACATGCTTGCCTTTGCACACAAAACATATGAAACCGACTTCGGCTTCGCCCCGTCTTGTTATAATCAGCGCGTTCCTCAATCCGCAGCGGCAAGCAGAGAGCACGTCAGAATACAGAGGCCTGTGTGTGTGTGTGTTCACTGTTCATCTCAGCCTCATTGGTCTGTCACACTGCTCTTCAATGTCAGAATATTTGAAATGACCAATCAAATCAAAGTAGGCGGACTTTACGTTCACAGACACAGAATTTCAATTTTAGCAGCGTGACTTGACCAGGACTCGACGGTCGACGCTTCAGTTTATATGTAAGTAGCTAACAGCGTTAAAAAAAAGCCCAAATGTAAATTCACAGATGATTTACAGAGAAAATTCCTGTGGTTTCGTTTCGGTCGGGATCCGTGTAAAGCAGAATGCTTGAACTGCAAAGCTGGCACGTACGTGTCAGTGTCAAATAAAGGTGCTAGCGATCTAGAAGCCCACATAAAGAAATTATAGGCTACAAGAGAACATCAGGAGGATTGATACATATATTTTTTTTATACTGAAATAGTGTAGTAGATTTTTTATTTTAGTGGTAGATTTTTAACCTATGACCATGAAAAGAAATAGTGTCATGTAAAAGGTGTTAAAAGCTAAACTTTTTTTAAAATAGTAGGCCTATTCTATTGTTTCGGTCCAAACATTGAATGGAAAGGATGTATTACTTTATGTATTAAAGTACAATAACATAGTTGCAAGGTTGTGAATGCATTTGTCAAGTATTTTTTTTATGCATTCACCCCAACCACGCCCCCAACCCCTTAACCACGCCTCCCAGACACGCCCCCGTCCATCAACCACGCCCCCGTCCTGTTTTCTGAAAACTAAAATATGGTCACCCTATGATAATACTGTATATGCCACTGTGTGTCATCCACACAAATCACGAAAGAAAAAACTGTAACAAATAGCCTTTGTTGCTTCAAAGACACAGCATGCCTTGCTGAATTCACCAATAAAACGAGGTTGATCGCGAATTAAAGAGCTCTGTATCTGCTAAATTGAAATTGTGTGTGGAAAACCTTTAAATACAATAAATAAAACTACAATATTTATAATTTAATAAGATATAGGGGCTACATATGGACTTTTGGAGATTTTGAGATTTATCCTTAAAATAATTTAGCCTTTGCCTGCTCATCAGGCTGGCTATCCGACACTCTCCATATGAAAGACGGAACATTAACACCTCCTGCACCCCCACGATAAAGCAACTGCCTTCTCCAACCCCCCCACAGGCTATCTGAGTTTGCAAAACAAAGAGTTTGCAATTCACACTAAAATCGCTATTCTAGACATTAGCAATAGGCTATTCAAGTGTTGATAATGAAGGAATTAAATAATTTAGGCTACATATAGTAATGTTTCTGTCATAAATGTTTATTACTAAATATTTAAAGCTGCAGTAGGTAACTTCTGTAAAAATGTATTTTTTACATATTTGTTAAAACTGTCATTATGTCCTGACAGTAGAATATGAGACAGATAATCTGTGAAAGCTCCTCTGGCTCCTCCCAGTGGTCCTATTGCCATTTGCAGAAATACACCGCTCCCAGTCAGAAACAACCAATCAGAGCCAGGAGGAGTGTCTTAGCAGTGTCAATCATGCTTGTGAACGTGCTGATCACACCCCTCTCTCGCACAGCGCGGACCGTCGTTCAAAATCAAGATTGCCGGTGTGCCGCAGCTGTGCTAATGAGGGACAAACAACCAAAACTGCCAATTTCTCGAGTGGCACCTGCTCATACAACAAAGACGGGTAAACGGAAAAAGACCGATGACGATAAACAAGACCGTCGGAGCCCATTGACTCAGTGTCAAACCTCTAGCCGCATAACATACAGATACAATGTCACGCACTGTGCAAAGCAACAATTGAAACCGGCTAATTCACTGGCTTGTCATGTTGCTGAAATAATGTACTAGCAAACCTTATTTAGCATTACACATCGCTAGAATAATTTCTTACATACTGTAACGTGATCGTTATATTATCTTGCTAGCTATTTATAACTTATAGAAAGAGTGCAACGTTATGAAGTTACATTATTTACATGTATTGTAAAATACGTAATGATTTGAGGACCAAGTTTGAAGTCAAAGTATGGGCAGGCCATAGTCAATGTAAAGCATATTGTTGATGTTTCGTCCCTACCAGTGAATGTGCGATAACTGTTTATCCGCCATCATCAGTGGCCCTGCATGTTTACTAACCTGCGCGCTCACGGCAGGCTCTGTGGTGGGGGAGGAGCTGTGGAGGGAGGGCTGTAGCGCTGCAGAGCAAGGGGGAGGGGTCTGTAAGCTGTGCTTGTTCAAATTTTCAGGCTAAGTCAACGTTTTCTAAAAGCTCCCTACTGCAGCTTTAATATTTTAATAATTGAAGAATTAAAACGCTACTTCAGTTTGGGCCAGCTTTTTCCAAGCAAAACTAAATACAATCTTCAAACGCATGTTCATTTGTTGTCATGAACAAAATGTTCAACTCAATATTAAATTCCACAGGGATCTTTGAATCCTTACAACCAGGGTGCGATTTGTGAATAAAGTTTTTTATTTTTTTATTCAAATAAATCTCGAACCACAGTGCTTCGCGCTGCTTTTAAACTAAATAACATTTATAGAATAATTATGAACTTAAATGAAACAATATCGCAACATTGACAAATACATTTATTTGATCTGTTTTTACAATTTAATTCAGGGCGATTTAGCCTACATTTAACCCTCTGGGGTCTGAGGTGTTTTTGGGGTCCTTGAGATGTTCTGACATGCCCTGACATTTGTGCTTTTTTCAGTTGCTTATAAACATATTAACCCTCTGGGGTCTGAGCTGTTTTCGGGGCCCTGGAGGTGTTCTGACATATTCTGACATTTGTGGTTATTTCTGTTACTTGTGACATTTTCATGGCTAAAGTCTGATTACACTGTATTCAGCACAAACTCTGCTACAATAATATATCAGCAGCATGTATGTAAAAGTTTGTAGTTTTGAGATAATGACATTTATGCGTGGTTTGTGAAAATACAAAAAAAAAAATCTCACTGAAATAAGGTCATGAAACCCCTACTGATTATTTCTTCACAAGACTTTAGAAAATTGTATGACGTAGCCTAGAATATTTGCTCTAAAACTATGTGAAAATCACCCTGACTGCTCATTCAGATAAGACAATATATTGATGTAAAATTTTTACGACGTGTTTTGTGTGAGAAAGCTTTATGCGGGAGCTCATTAATATGTAAGCTTTTCACACCTGAGAAAGACAAAGACCCTCCCCTAACGGCCCTATTAGGAGCTATCAGGCCCTATCATTCTGAGCAACCTTGCACAAAGAATGAGGAGATTTAAAAAAGAATGGCTTTTTGATTGTTTGGATATATTTACAACACAACATAATCCAAATATACACAACAAATGACAAAAAAGCACTTATTGAAACCAATGATCCAAAGACAGAGACCTTTGTGTCATTCTTAAAAACATTGTACATACCTTTTATTTCCAAGGTGTTTGATTTTCACTTTACCATGTTCATATACAGAGACTCATGTGAATGTTGAAGTCAGCAGGACTCAGTGGCATGTGGCCCTGAGAGAAAAAAAAAAGTGAACATACTGATATCAAGAGAAAGGCCTGCACGAGTTTGGGAATACATTTTAGATTTTTCTGGTTAAAATTGCTTTTTAAAATTCACAGAATACACACACACACACACACACACACACACACACACACACACACAAATGTTTCCAACAATATAATATAATGAACACCAGGTTTGTTGTGCCTTGTAGACATAGGCTATGCGCAGTGCTGGATAAAATAATAATAACAATGACCTATAGCAGCCTATAAATCTTCCAAAAGATTTCAGTAACAACTAAGCTAGAGAAAAATATATTGATTATCATGTTACTTCAATGTTTCCATTCGTTATGATGATATGAAATGAGATAATAGTAAAAACATGAAGCCGTTTGGTGCGTTTTGCTTTTCAAACGCGATCGCGCTCAAATATAAAACATTATGGTTACCATATACATATCTACGTTTGAGCAGATATCCACAAACACAGTAACAGTAAACACGGGTCTAAATATTATAATATTCACCATATATCTAGCAACAGTTCAACTGCAATGTGAAGTTTATGCAACAATAACATGAACTAATAATTAAGAATTTCTTACCTTACTCTTTCTTGTCTTCAAATCGCGTTCTTCTTCTTCTGAGGTAAATCCAATGTAAGCTCACGGCGCGTCTTTCAAACTCGATGAAAAGCAGAGACTTGTGAAGTTTTTTCGTGCTTTGAGGTAATGAGCGTGTTCGCGTTCCATGTGGAGATTTGCATGTGAATCTAAATAAATAATTAGGAAGCGTTTGAGAAGCTGGACATCTTGTTGGTTTTATACAAATTACTTAAACAGAGAATATTTGTTTTCAGTTTGAATCCGATCATTTAAAAGTACACACTTAAATGTTATAAAGGTATATGGCTTATAAATGTGTGACAAGTATTCGCTGAGTTTTGTTTCAGTTTATTGACGTGCTCAAGAAAAAAAAGTTTATTTTCTTTATTTTACAAAAGCACAATGTTTTGATTTGATTGTAAGTGGACACATACAAAAGTAGAAATATCACAGATTCTTTTTTTATATTTCTTTTTTCTGTATGACCATAAATGACGGAGTAATTTAAGTTTATTGTGCTACAATGTGAAGAAAATCCAGCAAAACGTGCCGGCGCGTTTGCCGACCTCAGAGGGTTAATGGCAAAGGTGTAATTACGCTCTATTTAGCACAAACAGGGCTACCATAATATGTGAGCAACATGTAATGACACATACAAAAGTAGAAATATCACAGATTCTTTTTTTATATTTCTTTTTTCTGTATGACCATAAATGACGGAGTAATTTAAGTTTATTGTGCTACAATGTGAAGAAAATCCAGCAAAACGTGCCGGCGCGTTTGCCGACCTCAGAGGGTTAATGGCAAAGGTGTATTACGCTCTATTTAGCACAAACAGGGCTACCATAATATGTGAGCAACATGTATGTACATGTTTGTATTTTTGAGAAAATAATGTTTATGCATGGTTATTGAAAAAACAAAAATGTCTGAAATAAGGCCACAAAACACATACTAAATATGTGTCAATAAGACTTCTGAATAATGCATTTTGTCGCCTAGAGTTTTTTCTTCAAAATGATGTGAAAATCATCCTGCCTAATCATTCACATAACACAATACATTGATTTCAATTTTGTACGACACTTTTTGTTTGGAAAGGCAATATGCGGGTGGGCGTGATTCACACCTGAGGAGACAATGGGGCCCGCATAATGAGGCTGCATACTTAATGAGCCTTTCATTCAGGTGTGTGACTGAGCCACAAGAAAGAATGCAAGGACAATATATATATATACATATATATAATTTGTTCACAGTTGTTGTTGGTTTTTCCACAAATTGCGCTTGCAAATTGTATAATATCCAAGGTAAAACATTTCTAGTAATTGTGCAGTTAATTGTTTCTCATACTGTATTTTCAGATTTGGAATATATTCTCTACCCAAATGTGTCACTAATAAAGCATAATAAAATTATTTATAGAGAAGGCTTATATTGACCTTTTAAGATTTTGTTTACATCTATCCTTGTGTGTGTGTGTGTGTGTGTGTGTGTGTGTATATATATATATATATATATATAATATATATATATATATATATTATATATATATATATATATACTTTTTTTTCTATTTTATTAAAAAGGTTATACAATTACAACAACAATTAAAATTGTAACAATATTTCCAGTGTAATCTTTCTTTGTAAAAACTAAAGTATACATTTTATCATACGTAATTCAATTCATATGAGCAGAAATTGGCAACATTATAGAGCTTATTTGATGTGGCAGTATTTAACAGTAAAAACTTTATAATAGGGATGCACCGATGCATCGGCTGAACATCGTAACGGCCGATATTTGCCTACGTTAACTGCCCATCGGCCATCGGAATTAAAAATGGCATTCGCCGATGTCTGATGATTATGTGTGTCAGGAACGCTGTGCTCAGGAGAAACTTTTTTTCCCTCTTTTTATTTGGGGCGGGGGGAGATACCAAGTCCGAGACGGGAGAGGCCCGGCCCGCTGCGTGCACTCTCCTCAGTAACATTAGATTAAAACGAAGAAGATGGCGGTCGTGTGGCAATATTTTACAGTTTTCAGAGAAAGATCAGCGTTTTGCAGTTTGCAATACGTGTTCCATTGAAATTTCAAGAGGAGGGGCAGTTAGAAAGTCATTTAACACAACAAATCTCATGGACATTTGAAAAGCAAGCACGAGGCGTGTAACGGCGATTACCTGCAAGCTGACCAAAAACGGAAAAATGAAGCCGCCAAGAAAGCGCAAACCCCCGGTAAGACTCAGACTTCAATTGACACGGCGTTTGAGAAAGCCAAACAGCTGCCTCCAGACAGTGCCAAAGCGAAACAAATAACAAACAAGGTGATGGAGTTCATCGCTTTAGATGACCAGCCTTTCTCTGTAGTGGAGGACGTGGGTTTTCGGAGTCTGATTAAGTTTATGGAGCCTCTCAGCATCTGCTATCTCGGAGGCATTTGAGTAAATGTTCCAGACGTGGGAAAATCGACAAAACCAGAGTGCATGCTGTCGTGAGAGATAATGCTAGGAATATGACGAAAGCTATGATGGACAGTGGTCTGGCTAGTTTTGGCTGCATGGCGCACACACTGCAACTGGCAATTCATGACGGTGTTTTTAGCCAGCACAGCCTCACGGATGTTGTGGCTATTTGCCGAAAAATCGTCGGCCACTTTAAACACTCACCTCTCGCATATTCACGTCTCCAGGCTGTGCAGATCCAGTTGGGGAATGAAACCAAAAAGGCTACAGCAAGATGTTTCCACTCGTTGGAATAGTACATTTTTATATGATGGAGAGCTTGCTGGAACAAAAAGCGTGCACTTTCTACATATGCCGCAGACTACGACCTCCCGGCCACTCTCAGTGCGCACCAGTGGCAATTAATTGAAAACTTTATAACACTCCTCTCCCCGTTTGAACAATTGACGAGAGAAGTTAGCTCATCAGAAGCATCCGCTGCAGATGTCATCCCCTCTGTGACAGCCTGAGACGTCTTCTGAGTAAGCAGGCTGACACAGACCACGGCGTTAAAACAACAAAGACCTCATTATTAGAGGCTGTAAATAGACGCTTCGATCAAATCCAGTACGATCCCATGTTCTGCATTGCCACCTATTTGGATCCCAGATACAAGGATCGTTACTTTGATGAGGATGTTAAACAATGCGCTCGAGAAATACTTGAGGCACACCTGTTGCCTGCTGCCGGTGCAGAGGATTGGACGCGCGATGGAGAGCGCGCACATCACACAGAGCGCAAGAGGCAACAATCCGACAGAGCAGGGCCCTCCCTGCATGATGTGTTTGAGGAGATTCTGGAAGAAATGGACCCGAGAGGACAAGTACCTCTGTATCCCAACAACTGGGTATTTTCCTGGCAGAGACCACTATTCCCAGAGGTGAGAGCGCACTCTGTTATTGGAGAAATAACCACCTGCGTTTTCCCGAACTCGCACAAATGGCACGCAAATACCTTAGTGCGCCATGCACCAGCACCGAGAGTGAGCGGTTTATTCAGCTCTGTATCTCATGTCTTGGATGAAAAGAGAAATTGCTTTGCTGTGACATGGCAGAGATGCTTATCTTTGTAAAGAAAAACATGCATCTTATTAAGAAGTAGGCCAGAGATACAGCAGGTGACTTATGTGTCATTAATGATCAGAAGTGGAGGTACTGTTTTTGTTTTATAAGATGCCCCATGTTCCAGCCTATGAGTTCTGAAACAATGTAATGTTTTGTTCTGTATGAGAAATACACAAGTTGAAAGATAGCCCTATTTATGTTTGTATTTATGAATAACAATTTATTTTAATAGCATAATTTATTTATTTCACTTGTTTTTGCATTTACACTTGATGTATTTTTTTATTTTTTTATCAGAAAAATATGTTTTATTGGGCCATGAAAATAATCTCATTGAGAAAGTTTTTGTTTATCAGGCTAAAACCACTCAAATAATTTTGTTGGGCAATGTACTGAAACAATCTTTTCATTGATTAGTTAGCAGTCAAAGGTTTTTGAATGTTATTTTTCAGAAAAGTAAAGAACTTGTCATAAATAAGGTTATAACTAATAATGTCAACCAGAAAGTGACATTAAAGGTTGTTTTTGTTTCATAAATTGGTCTGATTGAATTTGTGCTCATTCTAGGATAGTGTGATCAAGAGCCGAAAGACTTGTATGTTTCCGTGGCACAAAAGAAGGAATAAATAACAAAAAGAAAAAACATCGGCATCGGCCATCGGCCAAGTTGTTATGTTAAACATCGGTATCGGTATTGGCCCAGAATTTCCCAATCGGTGCATCCCTACTTTATAATCTATCCGATTTTTACTCATCTCAGTATAGCAATAGAGTTTGGTAAATGCTGTTCATCCATTCACACACAGAAACGCGATTCATTTTTAAACAGTATTTTTGCCAGCTGTAGCTACATAACAGCACGCATCTGTGCGTTCATTCATTCAGCGTGTACAGACACTATTGCGATTAGAACAAAGCAGATATAGAACTGACCTATTCCTCAGCCGGATCCCTTTGCTCCTCGAAAATGAAACTTCCAGAACTTCTGAGGTAAATTTTCCAGGATTATTATCAACAGAGCCGGATTATCCATAAGGGCACTTGGGCCAGTGCCCGGGAGCACCAACCATTCACAACCACTAGGGGGGCACCACATGACACAAGCTTTAAAAATATTTTTCATAAATTGTTATATTATTAACTTGAAATTCTTGAAAGACCATACATAACTCGTTTATGAACACTAATTTAACAACAATAATAATAATAATAATAAATTATAAATAAATAAAGATTACATGACCACTATCACTCCCCCCCTCCCTCCCCAATCTGTCAGAGTTGAGTTGGTCCATAACCTATGCGCAAATGTGTCTTTTTTTTTTAACGGCTACAGAAAATTAATCTAAATCCAAAATGGACAGATGTCAATTGAGTGGTTTTGCAGTTGTTATATATGTGTTAAAGATTTTATTTGGGATGTGTTCATTGTGATTATATTGGCTGGGTTTATAAAAGTTTATAAAATTGAAATGATCTTTGCTTGGTGCATTTGGAAACAAATCTTGTCTATTTCTAAATGTAATCGCGTGCATCGCTGATGATTATACTGTCCGTGTGTTGAAAACAAATTCGATTAAACACACTCGCAACCAAAGCGGAGACGTTACAATTGCCAGTGCACTGAGCGGAAAGTTTTGCCGCTGTAGTGGACACGCACCGTTACTTTTAATGTTAGCCTATTAGGGGAAAATAAGTATTTGAACACCCTGCTATTTTGCAAGTTCTCCCACTTGGAAATCATTGAGGGGTCTGAAATTGTCATCGTGGGTGCATGTTGTAACGTTTTCGCACACTCTTTGGTTTGGGTTTTTTTATGCTGGGGTGCCAGACAGGTTTCTGTCATTAATTTAGTTCAGTACAAAAACGTACAAAGGTCTTGTGCAGTCTGTTTGTCTTTCACAAAACCCCTCACTTATTTGAGAAAAGAATTGCAATGCAATAATACCCCAAAAAAAAACACTCTTAAATAGACCACTACTGCATTCAATATGACAAACAACTAGAATTCATTCAACTATGTATATTATTAAATGTCAACACAGTTTTAAGTGTCTCAAAAATGACTTTTTGAGTTGAATAGGAAAAAGAAAAACAAAAAATTAATTCACAAATTGTTCCCCACAAAGGCTACAAAAAATAAACAAAATAAGCTCAAGTCACAAGATCAGCAGTAATTCCAACAGTTTAGTTCATGTAGTTCAATAGTTCACATAGTCATATAAATACATTTCCCTGATCAAAGAAAACAGTCAAAAAGTCAAAAGTCAAGTCACTTGAAAACAGTCATCCAGAACTGGCCTTATAGTCTGGTCCACGTTTTTCTGAAACTTCCCAGACGTGAGTATACAGGCTGGAGGCTCCCAATCCGTCAATTCCGCCCAGATTGTCGAACTGCTCACTCGTACTGTTAGCCCTGCAGCGTCTCAACGACCATCCGCTAGTCACACCATAACGAGGATACAATGCTTTCCTTTTAATGATCCAGAGCGCGGTTGATTAGAACGCAGACGAAACACTTTAGCCACGGATAAAACAATAAATCGCGGGAGTCTTCGAGCGGAGCTCCGCGAGTGACACTCACTGCATTGCTTCCGGCAGCCACCTCAACTTCCTTGAGCAGGCGCACGTCATCCAGATAAAGGTAACTGGCCTGTCCCCCAAAACGTCACCATCTTCGTCGCTATCTTATGACGACCACACATTCATATACTATATACACTGTTTTGATTTTTATGGATAATGAACTCGGATTATTTTACAAATGAAAGATGACTGATAATCTGGGATGAATGAACATTTAATTGCTTATTATATGACTACATCGTCACACTCCCCCCCTCTTTAAGAAAAGCCGGCCATTAGGGTAAGGCGTCAAATCAGATGTCTTCAATATTTTTCTCAGTAAATCCAAAAAACTCCTCCTCATCACTGTCCTCCTTAAAGATTTCTAGTAATAGATGTTGTTGTTGTTTTTCAAGTTCTCGTGCAGAGGGGAAGCAAGGTTTGAGCCTAGAGACGTGTACCACTCTTAAGTCTTCTCCCAGTGTCCTCCAGGACAATTTCATAGTTCAGAGGTCCTAATTTCTGGACTATCCTGTAGGGGCCTTGCCATTTTGGAGCAATTTTTGCTGAAAAAAACTTAATTGCCTTGGAATAAGGGTGAGTGCGCATCCAGACTCTGTCCTTCTCCTCATACAACACTTCTCTCCGATTTTTGTCATAGTTACGTTTTTGACGTTGACGTGCTGAATGAAGTTTCTTCTCAACATACTCCTTCATTTGATTTAATTCTGCCAATTTGTCATAGCAAGAATCATCAGGAGACACATCTCGTGGTTGCAATAGCACATCCATGGGACCTCTGAGCGAGCGATTGAGGTTCAACTCTGCTGGTGTTACTCCTGTGGACTCATGGACGGCAGAATTAAGAGCAAATCTGAACTCTGGTAGGAGCTTGTCCCAATGTTTTATGATTGTCACTGACGTACGAGGCCACCATCGTTTTGAGGTGTACGGTTCACTCTTTCAGTGAGATTTGTCTGTGGATGGTAGGCAGTTGTCATTTTGCGTCCGATGTTCCATTTTTTACAGAGCTCCTGGAACACGGAGGAGACAAACTGTGATCCTTGATCAGACAAGATGTAATCTGGGGACCCCCCATCGGGTAAGTATTTCTCTGATGAGTATCTGTGAGACAGTTTCAGCTGTGGCCTTGCGTAGACTAAAAAGCTCAATCCAACGAGAATAGTAGTCCACAAAAACTATAAGAAAAACATTCCCAGAGGAGCTCCTGGGGAATGGCCCCATCAAATCCACTCCAAGCATTTCCATGGACGTTGTACAATGGTTTGTTGCAAGAGGCCGGGAATTCGACGACATTCAGGCTTGTAACGTTGACAAATGGGACAGTTTTGTACAAACTCTTTGACATCTTGGTTCAAGTTAGGCCAGTACACCAAAACTTGCAACCTTTTGAATGTTTTGAATCTGCCAAGATGACCAGCAAGAGGGTCTTCATGAAGAAACTGGAGTAATTGAGATCGGAGAGGTTTTGGTATGTAAACTTGGTACACAATTTTGTGTGGAAACTGGACAACTCTGTAGACTTTATCTTCTAATATGGAGAATTTGGTAGAGGAATTGACAGTGATTTCTCCTGATTCTACTATTTGTTCGTACAGATGGTGAATGTCTGGATCTGTCTGCTGTGCTTTCCAGATGTCATGATCGGTGATTGGCAGATCCTCTGTTTTCTCGGGTTTCCCCTTCGACTTCAGAGATAAAGCAGTGGAACAAGTTAGAAGGGCCCGGTTCATTAATGTCAACAGGGGCTCGAGACAAAGCATCAGGAACCGTATTATACTTCCCCCTCCTGTACTCCATTGTGAAGTTGAATTTCTAGAGTCGAAGTGCCCCCCGAATTAGACGAGTGTTAGGTTTCTGTGTTTTGAAGACCCACATCAAGGAAGAGTGATCAGTAACGACTGTGAAGAATTTTCCTTCCAAGTAGTACCTCCATTTTTCGAGGGCCCACACGACTGCCAAACATTCTTGCTCGGTGGTCGTGTAATTTCTTTCTGCCGGATTTAAGGTACGACTGGCAAATGCCAGGACTTCCTCAGTGCCCAGTCCTGTTTGCTGCACGAGAACAGCTCCTAAGCCGACCTCACTTGCATCAGTGTAGATGACAAATGGTAGATTCAGATTAGGATGTCCCAACACAGGTGGAGACACAAGGAGCTCTTTCAGAGCTTGGAAGGAAGTTTGACATTGCGAAGTCCAAAGGAATTTGACACCTTTCCTTTTTAAGGGCATTCAGGGGTTCAGCCACTTGCGAGAAGTGCGGTACAAACCTATGATACCAACCAGCCATGCCTAAAAATCTCTGGACTTCCTTTATGTTCTTTGGCACAGGAAAATCTTGGACTGCTCTGGTTTTCTCTGGATCTGCCTTGATACCTGTATCAGACACAATATGGCCAAGAAACTTCAGAGAAGTACGGAAGAAATGTGTTTCTTCATATTAACAGTCACGTTTGCCTCTTTCAATTTATCCAAAACAGCCTGGATGTCCTGGAAGTGCTGTTCTATTGATGAAGAGCAGTGGCGGCTGGTGCTAAAAAATTTTGGGGGGGCACAACAAACTGAATTTTTTAATTCAGGACTGAATGTAGGCTTATTGTTAAATAACAATTTAACAATGATAATAATGTAGCTATCATTAGCCTAAAGTTTAGCTAAAACTTCAGCCGGTAGGGTTGGGAAATAGCCAATTGCCAAATAAATCTGAATTTTTGGGCTAAATGGCGATGTATGGTATAATCTGAGTATTTAATTATTATTTTTCTATTTGAATAAAAAAAAAAAACCTGTATTTAATTTTTTTTTTTTTATATTTAATATCCTGATCGATATTGTCCTACAAACAATGTTTATATTGAAGGTTATAAAAACAAACATAGTGTAACCTTGCTGTCTATCTGCAGTCTATCCAAAAAAGGGGTCAAATCACATTACATTCTAACATTGCAACATTACAATCTAAAAACAAAATAATGTTTTTTAAAGAAGTAGTTAAATTTACAAAAAAAAAAAAAAAAGCCTAATATCATAAAAATACACATGTAGGTTTGAAATTCTCTAGCACATTTATGTTCACCAACAACAACAAATATTCAACAACAAATGTTTTAAGCTAAATATATTTATAATTTAGTGCTAATGTATATTTTAGTCAGAATAATTGCGCTCCTATTCTATTGCGCTCCGTCTGTTCGACGCGCATGCACGCGGGGGCGCTCGTTCACGGAAGTATAGCTTGCAGAAAGCTCGCCCACTCATGACAGCAAACTGGACTTTCTAACATTTACAGATTGAGAATATGTCCGTGAAATGTAAGTTATGCACTGAGGAAATTATTGGATGTCACTTCAGCTTATGGCTAAATACTAATAGAGGTACATTTGTTTCCACCAATCGCTGCACAAGTTAAGGTTACGTATGATGACGAAAGCACGTTAGTGCGAGCCCCTCCCGGAACCCATAGAGAATGCATTGCAGTGCCTGCAGTTCGAAAAAAAAAATATTTGAATGTAAGTCTATGGGAACACTCTGGGCGATTCTCAGCCAGAGTGAAATCGCCCAAAAAGAGGCGGTACTCCACAAAACGTGACTCGGCGCTGATTGGACTATATCCAGAGCTGATCCAGAGGCAGAACAACAGTGAGTGACTGCTAGCGTAAATCTGTGGTTGAATGAGATAGTGATTGAAAGTCCCTTTCACACTTTGGTGGTGCGTCGCCCGATCGCCCTAATGAAGAAACCGCCGCTGATGAAGAGTATATAATTATATCGTCTAAGTAGACAAAACAGTTCTTTCGCTGTAGCTCTCCCAGGACTCTCTCCATCAACCGCTGGAAGGTCGCTGGTGCATTTTTGAGGCCAAAAGCCATGACCTTGAAATTAAATAACCCCTGATTGCAAATGAAGGCAGTTTTATCTCGACTTTCCTCTTCCAGTTTTGAACCTGCCAATATCCACTGTTGAGATCCAGGGTGGAAAAAACAACAGCACCACTCAAGGACTCAAGAATTTCCTGGATTGTAGGAAGTGGATAGGCATCTGATTGAGAGACTGAATTTACCTTTCGGTAGTCCCACGCAGAAAAGGTAACCACCCGTTTTCTTGGGAATCAATACCACTGGAGAAGACCATGCTGAGGAGGAAGGCTCGACGACATCAGCAGCTAACATCTCATCAGTCAGTTGTTTGATGACCTTCTGTTTCGTAGGAGAAACACGATAAGGCTTTTGTCTTATAGGAACATCTTGAGTAACATAAACTCTGTGTGTCAAAACACTTGTTTTTCCCAAAACCTCTGTGCAGACATCAGAATTCTGTTTGAGTTGGCTCAGAAAACGTTCCTTTCCTCTCTCATCTAGGCAGGTGTTTTGGCACGCTACATGCAGAGGGTTTGGTTCTTCCTTTGAGGTACCAGGGGGAAGCGCAGAAAAAAGAGCAAGAGGGGAAGAATTATGCCATTCATGGAAGTGAGCTTCATTTTTCAGAAAAGAATATTTTTGATCAGGATGAAACCAATAGACATTGTTCCGGATGTCTATTTGCAGCCCACTGAAGAAAAGATAGTCTAAACCCAACACAACAGGAAAGGCAAGCATTTGTGGGGCTAGGACAACCACTGGTAAGGGAACAGTTAATGTTTGTACTGCAATTTGTACTTCACCCCATCCTAATGGTTGCCTGGCTCCTCCATCAGCCAGATAAATGGGACCCTCAGTCCAGGGTCTGAGCTGTTGAGTGTGATAACCCATGGTTGCCCACAATTTCTCATTTAACAGTGTATATGACGATCCTGTGTCAACCAAAGCTTGGCCTTGCCAAGAGTCAATATTTACAGGAACAATCAACTGCTGAGGTAGAGATGTGGAGAAAGGATGAGCAGGTGAGTATACAGACTCCATATGAGTGACAGTGCTAACAGTTGGATGATTATCATGGTTACCTTTAACAGGATTGGGACCTTGCTGACCTTCCTGCTGTACACGTGTTCTTACTCTCTCCGCTAACTCATCCTCGTAATCTTCTGACAAGAAGGCAGCAAGAAACTTTGCTTCAAACTCCTGCCAAGTGTTTGTCTCAAGTCGAGCAACATCCCACCAGTCTCTAGCTGTACCATGGAGCACATTCCTGAGGGTTGCTATTATTTCTTCATCAGAAAGAGGGTGGAGAGCCATGAAATCATAACATTTCTCCAGAAAGATCAAAGGATCATCACAGTCTTCTAGTCGGCCAAAGCATGGGAACTGGATTTTCACAGGCTGTTTTCCCAAAAAACGTCCTCTACCTTCAACAGTGGTAACCAATTCACTTGTGGAATTAAGCTCAGAGTCACCCAAACCATATTGAAATGTTGAATGGAGTCGCTGTAATCTGGTGCTCACCACCGGCATTTCCGCAGCAGTAGAAACAGATGGTGATGCAACTGTTGGTACAGAAACATTGGCTTTCACTGAACTCTGCTGTGATGACTTGAGAGCTTCAATGTCTTTAGCTAATTGATGAAAATGTTGTATGCACTGGTGGAGTTCATTCTGTAAATTACTATTTGAACCTGTCTGAGCAAGAAAGGTATTCATTTGTTGAGTATATTGATCAGTGGTCTTTTGTATGAGATCCAGAGTATTAGCCATTGGTTCCATGACTGTATTGAAATCCTTCAATACCTCTGCATGATGCTTCTTTAGTTGCCAATGCAGCATGTTATTAAACTCTTTCCTGAAATACTCAAACTGATTACTCATAAGCTGTTTTATTTCTGTTGTTTGTTTCACAGATGCAGTATCCACATGCAAAATGAAAGTATCCATAATGTTTTTCAGCTCTCCAACTTCAGTAAACAAGGTGTCTTTTAGACTCTGGTATTGGGTTCTGGTCATTTCACTCAATTGCTGAAGAGTCAGAGTGTCCATAAATCCAGTTAATCCTAAAGAGGGCTGAGATGAAGGTGATATTGGGGGTCTGAGATCAAAACTTCCTGTTAAGTCCATATCTAGCAGAGTGTGTTGAGATGAAATGGCCTGAAAACCTTCCAAGGTGCTGCTAGGGAGGGTGCTAGGAGGAAAGGATTGAGTTCCATCTTGATCTAAAGCCATAACATCCATAAGATCCTCTTTAAAAGTCTTGGTTGGAGTTTGGTTACGATCTCCCTCCATTCCTGGCAAGACCTGCTTGGAGATGCAGCCATTTTGCTTGAAGAATTGGGTGTTGTTTTTAGTCGTTTGAAATAAAGAAGGTCTGATTTGAGTGCATTTTTCTTCTCACAAGTGTTTAATATTTGAGTCCCATCTGGGGTGCCATTTTTATGTAACGTTTTCGCACACTCTTTGGTTTGGGGTTTTTTATGCTGGGGTGCCAGACAGGTTTCTGTCATTAATTAGTTCAGTACAAAAACGTACAAAGGTCTTGTGCAGTCTGTTTGTCTTTCACAAACCCCTCACTTATTTGAGAAAAGAATTGCAATGCAATAATACCCCCAAAAAAACACTCTTAAATAGACCACTACTGCATTCAATATGACAAACAACTAGAATTCATTCAACTATGTATATTATTAAATGTCAACACAGTTTTAAGTGTCTCAAAAATGACTTTTTGAGTTGAATAGGAAAAAGAAAAACAAAAATTAATTCACAAATTGTTCCCCACAAAGGCTACAAAAAATAAACAAAATAAGCTCAAGTCACAAGATCAGCAGTAATTCCAACAGTTTAGTTCATGTAGTTCAATAGTTCACATAGTCATATAAATACATTTCCCTGATCAAGAAAACAGTCAAAAAGTCAAAAGTCAAGTCACTTGAAAACAGTCATCCAGAACTGGCCTTATAGTCTGGTCCACGTTTTTCTGAAACTTCCCAGACGTGAGTATACAGGCTGGAGGCTCCCAATCCGTCAATTCCGCCCAGATTGTCGAACTGCTCACTCGTACTGTTAGCCCTGCAGCGTCTCAACGACCATCCGCTAGTCACACCATAACGAGGATACAATGCTTTCCTTTTAATGATCCAGAGCGCGGTTGATTAGAACGCAGACGAAACACTTTAGCCACGGATAAAACAATAAATCGCGGGAGTCTTCGAGCGGAGCTCCGCGAGTGACACTCACTGCATTGCTTTCCGGCAGCCACCTCAACTTCCTTGAGCAGCGCACGTCATCCAGATAAAGGTAACTGGCCTGTCCCCAAAACGTCACCATCTTCGTCGCTATCTTATGACGACCACACATTCATATACTATATACACTGTTTTGATTTTTATGGATAATGAACTCGGATTATTTTACAAATGAAAGATGACTGATAATCTGGGATGAATGAACATTTAATTGCTTATTATATGACTACATCGTCACAATGTCCACTGTGAGAGACATAATCTAAAAAAAAGAAATCACAATATATGATTTTTTAACTATTTATTTGTATGATACAGCTGCAAATAAGTATTTAAATATACTTCAAATGAAGGTGTGTTAAAGGTCTCTCTCTCTCTCTCTCTGCTACTGTAGGTTAAGCTGGTGTGATATGACAGATGAAGGTTGTTCTGCTCTGACTTCAGCTCTGAAATCAAACCCATCACACCTGAGAGAGCTGGACCTGAGCAGGAATACACTAGGAAACTCAGGAGTGAAGCACTTATGTGACGTACTGAAGGATTCACACTGTAAACTGGAGAGATTGAGGTCAGTCACATTCACATACAGGAAAGAAAAAGTGTTTTGATATTTGAAAGAGAATAAAGAGTTTGTTTTTCTCATTTCTGCTAATGTAGGTTAAGCGGGTGTTGTATGACAGGTGAAGGTTGTTCTGCTCTGACTTCAGCTCTGAAATCAAACCCATCACACCTGAGAGAGCTGAACCTGAGCGTGAATAAACTAGGAGACTCTGGAGTGAAAAACCTCAGTGATCTACTGATGAACACACAATTCAAGCTGGAGAAACTACAGTTAGTATCATTATACTGTACAGCAGTTACAGTGAGATTAATGTTTACTGTTTATTATATTTTAAGGCAACTGGACTCAAGTCTCATCATTTATAGCAGCGGTCCCCAACCTGTTTTGTGCCACGGACCATGTTTTCGGTGGTGACGCGTTCATGTAACGTGAGGGTGGCGCTGCCAATAAAGCATCTAAAAGCATACAAAACTAAATTCACTTTAAAGACAGGCTTTGTGCTTTCTGCTTGAGGTCTCAGTGAAAGTTTTAAAGCTGTCTTTTAGTGCCGCTTTCAGAGCGCTCACGTCCGTAACCGAGAACTGTCCCGTCCGTAACATTACTTTTTTTGTGTGAAATAAATTTCTAAATAAATGCGACTTATAGTCCAGTGCGACTTAGGCTATATATGTTTATTCTTGTTCATGGTGCATTTTTTGACTGATGCGACTTATAGTCTGAAAAATACGGTAAGTTATTAAATTCTTTCTGTGCAGCCTGGTACCAAATGTCCCGTGGCCCGGGGGTTGGGGACCCCTGATTTATAGCACTGCACTTTCTGGTGTTTCTCCATCTGAAGAAAGATTCAGAAACACTATTAGTGAATGGCTTGTTCTGTGTATCAGTAGAAAGAGCATTAAACTGAAGCATTTGAAACTTTGTGGCTATAAAATTGTTTCATATACTGAAATCTGACAAATCTTTGCTTTGAAACAACACAGAAGTGAGAACAGACTAAAAACAGCGTAACAAATGACAGTAGATTATTCTGACAGAGTTACAGTTATACTGGACTAATGGTGCTTTACACTAAATCTTAATTTATTAAGCAAAATGTCTATGTAAGCGATAAGGTCCTGGAGGCTGTGCTGTATGGTGAATAAGTCACGGCTGAAGGGCGATGTTAGGCTCGATGCGAAGAGGAGTCAGCCGTCACTTATTCACCATCAGTGTTGGGAACGTTACTTTAAAAAAGTAATTAGTTATAGTTACTCACTACTTGTTCCAAAAAGTAACTGAGTTAGTAACTGAATTACTCTATAATAAAAGTAACTCGTTACCAGGGAAAGTAACTATTTGCGTTACTGTTAAAAAAAAAAAAGTTGCTGTATGTCAAAGAATTTGTTAAAAACAAGTTAAAATGAGTAGAACAGACGTTTGTACATAACTTTCAATATTTATTGCACGTCGACAGACAGCAAGAGGTTTATCCTGCACTTCAAGCATTATCTTTGTAAGAAAAGTAAACAGTTACACCATATAAAGTGCATTTAACTCTAGCAAATTAAATCAACCTCTCTCAACTTTTTATTAAAAGTTTTATTAATAAAGTAAAGGCATAGGACCAGTTTATTTGTAGTGCACTGACAATAG
This sequence comes from Rutilus rutilus, assembly GCA_021464565.1. Taxonomy (NCBI): domain Eukaryota; kingdom Metazoa; phylum Chordata; class Actinopteri; order Cypriniformes; family Leuciscidae; genus Rutilus; species Rutilus rutilus. The sequence goes on from JAJAQA010000011.1 coordinate 1,470,573, forward strand.
TTGTATATAATTAGTTTATTAATTAAATTAATAAAAAGACAAAAAGACCTTGAGATATGTTTGGTAATTGTACCTAAATGAATTGAAAATTAATTTGCTACATTTCAGATTAATATAGGCTATTTGTTTTCCTTAAAATTTTAATTAGCAGTAACTTAAACACTTTGCAGTTTGAATGTCCTGTATAAACAAAATTACGGAGTATGCTTTTATGTTTCCACTGTTCGATCGCGTCCGCGCCTCACACACACACACGCATGAACGGACACAAATGTAAACACTTTTCGATCGCGCCCGCGCCTCTCTCTCTCTCTCTCTCTCTCTCTCTCTCTCTCTCTCACACCCACACATTCCAGCATTCCAAACCTTTGACCTCAATGAATTTGAAGTAGTGCTTATATCTCCACCTTGAAAATGCCACCTTTTCATCGGATTGCTCCTGACTCGCCATCTCTGCTGCTTCATTGAATCTCTGTTGTGTGTGTGTGGCGCGTGTGCTGGCATGTGTGTAAAAACACTGGCTCTGATTGGCTACCATGAAACACATGACATGGCCTTAGCCAATCATAATCGCTTACCTCGTTATTAACCCACCTCCTCACTAGCTGTGCGTGTGCGAGCCAGTGGTGCGTTCGGATTACACAGTTTATTCAATCAATGCATAGTAACGCACCGCATTTAACGCCCAGTAATGTTAACGGCGTTTGTAACGACGTGAAAAGTAATTAGTTAGATTACCCCGTTACTGGAAAAATAACGTCGTTACCTAACGCCGTTCTTTTAAACGGCGTTATTCCAAACACTGTTCACCATACAGCACAGCCTCCAGGACCTTACTGCTTTTATATTGCTTTTCCTTTCCCTCTCTACAGATAAAGCGTTGTCGGGATAATTCTGGGTCGCGTGGCTAAATGTTAAGGCCAGACAGTAGTGTGTTGAGGGTTGGTTTGTAGGGAAGGACTACACGCCTGCGCACATATACTCAAACACACACACTTATAGACTGAACTCGTAACACACATATTCGCGTTTTTGAAGTTTGCGCAGAAAGAACTGAAGAGTTTTCTGTGAGAACGGTGTGTGTTTGCGGCCCCTAAGTTAATAACTAATGATCGTTGCGATGGAAGTGAATCAATCAAACTAACTTTAGCTGGACAATAACTTTATTCCAGAGCTGCTGTAAAGCCAGAACAATCTCTGTTACTGTAATCTCCTATTATCACTGTAAAGCTGCTTTGGAACAATCTACACTGTTAAAAGCGCTGTATAAATGAAGATGACTTGACTTGACTATGAAACGGTTTCCACACAATAGAAATATTAAAGCCGAAAAATATGTATCTATGCAACTTGCATGAAGTAAAATAACTAAAAGCCTTCCTTCCGCTGGAACAAATAGTCCCTGACCGTGAAGAGCAACAGAAATTGCATTATTTCTCCATTAGATGGCGGCAAACACTGTCTTTATGAGTGAGTCAGTCAGTAGAGAAGACTTTATATTGAAAGGACTGAAACTTGTGATCACGGAAAAGCAAGACTCGACTGATAAATGACTAGAGGAACGAGAAAACCCTTTGACTGTTAAAAGAACAAGATATCGCAGCGGACATTCAAACGATGTTTTATTATGAATATAGGACTGACCTGAAGGAAAATGCTAAATCTACTGTAAATGCAGGTACATTTACTTACTCGACCTCTCACCATACTCTACTCTATAAGCTTCAGTGAGCAATATCAGTGAGATCAAACATGTGTTGCGTTGCTAAGAGTGGTTGCGAGGGGTGTTGTGTAGTGATACACAGAACCGTTGGGTGAAGCGGTCATAGCCGTGTTTTATCGTGAATAACACAGATATTGACCAATCAGAACCAAGGACTGGAACTAACCATTTTATATTTGAGTGTAAATTACACTTTAAAATTACTTTAAATAAATTTGATTCATGTACAAGATTTTCTGGTGATGAAAATGTGAAATCAGTCCATCTAAATGTTTGATTTAAAAGTTTTCTATTGTTTCTATATTGATCCTATATATTAATCTAGAGTGATAAATTCACTTATTTGTGGAGTGAGGACGGTTTTTCCACCTAAAGAACGTCCTTCCAGAGCATCGCCTTAGCATGCTTCATCGACACAAGGCCAATGTAATTAAGTTGGCATTGAAAAGGACCTAACGAACAAGTTCAGGATGTGGAAGGAGAGCGTTTTAAGAAGATTCCTCTCTGTCGCACACGTCACCTACCGCTCTACTAATGGTGATGAATAACCCTATTTTATTTACAAAGGTCCTTGTCTAGACATTGTGAAAAATGTCATAAACCCTTAAAATAAAACAAATGGTTATGCACAACATAAAATAGCTCTTTGAGTAGACCTAGCTTTATATTATTAGTTTTTATTATATTATAGTTTTATATTATTAGTTTTACATTATGTTTTTGTATTTAAACTTATTGGGGTGGCAAAAAGAAATTGACTGTAATAACAATAAATTCATAAATAAATAAAACGTGTCAGGGCTTGACATTGTGACAATCGTGTTGTGTATATAATTGATTATGAATCAATATTCACATCAGAGCTCAATCAGCTTGGACATATTTGTGATATTTTGTGATATTTTTACCTTTATAAAGGGCATTTTCCCCTAATCTTATTAAATATATGCTTAATGATTCCTCTTTCATTTTAAACTCTTAAATATGATCAATACATTAGAATAAGACACTATAGGACTGTTACCAATCAAATGAAATCACTAAATAATATACATTAAATAATGTTATGAGATTTAAAAACATTTTTTTTTAAATATTTAATAAGAAAAGTTGAAAAGAATGACACTTTTAAACATGAAACTAAACCGCCAGTAGATGGCAGTAGGTGATAAGCGGTGTTATTAAGCGAGTCATTTATTCAAACGATTCGTTCAAACGCTGATTCATCACGAATAAAGTAGTCGTTCATGAATGGGTCATTGAATCTTTGACTCAACCGATTTATTCAAAACACTGAATCATTCAGTAATGAAAACACGGTTGACTGTGAGACGCGTTCTGCTTCTGCTGTGATCTTTGTTTGGACTGGAATTATTGAGCATCTAAAATGTAAGTGGCTTAATATTAATTACTTGTTTAGTGAACTGTTGAAATCAGTGTTACATTTGCAGTCGTGATGGTATTCAGCACTTGGTCGTGTGGTGTTGCTGAACTGTATCATGCGTTGGGTGCTCGAGCACCTGCCCCCTTTGCCCCTTGGTGCCCAAAGTGCCCTTTTGTCAAGGCAAAATTTCCTCTCCTTTTTTTGTAATTAAAGGCCCTTTTGTGGATGCCTGCCCAACCTAACTATTAGTAAAATTAATAAATAATAATTTAGCCGTAAATGAAATGATCCACATGATGACCTTTCACCTGACGAACTCATCCGGAACGATTCCTCACGCTGCACGCACATTCTTTAATTTCGCGCGGCTACGCGCACTACCAGAAGATATCTTAACCCTTTGATGCGCAAGCTATGGAAACCCCTTCTAATGCACAACATGGGTCTAAAAATACCCGTATTCATTTCCTATGTTATTTCATGCATTGCTGGACTTTTTTTTTTTTATCTTTTGAGATCAATTTATTTAAGCATTTAATATTCCATGATCTATAAATTCCATGATTTATAAATATTAAAAATTTATTGTTTTCAATTACCAAAAATTATTATTTTAATTTTTTCTAGGTTTTGTGTTACTCTATCAAATTTACTTATCAAGCATGATAAAACAAAAGAATAAAGACAACATTTTGTCAAATTAATCATTTTAGCAGTCATTTAGACAACACATTTAACACTTGAAATATTCATTTGCCACTTTCTCTAACATAGCAATCACCAAAGGTGTAAAGTCCAGGTTCAGAAAGTAAAAGTCCTCCTCAGTATTTTGTTCCAATCACCTGAATTAGCCTAATTGCACCACCTAATTAGCAGATTTTCAGCCAGTAGGTTGAACTAATTAGTGAAATTAGCTGTCTGAGGTCATGGGTGGAATAAACATATGGCAGGACTTTTACTTTCTGACCCCTGGACTATACACCTCTGGCATTCACATATCACAGATAACTGATAACAATAAAATTGAACTGTGTAACTGTATTGAATTGTGGTGAATGTGATCAAATAAAAGAAAATACAACAAACTAAATAAAATCACACTGGTACAGCGGCATCTCAAATTGCCATCTTAGTGCTTACATGCCTCACAAATGACAAATGACACCTAAACTCTTAAAACATTGAATCATTTCAGCATATGAAGGATTATGAACTGTTAGGCCTTCTACATGTAAATAAGCTTTAAAATACAATCTTTTTTTTAGTGTAGCTAACATTAGCTAGCTTAGAATATGCATAGACAGTAAAAGAAATGGACACAGCGACCCCATTGGATTCAACGGAGACAAAGTGAAGCCAATTAGAAAATCTTACTTCCTGGGGGTCCAGCGTACTGCGCAGACTCAAACTGAGCTCGACGACGTAGATGTGACGTGAGCAAACCGTCTGTCTTCTAGTAGCTGTGCCAAGATCAATCTGAATCATTACCTTCCGAAACTCGCAGAGACGGAGAGTGTGAGTAGGAGCTGTCCATGATCTTGGAGCAGGAGAAACTTTTTGTAGGTGTTCTGATTAATTACTTTGTCATTTTGCCTCGACGTCCTCCCGATTGCCCGCGAGCTTCTCCTCCTGTCCATACGGTAATTCTCTACTGTGCGACAGAGAGTCGCGTGGCTGTGACGCAATCGTTAGCCTACTTTTACAAAAACTGCTTCTACAGGGCCATAACGTAAGATACAAGGTAATGGAGCATTTTATACATTGTCGTGTTTCTTTAGAAATAAATAATGGACAAATGGAGTCTTTAAACGCCTCAGATGTGAAGTTATTCGCTGTCAAAGTGATGCCAAAATGAATGGGAGTCAATGGGATGCTAACTGCAGGTGGGGTTCCGTTAGCCAATGGCGGCGTCCGGGGGTACTTCAAAATAATACAAATCCCTGCACCCTTGAGAAAATGTCACCAGCTAGCTAGCTAATAGTATTGGACATGTTTCTCCTTCTCACAAGTCATTTCTCACTAGGATTACAAGGTCAAGGTAACCATAGCCTAATATTCAAATATGTCCATCTTTTACAAAATATAAAATATTTTCTGTGGTTAAAATAAAAATAAGACTTGCATCAAATATACAAAAGCAGCCGTGTTGAGTTCTGAAATGTGTGGCAGGTGAATAGTATTCTGCAGTAAATGTTCCTACTTGCAAAAATGTGCAAATATCAAAGGTTTCTATATGGGTCATTTTTGACCCATGTATGTAAAATTGATGTAGAAAAAAAAAAAAAAAACTGTGTTTGTTTATAAAGTAAGAAAGGAAACATTAACATAATGATTTGTGTAAATCAAAAACAAGATATTTAATGAATACCTGGAATAAGAAAAAAACCAAAAACATATCTTTTAAAGATTCAGCAAAGAAACACTCAGCCATCACTAAATAACATAGGAAATGAATACGGGTCTTTTTAGACCCATGTATGTAAAAAAAAATGTAGAAATACAAAAACTGTGTTTGTTTATAAAGTAAGAAAGGAAACATAAACATAATGATTTGTGGAAATCAAAAACAAGATATTTAATGAATACCTGGAATAACAAATGATAAAATACATATATTTTAAAGATTCAGCAAAGAAACACTCAGCCATCACTGAAATAACATAGGAAATGAATACGGGTCTTTTTGGACCCATGTTGCGCATTAGAAGGGTTGCGATACAAAAACGATTTTTATTCGAAAAGAAAGAAATGAAAAATTTAAATTAGGATTTTTAATGATCTAAAACAAGTTAATTGAGGAATACCTGGAATACTGAATGATGAAATTAATTTCTTGCAAAGATATAGAAAATGAAAACTCAGTCGGGTCTTTTTAGACCCATGTTGTGCATCAAAGGGTTAAAATCTGCGGCTGCTGGTAAGTGGCGTTTCATTTTCAGCGAAGTGATTTTGATGTTTGTTTACTTATTATTATTATTATTATCTTACAAGGACGACGTGAAGAGAGCATGCAGAGATGTTGTTTATATTGCAGTGTGTAGGCTGTAGAAGTAACTGTTTTCCTGAATGCCATCAAGATTAAAACCGAGACTGATTTCATAACAAGTCAATAAACAAATAGTTAAAATTAAGTCACTTACATTTTAGAGGCTATTACTGTTTTTGTTCTGTTTCAGCAGTGAAAATAGTTCCAAACAAATATCACCGCAGAACCATCGCGCATCTCACAGCAACACTTTGACACAGCATTTTGAACGAATCGGTTGAGTCAAAGATTCAATTACCCATTCACAAACTGCCTCATTCTGAATAAATCAGCCGATTGAACGAATCGTTTGAATGAATGACTCAATGACTCGCTCATTAAAACGGTCGCCTGCCACCTCCTACTGGCGGTTTAGTTTCAAAAAGTATCATCTTTTCAACATTCCTTATTTTTGTATATTCAAAAATATTTAAAATAATCTAATTTAATACAGTTATAATTTTTCAATGTAAATTATTTAATGTGATTGGTAACTATAATATGATAACTATAATATATTGATCAAATTTAAGAATTTGAAATGAAAGTTGGAGCATACATTTAATAAAATTAGGGGAAAGATGCCCTTTATAAAAGATACAAAAAATTAGAGATTTCAAACAGTGATGTAATGAAACATTGACAATTTAAGTTTGAAGGGAGAAAAGCCTCTGTTTAGGCTATTAAGGAAATGTAATTTTGCCAAAAGAAGAACTTTTATTGTATATAAATGTATATATAACAGGAAGATATATAACAGATCTTCTCTGGGTAGATAAGAGATTATGGACATTAATGACAGAATAGAGAATAACACATGAATATATGGTATATGATATTTAAACTGCACATCTTGTGTAATTATTTTATTTATTTATTATTATTCTTAAGGATTTTTATACAGTATAGGTCAATGTATGTTATATGTAATATGTCTGGTATGTATTGTAAATTGCTGCTGTGACATCACAATTTCCCCTTGGGGATTACCGGTATTAAAGTCTTTCTATTCTATTCTATTCTATTCTATTCTATTCTATTCTATTCTATTCTATTCTATTCTATTCTATTCTATTCTATTTTAAATCAGCCTACTTCAGTGTGATATGTTACCATACTATCATGCTTAACACTAAGAATTTGAATAATTGTAATGTGATGATCAGATGCAGATATCTAAATCAAAGAATATGGGTGGTTTGCGGGTGGATTATTTATTTTTAACAGTGGATTCGGGCAGATTCGGGTGACTCAAAGTGCACCAGATTAATGAATTTATCTTTAAAATGTACAAAATTTTCTTACGGGGGGGCAAGAAAATGGATATATGTTTTTGAGTGGATATAGCCTATATGTGTATGTACATTTGAGAAATAGATATGTGTATGAGATTTTTTATTTATTCATTATTATCTTTTCAAATGAATTAAATGTTTTTTATCTAAATAATGAAATTGTACAAAGGTTTGGATTTTTCTTTTTTTGTAAATATAAAGGATGTGTTACGGTTAAATATTGTTTGAGGTATGTCTGTACAGAGTAATTATAAATGAAGGTGTGTTAAAGGTCTCTCTCTCTCTCTCTCTCTCTCTCTCTCTCTCTCTCTGCTAATGTAGGTTAAGCGGGTGTGATATGACAGATGAAGGTTGTTCTGCTCTGACTTCAGCTCTGAGATCAAACCCATCACACCTGAGAGAGCTGGACCTGAGCTGGAATACACTAGGAGAGTCTGGAGTGATAAACCTCAGTGATCTACTGATGAACCCACAATGCAAGCTGGAGAAACTACAGTGAGTATCATTATACTGTACAGCAGTTACAGTGAGATTAAAGTTTACTGTTTAAGTTACACCGATTATACCGTAGGATTGCATCTTCTGGGCTCTCATTTATAAAACTGTGTGTAGGATCCTTACTAAAAGTGTATGTGCGCCTGAAAGACAAAAAGGTGTACAGCAAAAAAATCTTCACTTATAAAACCGTGCGTACGGCAGAACCTGCGCAGAATCCCCCATCGGTGACACCAAACTGCTCTGTCTCAGATGTGCGTTCGCTCGGCTCAGAGTAGGGTTGTGCCGATAGACGAAAGTATCGTGTATCGACGATAGTCAGAGATATGGCTGCTGGCAGATGCCTTTGACGATATCAATACGATAATTAGCTCGTTTTCCCATTAATGTATTAAATCATTATTATTATTATGAAGCTAGTATTGTTATTAAATTAATTATGAACTACAATTAATTAGCCTTGCCTAAATTCATAACGACATCACCACATAACCACACTTGCGACTTCACCGACGTGCGTATGAGATCCATTCACAAATTGTCAAGAGCGCTTGTTTTAACAGACGCATCTTCTTATACAGAGCCAAGATGAAGACGGCATCGCTGTTCGGCAGTATTTTGTTTCCATAGCACATTAACAAAACATTTAATGACACTAATAACACTAAAAACAATACAATTACAAAATATTAGCCTAATGATAATAATAATATCACTAAAATTATATATGCCTAATAACAGTCTTTAGTTTACGAACGCAGCACAACTCTGCCGTCTGTGAAAATCAAAAGCCACTTCAAACTCTTGTTTAACGAGTAATATTCTTCTAATTGTTTCACTGTCAATAATGTAAGTCCACAAGAGAAATATTAAGCCAGTAAATTAAGATAGTTGCTATACCGTTATATCCACCGTCGTCTCTGAGAGAACGCGCCGTTAATGCAGCGAAAGCTCAGTCCGTTTCTGCTTTCATTCTCAGGAAATGAACGCGTTTACATCATTTACATGCACGTTATTAACTCGATTATGCTGAATAAACTGACAATGCATGTGGTCATGTAAACACATTAACCCGTTTTCCTTTATCGGAGTCAAGTCATAAGTTTAAGTATAATCGACCGACTTTTAGATTTTAGCCTTTGATTTCTCCCGGCATTTAAAACACATTAACCCGCGTTCTTTGGGCTTATTGAAGTGCGATATGTGAAGTGCATGCACTGGTAGGAGGACATATATCACAAACTCCGACTCTTTCTTGACCTAAGAAACTATTAAAACGTGTTCCCATCTCGTGCAGAAGTACAGTCAAAATGCTGCATCTGTAACGGCATGAGAGGATGTGTGTCCGTACATTTCCCGCTGACATGTTGAAATACTCTGAGTCAGATACAAGAATGATTAGGATCTTTCTTTACCTCACTATACTGGGGAATAACCTGATTTAGCCTATGAATAAACACTCCACCTTTGCTAGCAAAATAGAAAACAATTCTCATATATAAAACAAATTAATAAAACAAGCAAATTAACGAGTAAATAAGCAAGTTAATAATCACATAAATAAGCCCCGCCCCCCTCACGATAATATCGTGTATCGCCGATCTCACAGGCTGAGGATAGGACGATATAAAAATGGAGCATATCGCCCAACACTAGCTCAGAGTTTGTGTGCAGGTGCGCAAATTTTCCTGTCAAGTTTGTTTTTATAAATCACAATTTATACGTCGGCAGTGGCGTACGGCTCTTTCAGGACCTGTTTAGTGCAGCGGTTATACATGAGGACCCTGGCCTTTGCCATTGGTCAATATTAAAATAAGGTGTTGAACTAGTAAATAATTGCAGTTAAAGTATTTGAAACAATGCACTGATTGTGTACATGTGGTTCTGCAGAAATATCATGAGATTTGCATCTGCTGCTGCAAGAAACAAGAGATAATAAAAAAATAAGAAACAGATTAAAGAATAAACAACAGTTTCCAGCAAACAGAACTAGTGTGACACGATTACAAGCAGAATATGGGAACTATAGACTAAATGACAGACTATATCCCTGCTGTAGCTCTTTAACCCCTATAACCCCAATGAGAAAATCATAATCACATTACTAAGCAACCACTGAATGGAATAACACAAAATATGTATCACTTCAAAGCTTAGAAACTCTGCTTTTTAATGCATCTAACCATTTCAGTCAACTCTTGACGAGTTCTGAGTCGTCCCTCTAAACCGGAGTGAACCGCTGGCGACGCCACCTAGCTATGGAAAAATTAATAATCATATTGTTCAAACTACTGCCTTGATCAACACAAAATAAGTGTCATTTCAAAGCTTAGAGTCTGAACTTTTTCATAATTTATGAATTTATGAAATATTGTTTGGTACCATATACTGTAATATGTCAAAAACATTTATCAGCAGTGTCTCAGCATGAGATTGTCCAAATGTAATAAAAAAATATAAAAGGTTTTCTATCAAATGATACCCACCTTTTAGCTCTCCCTGATTTAGTTTTGGAGTTTTGATCCTTTACTTTACTTTTTTTTTTTTTTTTTTTTATGCCTTCAGGGCTTAAAGGGTTAATAAGATGTTCATCATAGATCTGAGTCATTTTCTCCTTCTGTCTTCAGTCTGAGTGATTGCAGTATTACAGAGAAACAGAGTCTCATCCTGACTTCAGCTCTGAGATCAAACCCATCACACCTGAGAGAGCTGGACCTGAGCAGGAATACACTAGGAGTCTCTGGAGTGATAAACCTCAGAGATCTACTGATGAACCCACAATTCAAGCTGGAGAAACTACAGTGAGTATCATTATACTGTACAGCAGTTACAGTGAGATTAATGTTTACTGTTTATTATATTTTAAGGCAACTGGACTCAAGTCTCATCATTTATAGCACTGCACTTTCTGGTGTTTCTCCATCTGAAGAAAGATTCAGAAACACTATTAGTGAACGGCTTGTTATGTGTATCAGTAGAAAGAGCATTAAACTGTGAAGCATTTGAAACTTTGTGGCTATAAAATTGTTTCATATACTGAAATCTGACAAATCTTTGCTTTGAAACAATACAGAAGTGAGAACAGACTAAAAACAGCGTAACAAATGACAGTAGATTATTCTGACAGAGTTACAGTTATACTGGACTAATGGTGCTTTTCACTAAATCTTAATTTATTAAGCAAAATGTATTTAGAGGTTGTAAACTACACTTTAAAAATGACTTTATATAAATTGTGAGTCATGTACAAGATTTTCTGATGATGAAAATGTGAAATCAGTCCATTTAAATGTTAACTTTTCTATTGTTTCTATATTGATCCTATATATTAATCTACCGTGATATATTCACTTATTTGTGGAGTGAGGACGGATCCAGACTGGGATTGTAACTAGTTTCCTCAAATGCTCCTGTCTTGGTTTGTTCATATCATTAAGTCTCCATGATTTTGCTGGTGTATTAGTGACTGTACGGCATTTATTAATGATGCTTTTAACTCACACATGACCTGATCATTGATCTGAGTCATTTTCTCTTTCTGTCTTCAGTCTGAGTGTATGCGGTATTACAGAGAAACAGTGTCTCATCCTGACTTCAGCTCTGACATCAAACCCATCACACCTGAGAGAGCTGGACCTGAGCAGGAGTATAATAGGAAACTCAGGAGTGAAGCACTTATGTGACGTACTGAAGGATTCACACTGTAAACTGGAGAGATTGAGGTCAGTCACATTCACATACAAGAAAGAAAAAGTGTTTTCATATTTGAAAGAGAATAAAGAGTTTGTTTTTCTCATTTCTGCTAATGTAGGTTAAGCGGGTGTTGTATGACAGATGAAGGTTGTTCTGCTCTGACTTCAGCTCTGAGATCAAACCCATCACACCTGAGAGAGCTGGACCTGAGCTGGAATAAACTAGGAGAGTCTGGAGTGAAAACCTCAGTGATCTACTGATGAACACACAATTCAAGCTGGAGAAACTAGAGTTAGTATCATTATACTGTACAGCAGTTACAGTGAGATTAATGTTTGCTGTTTATTATATTTTAAGGCAACTGGACTCAAGTCTCATCATTTATAGCAGCAGTCCCCAACCTGTTTTGTGCCACGGACCGGTTTAATATCAGACAGTATTTTCACGGGCCGGCCTTTAAGGTGTGGCGGATAAATACAACTAAATAAAATGATACGACCGGCATAAAAACGGGGATATTTTTTTAAATATAATAATAAACGTGAATCCAATGTGTAGGCCTACTCGCAACTTTATTATCAGCGTTCTCGTAACATCGCGCCTAAAGACAACTGAGAACGCCTGAACACAAACAAAATGCCCCCAAAAGAAAAAAATCTCCATGTTTTCGGTGGTGACGCGTTCATGTAACGTGAGGGTGGCGCTGCCAATAAAGCATCTAAAAGCATACAAAACTAAATTCACTTTGAAGACAGGCTTTGTGCTTTCTGCTTGAGGTCTCAGTGAAAGTTTTAAAGCAGTCTTTTAGTGCCGCTTTCAGAGCGCTCACGTCCGTAACCGAGAACTGTCCCGTCTGTAACATTGGGGTTTTTTTTGTGTGTGAAATAAATTTCTAAATAAATGCGACTTATAGTCCAGTGCGACTTAGGCTATATATGTGTTTTCTTTTTCATGGCGCATTTTTTGACTGATGCGCCTTATAGTCTGAAAAATACGGTAAGTTATTAAATTCTTTCTGTGCAGCCTGGTACCAAATGTCCCGCGGCCCGGGGTTTGGGGACCCCTGATTTATAGCACTGCACTTTCTGGTGTTCCTCCATCTGAAGAAAGATTCAGCAACACTATTAGTGAACGGCTTGTTATGTGTATCAGTAGAAAGAGCATTAAACTGAAGCATTTGAAACTTTGTGGCTATAAAATTGTTTCATATACTGAAATCTGACAAATCTTTGCTTTGAAACAATACAGAAGTGATAACAGACTAAAAACAGCGTAACAAATGAAAGTAGATTATTCTGACAGAGTTACAGTTATACTGGACTAATGGTGCTTTTCACTAAATCTTAATTTATTAAGCAAAATGTGAATGTAAGCGATAAGGTCCTGGAGGCTGTGCTGTATGGTGAATAAGTCACGGCTGAAGGGCGATGTTAGGCTCGATGTGAAGCGAGTCAGCCGTCACTTATTCACCATACAGCACTAGCCTCGAGGACCTTACTGCTTTTATATTGCTTTTATTAAACGGTTTCCACACAATACAAATATTAAAGCCGATAAATATGTATCTATGCAACTTGCATGAAGTAAAATCACTAAAAGCCTTCCTTCCGCTGGAAGAAATAGTCCTTGACCGTGAAGAGCAACAGAAGTTGCATTATTTCTCCATTAGATGGCGGCAGTAAAACTGGAGAGATTGAGGTCAGTCACATTCACAGACGAAAGAAATGTTTTAAATCACTTCAACAGTTTAAACCAAGACACTTTATACTCAATATCTCATGAAGAGTCTGAGGTCACATTATATGTAAAATTCTTCACCTTAATGATTTGTTTGTAAGATAATCTCTCTTCCTCTGTTTGTGTCTTTCTAGTCTACAGAACTGTGGTATTACAGATGTTTCTTCTCTAACTCAGTCTTTGACTAACTCAAAAGCACTGCAGTTTCTAAAAGAGCTTGATCTGAGAGACAATAAGATAGGAGACTCACAGCAGCAGCTCAGAGACGAGCTACGAGACTCAAAACTGTGTCCTGAGGTGAGGAAACATCACTTTATGATATTAAAGAGATCTTCATTTACCTCTGATATGAACAAACCTTTCAAACTTTCATTAAAGGACATTATCATTACGCTTTATTGCAACACAGGGTTTGTGTGAGAACAAAATGTGAAGTTGATTAAAAATGTTAAACACAAAGGAGGAGAGAGAACAAAAGCACACTGTCACAGCTTTATACACCAACACCTGCTTTATACACCAACACCTGCTTTAACACCTGCTTTATACATCAACGCCTGCTTTATACACCAACGCCTGCTTTATACACCAACGCCTGCTTTATACACCAACGCCTGCTTTATACACCAACGCCTGCTTTATACACCAACGCCTGCTTTATACACCAACACCTGCTTTATACACCAACACCTGCTTTATACACCAATGCCTGATTTATACACCAACACCTGCTTTATACACCAATGCCTGCTTTATTACACCAACACCTGCTTTATACACCAACACCAACACCTGCTTTATACATCAACACCTGCTTTATACACCAACACCAACACCTGCTTTATACATCAACACCTGCTTTATACACCAACACCTGCTTTATACACCAACACCTGCTTTATACACCAACACCTGCTTTATACACCAACACCTGCTTTATACACCAACACCAACACCTGCTTTTATACACCAACGCCTGCTTTATACACCAACGCCTGCTTTATACACCAACGCCTGCTTTATACACCAACGCCTGCTTTATACACCAACGCCTGCTTTATACACCAACACCTGCTTTATACACCAACACCTGCTTTATACACCAACACCTGCTTTATACACCAACACCAACACCTGCTTTATACATCAACACCTGCTTTATACACCAACACCAACACCTGCTTTATACATCAACACCTGCTTTATACACCAACACCTGCTTTATACACCAACACCTGCTTTATACACCAACACCTGCTTTATACATCAACACCTGCTTTATACACCAACACCAACACCTGCTTTATACACCAACGCCTGCTTTATACACCAACGCCTGCTTTATACACCAACACCTGCTTTATACACCAACACCTGCTTTATACACCAACGCCTGCTTTATACACCAACACCTGCTTTATACACCAACACCTGCTTTATACACCAACACCTGCTTTATACACCAACACCAACACCTGCTTTATACACCAACACCTGCTTTATACACCAACACCTGCTTTATACACCAACACCTGCTTTATACATCAACACCTGCTTTATACACCAACACCAACACCTGCTTTATACATCAACACCTGCTTTATACACCAACACCTGCTTTATACACCAACACCTGCCTTATACACCAACGCCTGCTTTATACACCAACGCCTGCTTTATACACCAACACCTGCTTTATACACCAACACCTGCTTTATACACCAACACCTGCTTTATACACCAACACCAACACCTGCTTTATACACCAACGCCTGCTTTATACACCAACACCAACACCTGCTTTATACACCAACGCCTGCTTTATACACCAACACCTGCTTTATACACCAACGCCTGCTTTATACACCAACACCTGCTTTATACACCAACACCTGCTTTATACATCAACACCTGCTTTATACACCAACACCTGCTTTATACACCAACACCAACACCTGCTTTATACACCAACACCAACACCTGCTTTATACACCAACACCTGCTTTATACACCAACACCTGCTTTATACATCAACACCTGCTTTATACACCAACACCAGCTTTATACACCAACACCTGCTTTATTCACCAACGCCTGCTTTATACACCAACGCCTGCTTTATACACCAACGCCTGCTTTATACACCAACGCCTGCTTTATACATCAACGCCTGCTTTATACACCAACACCTGCTTTATACACCAACACCTGCTTTATACACCAACGCCTGCTTTATACACCAACGCCTGCTTTATACACCAACGCCTGCTTTATACATCAACGCCTGCTTTATACACCAACACCTGCTTTATACACCAACACCTGCTTTATACACCAACACCTGCTTTATACACCAACGCCTGCTTTATACACCAACGCCTGCTTTATACACCAACACCTGCTTTATACACCAACGCCTGCTTTATACACCAACACCTGCTTTATACATCAACACCAACACCTGCTTTATACATCAACACCTGCTTTATACACTAACACCTGCTTTATACACCTACACCTGCTTTATACACCAACGCCTGCTTTATACACCAACGCCTGCTTTATACACCAACGCCTGCTTTATACACCAACGCCTGCCTTTATACATCAACACCTGCTTTATACACCAACACCTGCTTTATACACCAACACCTGCTTTATACACCAACACCTGCTTTATACACCAACGCCTGCTTTATACACCAACGCCTGCTTTATACACCAACGCCTGCTTTATACACCAACACCTGCTTTATACACCAACACCTGCTTTAACACCAACACCTGCTTTATACACCAACACCTGCTTTATACATCAACACCTGCTTTATACACCAACACCTGCTTTATACACCAACACCTGCTTTATACACCAACACCTGCTTTATACACCAACACCTGCTTTATACACCAACACCTGCTTTATACACCAACACCTGCTTTATACACCAACACCAACACCTGCTTTATACACCAACGCCTGCTTTATACACCAACACCTGCTTTATACATCAACACCAACACCTGCTTTATACATCAACACCTGCTTTATACACTAACACCTGCTTTATACACCAACGCCTGCTTTATACACCAACGCCTGCTTTATACACCAACACCTGCTTTATACATCAACACCTGCTTTATACACCAACACCTGCTTTATACACCAACACCTGCTTTATACACCAACACCTGCTTTATACACCAACACCTGCTTTATACACCAACACCTGCTTTATACACCAAACGCCTGCTTTATACACCAACGCACTGCTTTATACATCAACGCCTGCTTTATACACCAACGCCTGCTTTATACACCAACACCTGCTTTATACACCAACACCTGCTTTATACACCAACACCTGCTTTATACACCAACACCTGCTTTATACATCAACACCAACACCTGCTTTATACATCAACACCTGCTTTATACACCAACGCCTGCTTTATACACCAACGCCTGCTTATACACCAACACCAACACCTGCTTTATACACCAACACCAACACCTGCTTTATACACCAACACCTGCTTTATACACCAACGCCTGCTTTATACACCAACGCCTGCTTTATACACCAACGCCTGCTTTATACACCAACACCTGCTTTATACATCAACACCTGCTTTATACACCAACGCCTGCTTTATACACCAACGCCTGCTTTATACACCAACACCTGCTTTATACACCAACACCTGCTTTATACATCAACACCTCCTTTATTAACTGTGTCAGTAATAGTGGATCATTTCAGTGTGAAAACTGACTTGGTCAGATTGTACACTCAAAAAAATATTTAACCCAAAAGTTAAAACCTTATGTATTTCAGTTACATGTCAATTTTCCATCCAATTTAATCACATAAATCCAACGTAAAAGTTACATTTATTTAAGCTTCACCATCATGTTCAGTTTGACGTGAATGGAACTAATGAACTGTGATTCAAGATTGTGTATTAAATAAACTTTACTCATTTCAAATAAATAGTTATTACTTGCTTTATATAACTATCTTACATTTCCTTAATTCTATTGAATAAACGGTCAAACAAATAATGACATAATACAGCATTTTACACACTAATGCAACAGGCATCCTCCCAAACTGTACTTTCTGTGGTTATTACTCATGTTACACTTTGTAGTTTTAAACCTGTGTGCCAACAAGTAACAGGGATCCAAATTTCAACATCAAACATTCTTAATCTAATTACGTATGTGCTAATTTGCATAAAATACCACAACAGATCTAAACATTGGGTATAGCCAGGTGAACATGTCTTGTTGAATCTTGTTGACATAACAGTAAAATACTTGATGTTCAGGTCTGAATGAACCCATTTAGGGGCTACCCCATGAGCATTAACCCTCTGGGGTCTAAGGTGTTTTTGGGGTCCTTGAGATGTTCTGACATGCCCTGACATTTGTGCTTTTTTCAGTTGCTTTATAACATATTAATGGCAAGGTGTAATTACACTCTATATAGCACAAACAGGACTTCCATAATATGTGAGCCACATGTATGTACATGTTTTCATTTTTGAGAGAATAATGTTTATGCATGGTTATCGAAAAAACTAAAAGTTAAAGTTTCTGAAATAAGGCCACAAAACACATACTAAATATGTGGCAATAAGACTTTTGACTAATGGATGTCGTCGCCTAGAGTTTTTTCTTCAAAATGATGTGAAAATCATCCTGGCCTTATCATTCACATAAAACGATACATTGATTTTAGTTTTGTGAAACACTTTTAGTTTGGAAAGCCAATATGCGGATGGGGGCGTAAACGCTCCAACAGCATCATGCATATTTAGTGGTTCACACCTGGTGAGACAATGCCCCTGCATACTTAATGAGCCATTCATTCAGGTGTGTCACCTATAGCTAACTAAATATACAAGCTTCATAAAAATGATCATTCTAGGAGAAAATTTCAGATGGCATTTAGAGGCTTTGCATCTGAACTCTTCATATATACACACACATACATATATATATGCATGCACATACATACTTTATAATCTTTTCAAAACTAGTCAACGTCTTTCAAAAACTAAAGTATACATTTTATCATACGTATTTCAAAGTAAAGGATTCATAAGTTAGTTGATGACTTTATTTTTGACAAAACACATACAGTATATATTCCTCATCTCAGTATAGCAATAGAGTTTGCTAAAAGCTGTTCATTCAATACAGCAGTATTTGAAAATCGATCATATTTTGTAAAATTACTTTTTAAACATCAAAAGGACGTTTTCGAAATCAAAAATCAAAAATGTATTCGTGTCAAAATGACAAATAAACAGATGTTCCTATTCAATTTTGCATGGAAACGCTTTCCAAGACGCCTGTGTGTCGCGTGAAAAATAGGCGTCGGTTCTATTTCCTAGAATGCACGCGTTTTCCACGCGGCTCGTGCAGCGCCTGAGACGCGCGTCTCACACAGGCAGTATGCAAACTCTAAACTGTTAACATGGGAGCCGAAATAAAAACGGACACGCCACGCATCCAGTGTTTCACCGGCCTTATCCAGCGGATGTGGGCGTTTCACAGGTTTGTATGGATCGCCTCACATTTGCGTTGTATAGCGCGGTCTCCGTAGGCGGAGTCACATTAAAACTTAATTAGCTGATGATGAGAACGACTGACATCTCTCTCTTTACATACATAATTATATAAACTGTGAATATTTGTTTTTTATAAAAATTACTTCATTTAAAAAGAAGAGAATTCAAGCTTCATGCCTGTGTGACTGTATGCCTGTTTGACTGAGTATTCGCTGAGTTACAGTTCATTTTCGGACGCGTTTCAGAATTGACTTCTCTGACGGAGAGAAGGCAGAACTCACATCATGTTTATTTTTCTTTATTTGGCGAAAAAGCACAACACTTTGTTTTATTATGAGCATACAAAAAAAATAAACACTAAACAGGATCGATGTATAACACAAGCATATAAGATAAAAAATAATATTTTATTTTTATTATTTTTTTGCACTCATACGGAAAAAAACGAGCCTATCGCGCCGGCGCGATAGCCAGACCGCAGGGGGTTAATACATAGAGGCAGGAAGAAGTACTTTAGAAACCAGCCTTTATTAATTATCAAGAGATGGGGTTTGGGGCTGGGTCTGTGGGACTGTTTCTGGGGGACGAGTCTGCGGGAAGAACAGGAGACAATGGTAAGGAGAATGCAGAAGACAAAAGGTAAGTAAAATAAAAAGTGAACCCCCAGAAACAGTCCCACAGCCCCAAACCCCATCTCTGCAATAATAATTAATAAAGGCTGGTTTAAAGTACTTCTTCCTGCCTCTATGTATTAATGCTCATGGGTAGCCCCTAAATGGGTTCATTCACACCTGAACATTAAGTATTTTTACTGTATTTTAATGTCAACAAGATTCAACAAGACAAGACATGTTCACCTGGCTTTACCCAATGTTTAGATCTGTTGTGGTATTTATGCAAATTAGCACATACATAATTAGATTATGCACCGTTTGTCCATGTTAACAAACAATTAAAAAAAACTTGTAATACATTTTTTGTTTGTCTTGATGTAAGTAATCAACTCAGTAATTTTCATGGTGATATCTAAAGGTTAAGTTTTTACCCTAATTCACGTGAGAGAAGAATGAATAGGCGTATGAAATGGGCGATATTTGGGTCTTTTTCTAAACTTTCCCCTAATGTGATTCTTCTGGGATTTTTTTTTCCTTACTCAGGACATATTCCGGATACAAAATCAGTTGAGTTGCTTCTGTTGCAATTTGTTCACCCTTTTTTCATAAAATGACTGGACTAACAGGCTGGCAATAGGTTTAGGTCATTACAAAAAGTACATATACAAACCTTGTGTTGTAATGTGAGGTACACACACAGACTTTTTATGACACAGTCTCGCTTGATGTGTATTGTCATCACACTGTGTCATCACATATATATATATATATATATTATATATATATATATATACATATATATATAAAATACAAATATAAAAAACACTGATTATAGTATATGTGGACCGTCACGGAAACCAGGGACACAAGTCGGCAGCACAACTTTCGAGCAAAATGAGAAAGAAGCTTTTTTTTTTCAAAATTTGTGATTTTCGTTTTTTTGCAGAATCTGTTAGTTGAGATCACGAAGAAGCCTCTGCATGTTTGAGATAGCAGTATTGGTATATTTAAAAGCGTACAATTTTGAGTTTGAAATCGGCTTGTTTTTCGGAGATTCTAGCACGCAGTAGGGCGTGTCATTGTCGGCAGGGATGTAGTGGAGGCTAAACGCACGTAAACGCCGTTTACGCACCTCCCAAAATTCGGAAATAGCGTTTACCCACCTCCAAATTGTGTTTATCCACCTCTAAATTGCGTTTATCTACCTCTAAATTTCACGTTATTTGAGCGGACTTGCTTTTCCAGTGCGTGATCGCCGATCGGTACATGATTCGAGCATTTGGGCCGTTAACGACAGAGCAGAACGCGCAGCGCAAACACAGAGCGAACATTGAGCAGAGAGCGCAGCGCGCCGACACACACACACGGAACAAAGAGAATGGCGCACACACAGAGCGGAAAGACAAACGCCCGTCAAATCACTAAACAAGCTGCGCGAGAATGAAACCTGATCGCCAAACACGGAGGGGCGGGACGGCATATGTGTTTCGGCCTTTTTAATAGCAGCCGCAACAGGAAAGTTTTTTATTTATTTTTTTATTCATTACAGGCAGCTGGTTTAATGTAGGGACTAGGGAGCATGTCGATACCCAACTGTACAAAAGGTTAAAGACTTTTCCCTCTACAGGGAAACACTGATCCACATTTTTCTGACATATTATAGACCAACAACTAATCGATGAATCAAGAAAATATTCAACAGATTAATCGACTATGAAAATAATCCCAAATCCCTAATCATTATGTATAAGTGCACTAATTGGAAGCCCTGGATATAAGCCTCCCTTCTCTATCTCTCTTAAATATTTTTGTTCTCTCTGTTTTGTCATTTAGTAAACTTGATAGATTTCAACATATATTCCTACTTGAGTCTCTTTAACAAGAACTTAGATTAATTTATGAATTGAATAGTGATTGTGTGACCTATGATGAGGGAACAACCAGTGATACCCTTGGTAGTACCATCAAATGATAGCCTATAGCGATGTCATCAGGATACACACATACACCGGTAGGGAGTGGCCCACCTTACCGGGTGACCACGTCGGTCCACCAGAATTTATAGTTTACCCACCTCTTTTTTTTACCACTACACCTCTGATTGTCGGTGTGTATTTCCATACTGAATAAGCCGGCGTGGCTACTTATTATGCAGCGCTCTGGCCCGGCTCTATCTGATTTCAAAATTCATTGAAGATGGACGCCAATAACATTACGATGTCCAGCAATCGATTTAAATTGTAGCTTACATGGGGTTTAATTTGTCGTTTAATGAGATGTAGCCTAATACATGTTGTCAGTGCCAATATATTGATCCGCCAACTTATCTAACATGTACCTTAATGGTCCAGTGGTAGAGCTTTCGCCAGTCGTGTCAGAGGGTCTGAGTTCGAATCCGCTCTCGTATAGTTTTTTTTTTTTTTTCGTATAGTTTTTTTCTCTCATCAAAACGATTATGTTCAGCAGTGGTTGTATATTAAGCAGGGACACATAAACGTTTGCATTATGCTTTGTGATATTAAACAGAACGAATAGAGAGTATCCGCAACGGATTGAAGCGCGCGTCGAGTGAAGACAATGGGGTGTGTGCGCGAGCCACACGAGAAAACACTGTATCTGCGCTACTGATCGCCGCGGCAACGAGCACTTTGATCACTTGATTTAAAAAAAAACACATTCAGCTATCTTATTTAAAAAACGAACGAAATGAATGCTATAGCCTACTAATAGCCTACTCATACTATATATATATACATATCACATCGCACATCCTGTTTTTGATTTGAACATTGTCTAGAGTTTATCTTATTTTTTATTCAGTGTACACAAGAGTTGCCTATACAGTTTTATCGGTAGATGCTAAGAGACATTTATTTATATATTACCTGCAAACTTTATTTTTTATTTTTTATTTGATGGCACATTTTCCTGGCCTTTCTGCACCCCCCGTGTTTACAGCTTTACAGGGGGGATGGCTTATCTAAATGAGATGTAAATGAGCCCTATTGTCACTCCCAGCAGGAGAGAGGTGAGAATCTTTAGACGCTGTTTTCTTCCCTTTTGTGCGTTTGTGAGTGCCTACCTTTAAATGGCCATAACTTCTCCAAATATTATCAGATTTCCATGTGTTACACATCGTTGGAAAGCTTGGAGACTACACCTTTCAGAATCTGTGAATAACTCAAAATGCCCCAGAACCGACTTGTGTCCCTACTTTCCGTGACTGGTCACATATTGTAAATATATTTATTACATGGCTTGGTTGAATTCCAATGTAGAATGTAGTTATTTCTTGATAACAGCCGCTGCGAAGTATAACACACCGTTGCTATGAAAAACAGAGCGTTGCTATGGACGCAACCGTAGAGACTGGAACAGACTATTTTCTTTAGCGGAAGCAATACAATAGTTTTTAAATCAATAATTTGTGTCGAATTATTTATTTATTTGGTAGGTAGCCATGTAATAAGCAGGATAATGTATAGCGAGGCGGTTGTTATAGCGAATACACCCCCTTCAGGATTCAAGCTCTGCTTCGCGTCGGGTCCCGTTCAGCCTGCCGGGGTTGTGTTCGCTATAACGACCGCCCTCTCTATACATTATCCCTTACATATTTTATATGATTATATATATTCCTTATATAAAATATTTGTAATTAGTTATAAATAAATAAAACCCAGTTTACCACACCTTGTCTGTAACTGCCATAATGTGTGCTGTGTGCTGTGATGTCTTCAGTCCAGAAGCACCACCTTTGCCGCTGCAGAGCTTGTGTAGATTAGCAGTGTATCTGTCCAGCTGCGCCAAGAGCTTTGACAGAAGTGGCCGTTTATGAATTCTGCAAAAAAGAAGGGAAATAAAGATGGGCAATGAAATATAGGCCTACTGTGGAGGAATCCAATGTAATTTACAATTTATTGTTGTGTAAATATCAATAACACTTACTTAATTTACTGTGAACAGTGCAGGCCACCTGGTTTGTAAATCAGACACCAGTTTGTCCCAAAAGTGCAAGGACAATTACTGTATACACAAGCGATGCCTGAAGCTCGCCCCAGAATGTCCATGTTTGAGCTTAGAATGTGTCAATAACTCATACCTACTGGATAATTCTGTGCCACACACATTACCACATTTCCTAAACTCACATATCTGAAATTCAAAAAGAGCAAGAAAACGACAGACATCACACTTTTGCAAAGCTAATGAAACGTCAAGTTTAAATTATTACAAAGAAAAAAATACACACACCGTAATTGAGTGATTGTGCCAAACCGAGAGCCAGAAATGTTGAATGGTCACATCGATGAGGACTCTGAAATAGCAAAGACATTAGTTTTAGTTTTTTGTAATGAAATTACAACTCAGCATGAAAAAGAAGCACTGTTCCACCTAATGGAATCTGTAAACCTTTGCATGTCCATAACTTTCATACACATCGATTAGTGTGTGTGTGCAAACGGTTTGGCATGTTCAAAGGATTTTTCAAGCAAAGAAAAATTTAGGCCTAGCTTGCGTCGAGATGACACGTTGTTATTAAAAATGACGCACATATAGTCATTCGACCGTAGGCCTATAAATGAACAATGTAACAAATAATTTTTAAGATATTTGTTTTTAACGAGAAATCCTATACAATTTGACTGAAAACCTTCATTTGGGCCTACGTTCGATTGACTGTGTTTGTGCAACGCATAAATCATACGCGTACTCATGCCTACAATGCAGGAAATTGATGCACGTAGTAGCGACAATAAATCTCAAATATATCAGTTGACGTTACTCTTTATGTAACTGGAAATGCGCCGAAAAAGTTAATTAAGTTAAAGTGCAGTCACGGCAAAACTAAGATATTAACGTTAATTAATCAGATCGATCACATTTAAAAAAAATAGTTGATGTTGAAGTCTAAATCATCTTATAAATCTAGAAAATATCTTACCTTGTCGAATATTCCACATCTGTTAACGCAAATCGCTGTGGCTCGAGTCTTGTATCGCGACCTCCAATGACTGTTGCGCCTTCACGCCTTCAGAGTTTCTTCTTTATCTTTACTCTAGTGCGCATGCGCCACATCTGAATCTGCCCCTTACGGCAACCAATCAAGTACAGTGTATGTAATTTCGATAGTTTGGACTTGGATCCATTACATTCATGTTGTGTAGAGCGTAATTCGCAACAATAATGATTATTTTTATACTTTTTTAAATATATTTTAGTTAAATTGTTTGCTTAAATTCAATTAGTTGGCAAGATATCATTCGTTCGGTCAGATTGTAGTAAACGCTGCAACTCCTGCTATATACAGTGCAGCTCCAGCTTCAGCTCACATGAGAAATGTCTCTGTCTCTAGTGTGTTTTTACTGTGACAAGCAACACGGACATCATACTTTACACTTAGTTTACTCTCAGTTATTTACTAAGAGCCTACACACACATGTTTAAACAAGAGGACAAACGGCTTTAACTCGTGGAGATTTTACTGAAAGGTTTTAACTGAAAAGTAACATTAGTATTTGCCCTCTCTGTGGTTTATTCCATATTGCCGTACACTCTTCAGTGTGTGTTTCTCCTTTACACGAGACTCAATAGGAGTCGCAGGTCCTTCTGCAGTCACACCAACACCAACACACACCCCACCACACACACTCACACACACCCCACCACACACACACACCCCACCACACACACACTCACACACACACAACTCCACACAAACACACACACACACACACACACACACACACACACACACACACACCACACACACACCACACACACATATGAGCCTCATTCATGTTTTAAAAGCTATATTACTGAAAACTCAAATATTGTTTGAGGAATATCTCTGCAGGATAATGAAAGTCATTAAATAAGTAATTTTCCCTTTGTTCCACCTGAACACTGATTGTCTTCTCTTCTGCGTTTCCCCCTTAGAGTGTAGATGAAGATTAATCACCAACGTCCCTTATAAATCATTACATCAGTTTAAATCTGTGAAACGTGAGATGAGAGGATCAGTGGCCATCAAGGAGATCCACAGAAGAGCCTCATTACTGTCTATGAGGAGAAATACCCGTGTGATTAATGTGTGAATGTGTTTCATACAGGAGGAAGAGACTCAGACTTTACAGTTTAATAATTCAGCATGTGTGTTAGCATGTGTATCAGAACATGTGAAATTGAACTGATTAATGTTGGTTTAGTATTCAGCCAAATGATGGTTTAGTTTTATTTAAAAGGTGGAACAGGAATGAAGCAGCTCAGATGAGTCTGTCCACAGAAATCTTTCAGGCTCTTCAGTTTAAGGCCTACAGATATAATAATGTCTGGATTTAACTCATACATTATTATTAAAATGTTTCTAATCATTAATGTGATTGTCAATGTATAGCACAAATGTATATATATATATTACACACACACACACACACACACACACACACACACATTATATATATATATATATAGTTTTATATTATATATTTTTAAACATTATCTCACCTACATTTTATGCACAGATATATATTTGTTTGTTATTCTGTTTTATATTAAGTTAGCTGTGTGTGTGTCTGTTGCTAATGCAGAATATTCAGGGTATTGTCTTTGTTCTGTGGATGGAGTCTCTCCTCTACACACCAACTAAACATTTTTACTAATTATGTACCTTTCAGTCGCTCTGGTCTAGATAGTCTAATTTTATTTAGAAATTTATTACAAATATTCACCACATTTAGATTCACATGTAAAATAAAATTATAAATATACATTTAAGAGCAGTGATTTCAACTCAATTCCTGGAGGGCCACAGCTCTGCACAGTTTGATCCAGCTAATCAAGGTCTTCAGGATTACTAGAAACTTCCTTGCAGGTGTGAGTTGGAGCTGGTTGCGAGCCTAAACTGTGCAGAGCTGTGGCCCTCCAGGAATTGAGTTTGAGACCACTGTTTCAAGAGCAACAATTTTAGTTTGAAAAGTTCATTTGCTTGTTATGAGTTTTATGAAGCTACATTAGCAGATTCAGAGATATTTCTTATGCTTAAAAAAAGTTTAGTTTAGATGTTAACATTAAAGCGTATGAGCGATCTTCAGATTTGTTTGAGAAGAAACCCTATGCTGGTCTAATAAAGACAGGAATCTTCCCAGTGTATGTATACTTTAATGGGCTCGTTTACCCGAAATAAAATGTAAATTGTCTCATTTACTCGCCCTCATGTCATTCCAAACATGTATGACTTTTTCTGTGGAAACACTAGAGAAGATATTTTGAGAAAGATATATTTTATGTTCCACAGACCGAAAGAAATGAAGAAAGAAAAATACAGGTTTAAAGCTACACGAGGGGAATCAATGATGACAGAATGTATATCTTTGTGTGAACTATTCCTTAAGGCTTTTAACACTTTTTATTTTAGCAACTTCAAAATGTTTGAAAAGCAAATTAAATTATACCATCTAAATTATATTAGATATGATAGAGCATCAGAGTTTGCCTCATGAAATCTCTTAAAACATCTCTTTAACAAAGTAAGAGTAATCATTGTATTTGGACAGAATGTCAGGGAGGTTGTGAATCACTGAGGGTTTAATAAGTCATGTGACATACAGCATGAGATGGGCACATTAACTGTTACTGACTGATTATACATTACATTTACATTTATTAATTTAGCGATGCTTTTATCCAAAGCAACTTACAAATGAAATGATTGTATTGCATTTATTTGCTGAATTGAAGGATATATGAACCATGATTGAGAAGACGGGACTTTTGTTTTCGGGCATGCAAATAGGGTTTTCTCCTTGTATATGGATTAGAGGGAGAGTTACGAGTATATTATATACTTTATCATTGTATTTGAAATTGTTATTGAAGTTTCTATGGACTGTGACTGAGAGATGGGATCTTACTTTTGGCGTGCGTTAACACAGCGTTGTGTTAGGTCATGCTGTATGTCGGGGGTGGTGGTGTCTAGGATCCCATGTTTTATAAGCTTGTAGCTTCAGAGGGAGTCCTTTTTCACAATGTATTATTGTTATTGGCAAATTGCTTTTCTGTTTGTATGTAAAATTGTGAAATAAAAAACAAATCAAATCAAATCAAATCAAATCAATGAGAAACAATAGAAGCAGTTAAACTAACAGTAGGACAACGATATGCAAGTGCTATGACCCTTCTCAGTTTAATCTAACGCATTAAAGGTCCCATGACATGGATTATTTTATTATTTTAATGTTTCCTGGGTGCCTCTTATAATGTTAGTATGTTTTTAAGATACAAAATTGTAATAATTTAGAAATAAAAGGCATATTTCCTAGCCTGATTTTAGCCTCTGATTTGAACACTCTGTTTGAAGGGGCGTGTCTGTGTGAGACTTCAGTGTAAACGCCCACTGCTGTGATTGGCTGTGAGACTTCAGTGTAAACGCCCACTGCTGTGATTGGCTGCTGAGACTTCAGTGTAAACGCCACCTGCTGTGATTGGCTGCTGTGAGACTTCAGTTTAAATGCCCACTGCTGTGATTGGCTGTGAGACTTCAGTGTAAACGCCCACTGCTGTGATTGGCTGCTGTGAGACTTCAGTGTAAACGCCCCACTGCTGTGATTGGCTGTGAGACTTCAGTGTAAACGCCACTGCTGTGATTGGCTGACATGCTTGCATATTAAATAGCTAGCATTACATGTGGAACTCTCTCGAACACTTTTACTGTTACAGCTATTATACGTTTTTACTATTACAGCTATCGAGATTAACGAATCGTGAGAAGTTTTTAAAGTATTTAGATCTATTCCCATCACATAAAAGGTTGCAGTGATGAGCATTGAGCAGATGACAGCCTGTTGAATCGCGTTAAGATCTTATCATTGCAACGCAGTTTCTGCACTCTCACTAATGATTTCACCAATGCAAACATGAGGTAAGTACAGTAAGAGCTTCGTTTGTGCAGCGTAACAGCGTCATTGATTTCATAACGAGTTTTGGCAAGTGTCCAGATAAACTCGCACTGTCTGATTGACAGCTTGGGCGATTGGAAAGGGATTGTTCTTTGATCGCTTTCTGTATATATTTTAATCACAGTTTAAATAAGATTATTTTCATCCTACTAAGAGAAACGATGTGAAGTTGATCGTTTAAGTCACTGGCTTGATTTACTGATGCTGCCTTTAGCCGCTACCGCTCCTCGCTCCTGGAATAATCTTCCAGAAGAAGTAAGACGTGCTAGAAATATAAATAGTTTTAAGTCAAAATTAAAAACATATCTTTTTAGCCTGGCCTTCCTATAAAACCTATAATTTCCTTTTCTTCTTCTTTTCTTCATTTTAATACATTTTCATACATTTTATTATTTTTATTCTTGTATTTTACTTGCACTTGTATTTTTGGTGTGCCTGTAAAGCACTTTGAACTGCATTGACTTGTCTGGAGAAATGTGCTATATAAATAAAATTTGCTTGCTTGCTTGCTAAACAGTATTGAACGACTTTGAGAGAAAGATTATCTGTCTGAACTTGAACAATTACACATCAGAAATTCACATAACCCACTGGTTCTTCAGAGGCTCGGATGAAGGAACTAAAAAAATACTTTTGTGTTCATTTGTACATCCAAACACTGAGCAACTGCCATGCTTCGCTCGTTTGCAAGCCATGATGTCTCTGGAGGAAAAAAGCCAATATCGCGCTCGCACAGCTCATTTTCTCATGGGCAGCCAAATTGTCTTTGTTTGCGGGCAAAGCAGAGAAAGGGGGAGGTGACCTTTCCCCTTATGACGACATAAAGGGAAGATTTCTAGATTTGCCCGTCTGAGCTTTCATTTTCTCAAAAATACCCAGGGCTTGGTTTACACCCATCAAAACGTCTAGCCACTGGGGGACTCATATTAATGTTCAAAAACCTCATAAAGTAAAATTTTCATGTCATGGGAATTTTTTTTTTATTATAGAATAGAATAGAATAGTAGAGAGAGTATTAGTATTACTGGATCAAGTGCTGTCGAAAAAGAAGCGTCTTCAGCCGTTTCTTGAAAGTGGCTAAGGACTGAGTTAGATCATTCCTCCAGCAGGGAACAGTCAAGGTGAAGGTCCGAGAAAGAGATTTTGTGCCTCTTTGAGATGATGCACCACAAGATGTTGTTCGCTTGCAGAGCGCTGGGTTTTTGAATGGCACATAAGTCTGAAGTAATGAGTTTAAGTAAAAGGGAGCAGAACCAGTGGTTGTTGTGCAGGGCAAACGTCAGTGACTTAAATTTGATGCGACTGGCAACCAGTGCAATTTTGTGAGGAGAGGAGTGACGTGTGCTCTCTTCAGCTCGTTAAAGACCACTCTAGCTGCGGCGTTCTGGATCAGTTTGCAGAGGTTTGGCAGAGCAAGCTGGGAAGACCAGCCAGGAGAGCATTACAATAGTCCAGTCTGGATAAAACAAGCGCTTGGACAAGAGTTGTGTAGCTCTGATAGGAAGGGCCTGATCCTCCTGATGTTGTACAAGGCAAATCTACATGACCGGGCAGTTCTAGCAATGTGGTCTGTGAAGTTCAATGATCATCAATTTCCACACCAAGGTTTCTGGCTGACCTAGATGGAGTTATGGATGACGAGTCTAGCTGAATGGTGAAGTTGTGATGAAGTGTTGGGTTGGCCGGGACCGCGAGAAGCTCTGTCTTCACAAGGTTTAGTTGAAAGTGATGGTCCCTTCATCCAGCCAGAAATGTCTGTCAGGCAGGCTGAGATACGAGCAGCTCCCGTCAGATCGTCAGGCTGGAATGAGAGGTAGAGTTGTGTGTCATCAGCGTAGCAGTGATAGGAAAAGCCATGTTTCTGAATCACAGATCCTAGTGATGTCATGTAGATGGAGAAGAGAAGCGGTCCCAGCACTGAGCCCTGAGGCACTCCAGTAGCTAGATGTTGGGTCTTAGACACCTCACCCCTCCACGACACCCTAAAGAACCTACCTGAGTGGTAAGACTTGGACCATTGGAGTGCGGTTGCCGAGATGCCCTTCGTCTTTAGGATTGCCAGGGGATCTGGTGGTTAACTGTGGTCAAAGGCAGCAGATCCAGCAGGATGGGAACTGAGGATTTGGAGGCTGCTCTTTGCCAGTCTCAGAGCTTCAATTACTGAGAGCAGGGCAGTCTCAGTTGAGTGTCCGCTTTTGAAACCAGACTGATTGTTGTCCAAGAGGTTGTTCTGTTAAGGAAGAAAGAGATCTGGTTGAAAACAACTCGTTCAAGTGTTTTTCGTGATGAATGGAAGGAGAGATACCGGTCTGTAATTTTCCAGATGTGCTGGATTTAGACTGGGTTTCTTAAGCAGTGGGGGTTACACGAGCCTGCTTAAATGCTGTGGGAAAGGTACCAGTGTGAAGAGAGGTGTTTATGATGTGTGTGAGTGTGGGTACAACTGAGGATGAAATGGATCCTGAAAAGGATGAAAATAGTAATTTTATATATTATATATAGCCTATAAATGTTAGATTTGCAGTTTAACACGTTGCTTATACAAATACATTTTATTTCAACATATTTCAGTCGATTTTTACTCATCTCAGTAGGCTATAGCAAAGCAGTTTATTCTTTCACACACAGACGCGCGATTCATATTTAGGCTAAACAGTCTTTACAAATATGTACCCTTCATTCATCTCACAGAAACGCGATTCATATATAGAAACGCGATTCATCTTTTTGTTTACATAGGCCTACACTAACGTTATAACGTTAATCCACATTAACACTTGAGAAAGGATAACTTAGCCTACCTCATTCCTCAGCGGGATCTGCTCCTCATATTGCTGCTCCTCATATCAGCACGGAAACTTTTCTCCATAAGGTAGGCTATATTATGCCTCATTTGTTTACAGCTGATGTGGGGGCGTTTCACAGACTGAAATGGTTTCTCAGAATTTGCCATTTGAATAGCGCGCGCTCTCCGGGGAGTGGTCAAATTACTTTTGAATGGCTCGTAATGAGCTCGACTGGAGTCGCTCTCTTTTTATACAGATTACAGAAGCTGAGAATATTTGTTTTTTATATAAATTACTTCATTTTAAAAGCTGCGATCTCAAGCTTTATGCCCGTGGGTCTGTTTTCCCTGTTTGACTGAATTTTCGCGGAGTTATAGATCATTTTCGTAACGGCGTTTTCAAACGGGAGTTTACTGACAGAGAGAAGGCAGAAATAGCATCATGTTAATTTTCTTTATTTGTCAAAAAGCAAAACACTTTATTTTTATTGTGAGTATACAGAAAAAAAATAGAAACTGAACAGGATCGATTTGATGTATTACACGAAAATGAAAGATCAAAATTAACAGAGCATTTTGTGTTTATTTTTCATTGCTAAAAAAAAACCGAGCAAAACGCGCGGGCGCGTTTTTGGTCCCCAGAGGGTTAAGGGACGATTAAAAAACACAAAGGGATTCAGCTTGCCCAATCTCAGCTGGCAGGGAATACCAGAGTTTAGGAGAAAAAGCCCCATCACCCATGGGTTTTAAACCAGTCAGCGAACTATCAGCGAGATCACGTGCTGGTGTGTACGGGGTTAAAAGCTCAGAGAGATAATGAGGGTGCCAGATCATGCAAAACCTTATAAGCAAAAGCACAGGGATTTTGGTGAAGCACCTTCGCTATCACATTCGTTCACAATTACTCTTTCTGTGTTACTCTGTAATAAAGGTGTAGTTTTATAAATACACGTGCTCTTCTGCATGCATGCCCGACTTACCGGGTCCGCTGACGTGTTTATCGTCTTCCGGTGTCGCTCGTTGTGCATGTCGCACATGGACGTGGACGGCGTGTGGCAATGGGGGCGTCACGGCGTAGAGCTGCAGAAAGTTGACCTTGACATCTTCGCGCCGGAGCACCCCCCATGAGCCTCGGGTCCACGTCCATTGGCAGGTGGTCGAGGTTGCTTTGGTAGTTCGTGGTCTCGGTCATGTAATAAGGAGGGGAACAGGGACCCCCGCTGACCCACCACCTCCTGCAGCCCACAGCGTGACCACAGGAGGTCGACGGACGCGTCGCTAGAGGGGTGTATGTTGACGGCCGCGTGATAGATGTCGGCGACTCCCCGCGTGTCGACCAGCCTCCTCAGGGTCGAACCACCCTCTGTCCCTCTGCCTGAACATTGTCAGCGTCAGGTATATGGAAATGTCCACGTCGACGTTGACGTCTTTCACAGAGCTCATGAAGAGGTCCAGCAGGAACCTCTGGTCGCCGGCCAGGACGTTCATCCTCGTCAGGTTGCAGAGGTCGTTTTTCATCACGCTGGGGTCTGGCCAAGTCGTGCGGGCGGCAGGCCCTTCAAGTGAAGTTTTTGAAGACGGCGTTGATCATTCCTATGGCGTGCGCCTCTGCCGTAAGGTCGCTCCGGAACATGGGGTGGCAGGTGTTCGGGTCGACCGGGACGCAACTGATGTTAAGGAAGTAGCCGCCGTCGACGAAGGCCAAAACGCTGCCCATCGCCCTGCGGAAGGACTTGATGCCCTCCGCAGTGTAGACGGTCCCAGGTGCTTTCTCAAAAATGTGCCAGTGGTGACCACCTTCGATGGGTCAACTTTGCCCATGAAGAGGTAGTGGAGCCCAGCTTTCAGGCAGCTCACATCGTCTAGGTGGATGACGACCCCGTCGAAAATCGTAGGAGTACCTCACTACCTTGCGGGCTTCGTCCAATACGGTGGCAAAGACGGGGATCCGCGGGAATCCGCACTTAAAAACTCCGGCACCTTCGGATTTTCTTGAACTCTGTCACAAGGCCGCGGGTGTTCTCCACGCATGCTACTTCGAACGGCTCAAATTCCTCACTGAAAAAACCCCAAGAAAAAATGCTGATAAACTACATGGTTTTGACACAATAACACTATTACACGTCACAGATGAAATATATAAACACTCACATGTCCATTTTTTTTTACTTTTCGTCACAGAGGAGATGGATGGTAAAGGGTGCAGAAGAGGTCCCATGCGCTGGCAGGTGCTTGCCGGTGCTAATGATGCGCGGGTTCAAGGTTGATCGTGGGTTCATATACATAATAAAAGTCCAGATTTTTAAACTTTTACATTACATAAAAAAAACATATTATGTAAATTTCTTTAATTTACTGGCATTCACATAGCGTTTCGACTTTATGAGGTGTCATATTTAAAGTTATACAATGAAATCGCATTTTATAGCACTTTACTATTCTTATAGCACTGTTATTATATACGTAATAACAAATATACAAATTTGAATTCAACCCAACAAAATGTATGTATTTTAACAGTTTAGGCCTTTAGAAAAAAATAGCTGTCATGTTTTACCTTCACAGTTAGCTTTCATTTCCAGTGACTATTTCTCCATCACTCGGTAATAAAAGTATAGATTTATAATTACATCTTTAATATCGACATAAAAAACAAAATAATGGAAAAAATAATGTGTTTTTATTCTTTTACAGATAAAAGTCCCGATTGCCCTCTTGAGGATTTCACTACGAGTGGAGACAAACGCATTGATCCAGCTCATTTCAACTGTGTTGTGCCTACAGCAGGCACGGCGTCATGGGTGGGCCTGACGGGCCTGGGCCCACCCACTTTTCAACAGGCCCACCCAAAAAACAAAACAAAAAAAAAAACGTAATATATTCAAATTTTGTCAAGAATTATAAAAAATCGTCAATAAGCTCATAATTTGTACTAAAATAGTCTAAATGTTTAGTTTTAAAAACAATTTAAAAAAGCTGGCTATGTCTATTTTGATGTTTCTGCGCAAGTTCAGCAGACAGTGAGGTTAAGGTTTGTTCCGATCAGGGGTGCGTTTCCCGAAAGCATCGTTGGCCAACTATGGTCGCAAGTTCATCGCAATGTCCATTGAACTCTATTGGTAACGACGGAACTTGCGACCATAGTTGGCCAACGATGCTTTCGGGAAACGCACCCCTGAGCTCTTGAGTGGAGAGCGCATTTCTGAATATTCCGCTCCGCTCACTCATTCCGTAGCGTCGCTCGCCTCAACCCAGAATGGCCTGCTGGTTCGAAAATATGTGGAATAAGGGCTGCCTCCGACTATTTTTTTTTTTTTTCTAGTCGACAGGTAGTTGTTAATTTAAGCCATTCGTGGACAAATCGCCCCTTTATATTAATTAATTACTTAGGCTATCCTTCAGGATAATAGCGTTATGACCGCACACATAAAGCTTGCCACAAAGAACCGGTTAAAGTAATTATTAATGTGTCTAAATTAGCAAGGAGACATTAATTGTTTAGTAATAAACTGGTGTTTTCTGTGTCGCTGCAAAGATGAAGTTGAGACAATGCGGACTCTCCATGAACGCCAGAGAGAAATGCACATTTCATATGATTTAGGCTACATAATCAGAGAGTAGCCTATTTATTTTGGTTGAATATTTTCGTTTAAAAGTAGACATTTCAAGCTTTCTGTAATATATAGCCTATATTTCTCAAATCTGTGAGGCACAGGCTGAGTTTCGCCGCCCTCCAGTTCACGTGCAATGCAAGTGATCGTGCCGGCGCCTTATTACATTGTCTGCTTATATGCTTGTATATGCTTCTTATTTATTAAATACGAAAATTGATTGATAAAACATTTATCAAAATTAAGATACAATTTATACAAAACGAAAATCTTTTAAAAAGAGTTTTCTATAAAACAAAACTTAATGAAGTCGTCAAAATCATTTTTTACCAAAAACAGCGCCGTTGCTAGGAGGGCGCCAGCGCCTCTGCCTCGCGAGTGGATGATAGCCCTGAAGACGCCTAGCAATGATATACCTTTAGTGGTAGTATACCTTTAGTTAAGTTATACCTTAATAGTCTTCGTAGCGCGCTATGAGACAATGTTATCGGAAAATGCAGCCCAGTATGATGCGTATGATGCGTAATGGAGATTCCAAAGCGCTCTTCTTTGGTCAGAACCATGGAGAGCGATCGCGTATACTATAGGTCTGTCCTATGCACCGAAACTTTTAACAATGCAACAAAATATTTAAAGAGCATCAAGCTATTAAAATCTATATTATGTATACGCACAGATAATATAACAGTAGGCTATATTTGTCAATATTTTTGCAGTATATATATCCAAGCAGTGATTGGATAACGTTTTTTATTTATTTTTTTATTTAACGTTTTTAATTTAAGGCCCACCCACAATTGGTCTGGCCCATCCAAAACTGGAATCCTGGCGCCGTGCCTGGCCTACAGTATCGTTTTATACAATCATGCACATAGAATCTGTGAAATCCCTGAGGATTGGTGAATGTTAAAAGATTTAAACGTGTCTTATAAGTATATACAGGGCTGGAAATGGGGGGGGGGGGGGGACGCGGAGGGACGGAGTGTGGGGAGTGAATTTCGAGGGGGGACGGCGTTCCAGTTGAAAAAAAAAAAAAGTACTGCAAGATGCAGTTTCTTTCCAAACCGCGATAAGTGCCGAACCTATTTTTAGCCTAAACGCGATACATCCTCTGGACTAACCAGAATTATCTCTCTCACCCTCAAATCACTCGCGCGTATCGCGCCAGACGCTCAGTTCGCTCTAAACGCCTCAGCTGCAGGACCTCAGATGCACGTAAACGCATCTTTGCATTGAAGCTCTATTCGCGTAACGAGTTTGGTGTGAAGGCCACTCACTCACTCTCTCACTCACACAAGGTCATGTCGTGATTTGTTCTATGTAAAGTGGACAATGGTTCTACTTTTTATGGGTTCGACACTTTACTGAATGCCAATGTATTTATTACTGACTGACTTGCCTTTTTTTTTTTTTTGACAAACCATCTATTTTTGGAAAAAATGGATGGATTTATAGCGTTTTGAAAAAAAAATTACTTTGAATAAAAAAAAACAAAAAAAAATTTAACAGGATAAATTGAATATTCACAAAATTTGTGGGTCTAGGACTCTAGGTAAAAAATTTAATTTTCCTGAAAACTATTTAAATGGATTTATAGCGTTTTGGAAAAGAACTCCTTATATATGTATATATATATATTAGGGATGCCACAATTCTCAATATAATATTGAACCGTTCGGTACCACATCCACGGTTCAAAACGCGCTTGTGAATTGCGTTTCGGTTTTACGTTTAAATAATTTATGTGCGTTTTATTTCTCTCCGAATTGACTGTTTGTGTGTGCCTGTAAGTCTACGAGCTGATAAGGAAATTCCCCGCGAGTAAATATTCAATCACTATGCTCTAAATTTAGGGGGCGCTTAACCATCATTCCACACTTTAACATGGCGAGCGGCGGTGAAGTGAGGCTACAGTACGAGGAAGCGCCGGCGTCTTTCAAATCCGTGGTGTGGGGACATTTCGGTTTTGCCGTTGAGTATAGTGCCGAGGAAGAAAAAACGGTAAACAATAAAAATAACTATGTGCAAGCATTGTTTTACACGTGTAGCCTACTCAAACGGAAACACTTCCAACATGACTGCACATCTGCGGCGCCATCACCCAGCAATATCACTGTCTGAAGGCACAAATATGTTTATTTGAAATGGTCAATTTAAAGGGGTTGCACACCGGACGCGCAGCTCCACGTATTTTAAATTCGAACACATTATTCTCTATGAGTGTACGTAGCGCTACACACACCATCGGCGCCCTTCGGCGTCTGTCCGCGGCGCCCAGCAACGGCTCGGGACCGTGTTCAAAATCCAGCCGCGCCACAGAGCGCCATCTACATAGTTTTACATTAAATGTAAATGTATTTGTCTCAAATCGTCGTTAATGTATATACTGACTTCACCCTGTGCTGCAATATACATTTAGTTTTACATTCACTCACAGGAATCAGCTGCTAGAATGAAAATGGCTGATGTTATCGGATTTTCAGGTGATATTGTCAATTCATTATGCTCTGAGGTAAAGTGCTGAGACTGCAGACTTAGCAACGATTGTATTTAAATTGTACAGTACAATCATAACATAGTACAGGCATTATCTTAATCTCATAATGTCCTTAAACATAACAATATTGCTGGCCATAAACTGAGAAAGTGCGCGTCCGGTGTGATACCTCGAGTTGTCCTAGACTGACCCCCTTTATGTTTACTAACATGTAGGCTAGGCCTATGTTTATTTTCAAAATGGGCTACCAGCAGCTGTGAGATGTCAGTGTTAATTGTATATTATACAATACACTATAGGAACTAGTGGACTTTGCTTAGCTTTTAAGTAAAATAAAGGAGTATTGCAATAAATAGTTTTTATTTTTTTCTCCTTAACCTCTTACTGTTCCTATTGCCTAAGCACAGAATAACAAAAAAACACTCTTATGTGTCAAGCCATCAGAACCGAACCGAACCGAAAACCGTGGTTAAAAAACCGAGGTGTGTATTGAACCGTGGGCTAACTGTATTGTTGCATCCCTAATATATATATATCACTGATTCTTGAGAGTCAGGACAAAACATGTCCCACATAGAAAAGTCTAATTTATAGCAAAAATTAAGAAATTCACCATGATTGACATAATTACAAAGTTAAATCTAAAGGAATTGTATATACCTTTCTGATATTTAGAATAAACTTTTTTATCTTTTTGGGGAAAATTTGTTTAAATGTATGGTCTGTGGTTAGAAGGTCCATGTTATTGCACTTGTCCTCAGCAAGAGGTCACAATATTAACCATGCCAAAAAACTTTACAAAAGCTCTACAATTGTGAAAACATATATATCAAATAAAAAAATAAGGGGTATACATATAAATTTGAAAGTATATAAAATATAGACATATTACATACATAGTATAGACTATACTATGTACAGTGCTATGCATAAGTTTAGACACCCATGCTAAAGTTGACTAAAAAAGAGGAATAAAAAATCATCTTTTGGAAATTGAACTTAATGCCTTAATTTAAAAAATTAGGAAAAATCCAACCTTTAAGGACACCAATTTTCTTTGTGAATTAATAATAATTCGTATAAATAAATGTTCTTCCTTAAAATACAGGGTGCATAAGTTTGGACACCCCTATGTTAAATTCCCATAGAGGCAGGCAGATTTTTATTTTTAAGTATTTTTTTTTTTAGGTTACTATGCATCCTGATAAAGTTCCCTTGGCCTTTGGAATTAAAATAGCCCCACATCATCACATAGCCTTCACCATACCTAGAGATTTTAATATTTAATATCATTAGAATATTCTTTCAAATGTCACGTGAACCGATCATCTCTTTCTACTAACACAAAATGTTCATGAATGAACATGATGATATTATAAGTGTCACCCCCCTTTTTTAAAATATACATGAAAATGCACATTTCGACTTTAAATGGTTGTAATTAAAGAATGCTTTGGAGTATAGACGTAAAATTGGTCTTGTTTTAAAGAAGACATTTGGCAGATTTTTGTTGAAGTGAAATAAATTAAGAAAGTGAAACAAAAAAAAGTTATAGAAGTTTGAGTTTATGAAAATGTACAATGTAAAAAATTTTATTATTCATATTTTATATAAAATATATATTTTTAAAACCTGGCAGACTCTAAAACTGCTAGAAAATCAAAGCCAAAAATCTGAATAAGTTGTGTTTCAAATTTTAGGTTGATATCTCAAAAAATTAGCTTTCAGTGAGATTTTGTTTGGGCGCAGTACCAAACATTTTCACTAGGTGACAACCAGACTCCATTACTGCCCATATAAGGGCGCCTCCATTTCCATATGAGTTATTAAAAACATTTTAATATCTTTTTTTCTAAAATAATTTAATGGATGATACCTTTTGAACTCTTGGCATGAAAACAAACTGAGGTTTCAATCATTATTTTTCATGTTCATTGCTATTTCAAAATAAAGGTCTGAACACGCCTTAGGAATATGAAAATATTCTTGTTGCAAATTGATAAATTACAGCTCCTCTCTAATTTATTTTGAAAATCATTCACCAAATATGAAAACTAGAGTTTGTAAGCTTTCAAATGATATATAGTTTGTCAAGATTAGTTTATGTTTATTATAGGATATTACTGTTTTAAATATGTAAAGATTTTGGGCCCACCGGTGGGCCGGTGACACTTAAGAGGTTAAAGTGTAAGTTGCAGGTTAACCACCACAGCCAATTAATGTGTAAATTAAAGTGCTCAATATGTATATATTTAATTATTTCTGTCTTAAAATGCGTTAAAATAACATTTATTGGGGTTTCTTCAACGGTAGCGTGTTTTTTCAGTTACTGGGTGATGATGTCATAAGAGGAACTCGCAAACCATACTCCGCTAGATTCCTACTGTATTATATGGCTATTTGGATGTGGGAAACCATCAAATTCTTTATGGACCACAGCCCTACAATTTTTAACCGGTCAGGCGTGAGAGAGGGGAGCCATGGCACTCAAAGAGTTATTAATGCTTGGTGTGAGGAGAATGAGTGGAGGGTTGGCCAGGTGAGTAACGTTAGCTACGTTAGAGCTAGTCTAGCCTGGTGCAAACTTAACCCGGATAATATAACGTAACAAGCAAGTCTTTTCAAAATATTGCCGTCATGTAGAATAGCAAGGAGGGACAACGACTGAAGACATTATATACTTACAGTAAGTCAGTCCAAATCAGAGCTGTAGAGATGCACACACTGCACAGGCATCAATCGCTAGTCTCATCGCCTCAAACGTCATGTAATACCCTTCCTCAATCCACGCGTTATCAATTTCTCACGATTTAATTAGCGATGTTTATTGTCAGAAAAGAAAAAGAGAGATCGATGTCCCCATCACTGTGTTTGTGTGGGCTATGCCACCCAGTTGAATCAGCAGTGGAGAGTGTGTGCTGCCGTGAGGTGAACGCGTTCTGGAGTTTAGTGGAACAGCTCGACCTGCGACCGGCTGATCTGACGTGCCTGAACCCGTTTGTTTTGCGAATAGCTTATTCTCATTTCAGGCAGGATCACGGTCCCCTTGAAGTCAGCACACACGAGTCTGTTTACAATGGAGTTATTTTATCCATAATTTTTTTTATCAAATAAAACATACAACCAACTTTTCTGAAGTTATGTAAGGCGAATATAGCTGCTAGCGTACGGTAACTCTACTAGTGAGTTCCTCTTATGACGTCATGCCCCATCTAGTGGAAGGGAGCGGGAGCGGTTAAAACCACTGTTAAAAGTGCCAACTTTTCATATTATATCAGCATTTTGGTATAAAAAAACAATGGTGGGCGGTTCTTATCTTTATGTTTAATAAACACATTGCATTACTTCGTGAAAAATTTAACCTGCAACTTACACTTTAAACTGCAAAAAACATGTCAATATCGACCATTTTTCGAGTTCAAGTCCACTGATGTTAATCCATTAAACTCCTGTTTGGTTTGTTTGGTGGACAAATTTCAGCATTTGATTAGTCAGATTGCCTGTCAATAAAACTCAAATAGTTCATTGAATAACAAATAGAGTTAGGTTAAATGCTGTAAAATGCACAAACTCCATATGGACCAAAATGAAAAGCTTTGCATGTTTGGTGTCACACATGTTATTGCGATTGATGGCTTCAGCAAGAAAACTGTTGGCCATTCCACTATGCCAATAAAGAACAATTTAACCATTTATGAAGAGGTGTACAAGTAAGATGAAATATTATATTATCATATGTTCATAGTTTTTGTGTACCTTAATGTTAATGTTAAATTCTAACTTTATTTTTTATTTCTTCCTAGAAAAGCTGTCCTTTCCCATGGGATGTGGGACCATGGCACAGATTTGTACCTTACCCTCTTCATGCAGGAAATGTTGGCAGAATACAGACATAACCAGCAGAGACTGCCTCACCTCCAGACAACATCAACTAAGGTGAGATTAATAAAGAAGGGAAAATAATGTGTAGGTCTATCTAAACTTTAGAATTACTGAATAATGTAAGTACAATTATAAATAGAAACAGTCATTACAACTTCAGCCCTAGATGCACGTATGTGGCATAAATAGCTTATTTATAATAATCCATTTATGATGTAGCAGTTGTGCTGTTGTGTCAGAACATTTTATACTGTCTGATTTTAAATGATGCTTTACATTGTGTACATTGCTCTTTTAATCCACAGAAGCACACTGTAGAGAGAATGTGGCCTGAAGTAAATAAGCGGGTCAATTTCCCAGTCAAGAGTGCACTTATCCAAATGGTTGACCAGGAGTCTTTGGACATGGAGGATGGGTTGATGAGGTACTGTGTGTCCAATCTTACATGCCAGATCAGCCAGATTGGAGTGCAGAGATTTGTTCATGCATGGAACAGTCATAATATTACAGGTACGCTGGACAGTGTTTTTACATTTACACAAAAAAAGGTCTTTTAATTTACATTGGTACAGTTTGCAGAGACTTTTAGCCAAAGAAGATAACAAAGCATTCAGAAATTCAGGCTAAAGTCTCATAATCTAATTATGGGAAAACCACTGATTTCAATCTTTGACGTGACCTTATGCAATATTATAGGGATGTGACGTGATCTCGCGGCACCAGTAGCGGTTTTAGGCACGGGCGAACCGGGCAATCGCCCGGGGCGGCATTTTTGGGGGGGCGGCGCCGCCGGCACGAGCAGAAAAAAAAAATAAAAAAAATCTGCGCCGCGAAGCGGTTTTCTATTATCTATCATTTCACTGTGTGGGGAATTGGCAAATTTGCGCCCCCTGCAGCTGCAGGCGCCCCTGCTTGCTGAGAAGATGCCGCGCACAGAAGCTGTTTAGCCGCTTTTCCACCGAAATTACCCGGAACAATTTGTCCCAGGAACTTTTTTCCCAGGAACCTTTTTTGCCCCAGACCGGTTGCTTTCTGCGTTTACACCGCGGTCTAAAGTACCGGGAAGGTAAACTGCGCGCAACTGCTCCTCCCAGTCTGCGACGGACAGTAATCAGTTTTGAGCGCCACATTTATAAGTATGGAGGAGATTCAAACTGTGCTGCAGTTATTGGTTTACTAACGAGGTAGGCTAATTAACATAACAAAATAGACGAGCACTGATACTAAAGCGTGTTCAGACCGTATGCGTATAAAATTAGACAAGGTACGTTGTGAGATGACTGGGACGAACGCGCAAAAATTTCCTTTTGCGCAAATACTCTTAAAAAAAGCCTGAACCCCGTCTATCAATCATAAATAGTGACAGTCTTGTAAATAGTTGTTTGTTACCAACCTCAATGCGCTATTTCAATCCTGTTATAGTAAATTTGTAACATGGTTTGCCTTGCAATAGATGACAATGTGTAAACATAATGACTTAATATTAAAAGCTGTGGCAGAAAAGAGACGAGCACTGATAAAGCGTGTTCAGAGCTCGTAATGCTAACGTTAGATATAAAATTGTATGTTATCAGCTATTGCGGACATTGGCCGTGAGATGGCTGTGACGAACGCGCAGAAAGTTTCCTCTTCCACAAATAATAAAGCCTGAAACTCGTCGCCAGTCCCCCAGTTTGTTTTATTAAATTCCATATTTGCAGACAGACAACTTTACTGCATGAAGCCACTTTTTAAAAGGGAGGTTAAAAATAAAGAAAATGCTGCGTGGAGTCATCCAACCAAAATGCGGCGTGAACACAACCAATCAGCTTGTGCAGCGCGCAAGTCCCACCCCTGAAAGTTCCTGAACTTTGAAAAAGTACTACCTCGTGAGCAGGGACTATCGGAGGGGGAAATATTTACCCGGAACTTCATTTAGACCCTGGTTCCTGCGGTGTAAACACATCGAGTACCAGCCCAAAGTTCCTAGTTCCTGGGGAAAGTTCCTGCGGTGGAAACGCGGCTTTTGTTTGAGAAGGGGAAAGGGGAGGGGGTGCGGAGGCGCGGGCGCGGATGACAGTTCACCTCTGGGTCTCTCCCAAATGGAACGGACAAGGGGGGGGGGGGCGGGGATCCATATAGTTATCTAAGTCAGTCACACCTCGACTTTCTTCCAAATAACGCACATTTTCATTCATAATATTATAAATACAGGCCTCTATATTTCCTGCACATTTTTGTCTTTCTGAATGGTCTGAATAAAAATAGGTAATACAAAACGATTACTTGGTCACCACCACCAAGGTGAATTGGTTTAGTCTTGACTTCTGGTCGTGACTCGTGAGTGACAGTTAGTTGATTGTCGATGTCGAGTGCCAAATAAGAGATGGACAAGAAAGGTCACAGCCATCAGGTGTCCAATTTAGAAACGAGCGAAAGATAAAGGTATGCAACTATGTTTTCTCTGTATGATTACGGTATCCATGTCATGAATGAAGGGGCAATATTAATTGGTGGGTATAACTCTTATTTGTTATCCTTTTTGCTATGATTCTTGCTATGCTTAACAATAATTCGGTTTTAACTCAAACACGAGATCTAATTTCACCATAATATTGTGCTTT
The DNA here is from genome assembly GCA_021464565.1 of Rutilus rutilus. Taxonomy (NCBI): domain Eukaryota; kingdom Metazoa; phylum Chordata; class Actinopteri; order Cypriniformes; family Leuciscidae; genus Rutilus; species Rutilus rutilus. The sequence continues at coordinate 1,514,457 of JAJAQA010000011.1, forward strand.
GCAACAAAACTGTGACAAGTTCAGTTATTACACTGCAAAAAATGCTTTTCTTAATTAGTATTTTTGTCTTGTTTCCAGTCCAAATATCAAACATTTCTTAAATAAAGATGCATAATAACGGTAACAAAGTGGTAAAATGACATAAGATATTAAGTCTTGGTTTCTGGGGAAATTTTTTTTTTTTTTTTTTTCAGAAAACAAGACTTAATATCTTAAAATTGAGTGAAACACTTAAAATTGAGTTTTTGCTTAAAACAAGCAAAACATGATGATCTCTTTTCTAATGGGGTAAGAAACCCCCCCCCCCCCCCCCCCAATTAAAATTAAAGGGGGGGGGGGGGGGGCGCTCGAAGGGGGTCTCGCCCAGGGTGTAATTCAATGTAGAACCGCCACTGCGCGGCACGAGATCTTGTGAGATCCGACGTGTCTCGCTGTATCTGACTGGTCTCGCAAGAACGTGCCTATTTCCTTGCAAAACTATTTGCAGTGTTTACATTAGAGCTGCTAGATTCATCATTTAGATATGATTAATCCATTCAAACACCCATGCAATCTTATTCCTGAATGTCAACGATTCACATTGCGCTGCTCATGCTCCACTGATGGTTATGATGTGAAACAGGTGTTAAAGTCATTAAAATCTGCATACATGCTGCTGTTGATCCAGAAAGAGCAACACAAACAGTTTTTTCAACCACATAATGATCATTGCTTCTGTGTTACATACATTTAAAAACAGAAATACTAGGATAAAAGTTTATAGTTTGGGTATAAACACTTATTGTCTACATTAGCGATAAAAATGAAAGAACACTTACCCTCTTCTGCCAGGAGGTGGTGACAACTGCAGGTTAAAGAAGTATTTATCATTGAATCATCTATTCAGGAGATTGTAATAGTGAAACAAGTCTTTATTAATTGAGACACTGACTCCTTCATTTTTTTTTAAAATATTTGTCAGAACCAGCAGTAAATTGTTTTTGTTTAGATTTGTTTTCCAGAATCATGAGAGAATCGTGATCTCCAATTTATATATATAAAAAAAAAAAAGATTTTCAATTGATCCAGAATCGTGCAGCTTTAGTTTACATGTTTATTACAACATATAATCCAATCAAATATGAATTTTATTTCATAAAGTACAAGTTCATATCAAAATGCACATGCATTTTGTGTTTTTCAGTTGAATAAAATACTATTTTTCCCTTATATATTAAGGATTTAAGGACTTGTCTCATCTCGTGAGATAAGTGTCTCATCACAGCCCTACAATATTAAGGTATCCTGGTTATATTTACAAAGACTGTTCTTTAGATTATGTAGTATGGTTTTATGTAAGTATTTTCAAATCTGTCATTTGATAACCATTCTCGATAAGGCAGGATGACCATCTAGGAAGTAGGAAGATTTTGATGAATATACTCTGCATTGTTAAGGCCTGTTCACACCGGGACGAATTTCGCGCGCGATATTCGCCGACGTTTAACGCCTCGTGACTAAACAAAGGGCGCCAATGTGAGTGTGCACACCGACGCGAAAAACGGCCACGCGTAAAAGCGTCATTTTAAAAAAAAACGCCTCGGGTTCGTTTTTTTGGTTTGACGCGCCGCGTCAAAAACTATCCGACCAATGAGATTGGCGCTTTTGCTCACGTGTCTGGAGCTTCTGAAGTTACAGTAAAACACAACTTGGGGGCGCTCAAAACACAAAACGGTCTTGCCGAGCACACATACAGGCGAAGAAGATAGCGTCTACACTGCTGGGAAGAAATAAGACGAGGAAGATGCAAGGCAAGATGAATGTAGAGCTGCTGGCCTCGTTGGTGTCGGAACATAAAGAACTATATGACAAACGCGACTACAAAAATCTTGATAAAAGAGAACTGTTATGGAGTGGTATTGCAGAGCAAATGGGCCTTGATGGTGAGTTTCATTTTACTTAATTGTCTTTCATGTACATAGGTGTGGCGAGGGGGGCGTGGTTTTGCGAAGTCTGTAGCAGGAGAGAAAGGAGGGGGCCGATCGGTGAGTAAGTAGGTCAAGTGCAAAATGATGAACACCTGTGTCTGATTGCAGTGATTGGCGTGGAGAGACTGGATATAAGCCAGCATTCGGGAGGAGATGAGAGAGAGAGTTGGACTGGAACACTCACACGTTTGCTGCTGTCCTGAGAGAGTGATTGTCTGTTTGTTATATGTTTACTGAGTGCTGTGCCGAGCACGGTGAACGCGCTACGTGCGCACCTTTTGTTTTGTTTATTTATTTTGAGTAATAAAATAGAGTGTTTCAGTCAAGCCGACCCCTGTCTTCTTCCTTCCGTGCAAATATATATTGAACCTTTCTACACTGGTGCCGAAACCCGGGAAGGAAGAAGATCGCCGCCGCCATGCAGACCCCGCCAGGTACGCCATTTGCGGACATTATTCAATCGCTCGCGGGTCTTCACCAGGAGCAACACCAACATCTGCTGGCCATAAAGGAGGAGCAGGACAAAAGGTTCGAGGCGCTCCTCCGAGGCCAGCATGAAGACCGCGAGCTGTTCCGGAGCTGGATAGACCGGGAGGTTAGGGCCGTCCCCCCATCGTACAAAGACTCGTCCTCGCCGATACCTCTCAACAAGATGGGCCCCGAGGATGATCCGGAGGCATTTCTGGAACTGTTTGAGAGGTCGGCTGAGGACCGGGGATGGCCCTCGACGGACTGGCCAATGCGGCTGATACCCCTGCTGTCCGGAGAGGCGCAGGTGGCCGCACACCAACTGCCAGTCCAGAATCTCCTGGTCTATCAGGATTTAAAGCGGGCCATTCTCCAGCGGGTTGGCCGGACTCCGGAACAACATCGCCAGAGGTTCAGGACGTTGGACCTCGAGGAGTCTGGCCGACCCTTCATCATGGCCCAACAGCTCCGGGACTCGTGCCGCAAGTGGCTGATGGCCGACGGAAGCGACGTCGAGGAAGTCATCGATCGTGTGGTGCTGGAGCAGTTCGTGGCGCGGTTGCCAACAAAGACCGCGCAGTGGGTCCAGTGCCACCGCCCGACGTCGCTGAACCAGGCCATCCAGCTGGCGGAGGACCAAATGGTGGCGTGCCCGGGGGTCGGCGAACCCCTACCATCTGCTTCTCTCTCTCTCTCTCTCTCTACCCCCCCCCCTAAGCCCTCTCCCCTTCCCAGGTACCGGGCGAATCTGCCGCCGAGGCCGGCTCCAAGGTGGAGGACAGGGGGTGCTGCGGAGCCGGTATCTGCCCCCAGGCCTCTTCCCCGGGGAGGGGGCCCATCAAGGGGGGGATTCTCTCCCCAAGCTGCTTCTCCTCTCTCTCCACGCCAATCCCTTGACCCGCTTCCTGCCACTGGAGCGGCGGGGAGGCCCGGGCCGGCTTGTTGGCGCTGCGGGGACCCGAGTCATTTTATCGATCGGTGTCCGGTGATGGAGGTGGGGACACTGATCCGGGTCCCCGACGCGCCGCAAGCTGCCCCTGATCAAGCTGGCCTGTACCAAATACCTGTGAGTATAAAGGGGGGTACTTTTCAGGCTCTGGTGGATTCAGGCTGTAACCAAACCTCTGTCCACCAAAGCCTGATTCAACCTAAAGCATTGGATAATGGCCGCATGGTTAAGGTACGGTGTGTGCACGGGGAAGTGGTGAATTATCCGTTAATGCCTGTGGATATTCAATTTAGGGGACAAAGGCATAGTGTGGAGGTGGCGATTAACCCGCACCTCCGGCATCCGCTGATTTTGGGGACAGATTGGCCAGCGTTTAATGAATTATTGGGTCATTTATGTGCGGATGCTTCTTGGGTAAAAAAAGATAAGAGGAAGGTGGCGATTGCTCAGTTAGGAGAAGCTGATCCGGAACCTCTGGGTACTGGTTCAGGGGAACAGAGCGCACTGGAGAGAACCATCCTCACAGAGCGCGATGATTTTCCCCTGGAACAGTCCCAGGATGACACGCTGAATTGATCAGGTTCGCTCAATCGACGGCCAGCTTCTCCACACAGACCAGCCGCTCACCTATCCGTATTTTACAATCATAAAAGATAAGTTGTATCGGGTAACCCAAGATGCCCAGTCAAAGCAGGATACAACTCAGTTGTTGGTACCTAAAAGCCGTCGGGAAATGCTTTTCCAGACGGCTCATTCTAATCCAATGGCAGGGCATTTAGGACAAACAGCGACACTTAACCGTCTCATGGCCCGATTCTTTTGGCCGGGCATTCACGAGAATGTACGCAAGTGGTGTGCGTCTTGTCGTGAATGTCAGTTGGTGAATCCACCGGCCAACCCAAAAGCACCATTGTGCCCTATTCCGTTGATGCAGGTCCCCTTCGAACGAATTGGTATGGACCTCATCGGGCCATTAGAACGGTCAGCACGGGGACATCGCTTTGCTTTAGTCCTAGTGGACTACGCAACGCGATATCCTGAAGCAGTTCCGCTTCGCAATATTTCCGCAAATTCCGATATTTCCGCAAATAGTGTGGCGAGCGCTCTGTTTCAACTAATCTCCCGGGTGGGAATCCCGAAAGAGATTCTCACCGATCAAGGCACGGCGTTTATGTCACGAACGATACGCGAACTTTACGGATTATTGGGCATTAAATCGATCCGGACCAGTGTCTATCACCCACAAACAGACGGGCTGGTCGAACGATTTAACCGCACTTTGAAATCCATGATCCGAAAGTTCGTACAGGAAGACGCCAAAAATTGGGATCGGTGGTTAGAACCCCTCTTGTTCGCTGTACGGGAGGTCCCGCAAGCCTCCACGGGGTTTTCCCCCTTCGAGCTTCTCTATGGGCGTCAGCCCCGCGGGGTGTTAGATGTCCTTAGGGAAACTTGGGAGGACGGACCTTCAGCTAGTAAAAATGAAATTCAGTATGTCCTGGACCTGAGAACAAAACTCCACACTTTGGGGCGGCTGTCACGGGAGAATTTGTTACAGGCTCAGGACAGGCAAAGTCGGCTGTACAGGGGGGCTATACTGCGTCAATTCACACCGGGAGAAAAAGTGCTTGTATTGCTTCCTACCTCTAGCTCAAAATTACTCGCAAAGTGGCAAGGACCTTTGAGGTTACACGGCGAATTGGAGATCTCAACTATGAGGTAATACGAACAGATAGGGGGCGGGGCACATCAAATTTACCACCTCAACCTGCTTAAAAAATGGTCTGAGGTGGAATCAGTGATGCTGGCGATGGTGGTGAGCGGAGAGGAGGATCTCGGTCCAGAGGCGAATGTAAAAACGAAATCTCTCGCCCTGGCCGCTGGGGGAGACCACCTCTCACCATCCCAGCTCACTGATGTGCATAATTTACAAGCAGATTTTGCTGATGTGTTCTCGCCCCTGCCTGGTCGGACGGACCTCATTCAGCACCACGTTGAGACAGAGCCGGGCGTGGTGGTTCGCAGCCGGCCGTATCGACTGCCAGAGCACAAAAAGAAAGTTGTGCAAAGCGAATTAGAGTCGATGCTAGAGTTGGGAGTAATAGAAGAATCTAACAGTGACTGGGCGAGCCCGATAGTTTTGGTTCCTAAAACGGACGGCTCGATCCGGTTCTGTGTAGATTACAGGAGGGTGAATGCTGTGTCGAAGTTCGATGCTTATCCAATGCCAAGGGTTGACGAATTGCTTGATCGGCTGGGTACTGCTCGATTTTATTCGACATTGGACTTAACCAAGGGATATTGGCAGATCCCCTTATCTCCATTATCCAAAGAAAAAACAGGCTTTCACCACGCCGTTTGGGTTACACCAATTTGTCACTCTTCCTTTCGGGTTGTTCGGGGCTCCGGCAACGTTTCAGCGTCTGATGGACAGGATTCTCCGACCGCACGCTGCATATGCCGCTGCCTACTTGGATGATATCATCATCTATAGTGGTGACTGGCAGCGTCATATGCAGCAGGTGCGGGCTGGTCCTGAAGACGCTGAGACGAGCTGGGCTCACGGCCAACCCGAAGAAGTGTGCAATTGTGGGCGGGTGGAAGTAAGATATCTGGGCTTCCACTTGGGTCATGGACAAGTGCGTCCCCAAATTGATAAGACGGCAGCGGTTGCGACTTGTCCGAGACCCAAGACCAAAAAGGAGGTTAGACAGTTCCTGGGGCTGGCGGGTTATTACAGAAGGTTTGTGCCTAATTATTCGGACCTCGCCAGCCCGCTGACTGATCTAACTAAAAAGGAGGGTACCAGATACGGTCCAATGGACGGAGCAGTGTCAGCGGGCTTTTACCCAGATAAAGGCTGCTTTGTGTGGCGGACCGCTCTTACATGCCCCTGACTTTTCTCTCCCTTTCATCCTACAGACCGACGCGTCGGACAGGGGGATGGGCGCGGTCCTGTCCCAGGAGGTGGAGGGTGAGGAGCGGCCGGTGCTGTACATCAGTCGGAAGCTCTCTAAGAGAGAGACGGTGTACAGCACCATAGAGAAGGAGTGTTTGGCCATCAGATGGGCCGTTCTCACCCTCCGCTATTATCTCTTGGGACAGGAGTTCACCCTCTGTTCGGACCACGCTCCCCTGCAGTGGCACGGCCGCATGAAGGATACCAACGTGCAGATCACTCGTTGGTATCTCGCTTTACAGCCTTTTAAGTTCCAGGTGATCCACAGGCCGGGTGTACAGATGGCTGTGGCTGACTTCCTCTCCAGGAGGAGGGGGGGGGAGGCTGCAGGCCGGATGGCTCCCCGGCCTGAGTCGGGCGGTGGGGGTATGTGGCGAGGGGGGGCGTGGTTTTGCGAAGTCTGTAGCAGGAGAGAAAGGAGGGGGCCGATCGGTGAGTAAGTAGGTCAAGTGCAAAATGATGAACACCTGTGTCTGATTGCAGTGATTGGCGTGGAGAGACCGGTTATAAGCCAGCATTCGGGAGGAGATGAGAGAGAGAGTTGGACTGGAACACTCACACGTTTGCTGCTGTCCTGAGAGAGTGATTGTCTGTTTGTTATATGTTTACTGAGTGCTGTGCCGAGCACGCGCTACGTGCGCACCTTTTGTTTTGTTTATTTATTTTGAGTAATAAAATAGAGTGTTTCAGTCAAGCCGACCCCTGTCTTCTTCCTTCCGTGCAAATATATATTGAACCTTTCTACAATAGGCTTGTAACTTTTTCCCACGAACGTTTGACAATCGCGCCATCTAATGTCAGGGAATGAATTTGCATGTTCACTCGGCTCATCGTCAGCGAAAATCGCTTGGGTGTGAACACAAAAAACGCGTTGAAAAAACGCTGGCGAATAACGCGCGCCGATATTCGTCCCGGTGTGTACGGGGCCTTTAGACTATCATAATCTTCCTTGACAACACTTAAAATGTGTGGCAAAGAGATCTGGGGTGTAATTTCAGTGAAGAACAGTGGGGGCTGTATGTCAGAATATTTTCCCCTCATTTTCTTGTAACAAAATAGCTGAACAGAACTATAAATGTATGCATAGGATTTACCCTTACCCCCCCCCCTTTGAGAAAAATGTATCATCCAAATGTCACAGATGTAAAACCTGCATAGGATCAGTGTATGCATATCTTTTAGGAATGTAGAAAACTTCAATATTTCTGGAAAGCAATACAGAATTTCACAGCCAAGGTTTTGCAAACTTCATTGGACAATACACCAGCACAATATCTTTTTTGGTATAGTATTGGACATTGATATTTGACCCTATATCTGTAAAGAGACAGCTTGGCATATTATCATACTTGGCAAAAAACCAACCAATGCCTCCAACATTTGATCTTTGTAAAGAACTTGTAAATGAAACATTGCGATTGGAAGAGTACACTTACAACTTAAATAACAAGGCAGTACTTTTTGACAAATATGGATGCCTTTTATAGACCTAACCTTTTGGCCACCACAGATATGCATTACAAAATGTATGACTATTTATAACTACAGGACATTGATGTTATTACTTTTATTATACTTTTCCTCCCTTCTGTGCATCAGTGCTGTATTTTCCATCAGTTTGTTATATCTTTTTATTTCATGTATTTGACATTTGGTTGTTTCTACTGTTAGTTTTTTTTGTTCTATTACTTTTTCTCCTATGCATATTAAAATGAATAAACAATAAAAATGAGCTGGGTTTACAGTCATATTTCATCAGCATGTCTTTTACCTTGAATAGAATCCAATAACCCATTTCCATTGATAACACAATGCAAAACCATACTCATTCAATAACTCAGTTGCCAGAATATGGTTTGCTGGACAAATGTCGAAGGTGTGACAAAAAAAAAGTGAACCAGCTTAATGTACTTTAGTATTATCAGTATTTATTTTCCTCAACTTTATTTATAGGCAAAGGCATCCCCAATTCGCTGCAAAGAGATGGCTGCAAAACAAGCATTTAGTGGGATTTCTGCCAAGGGCAATCAGAATCTGCTGAGCTGTACCGTCAGGAAATGGGACAGAGATTGACCACTCCATCATCGTTTGGGTATTGACCCGTTCCAGTCTGAGGAGGATCAAATTAGGGCAGAGACAGAATTTAATTTCCTTTATTTTGACCTTGGAGATGTACTGAACTGCACTGTAAAATGAGCATTACCACCCATTCCAGGACTGTTTAACTGAGCTAATTAACATCACCAGAAGATGTGCAAGAGTTTGCTTTATTTTGTTGTAATTGTAATAATGAACACGACATCAATAAGTCGTGTCATTGTACATTTAATCATTTTGCCTACTGTGGCATGGAGAGTATAAAATATTACAAGAACAGCAGTTACAGTAAGTATAATAGTGAAACTGGATATAAATTCTGGTAGCAAATGATCATTTAAGTCAATGATTTGTATTGGTCAGTTTAAAGCAAAACAAACTGGTAATGACAAAATAATCTAATAAATTAAATGTAAATGAAGTACAACTTTATTTATTTTTACTCAGTATGCCACTGCATGCAAACAGAATATGTTTAAAACATGAAGTCTTTACATCACAAACAGATGGCCCATGGTTTGAAGAAGACGGTGTTTACATGGCCTGGAACAATCAGTTTACATTGGTATGCAATAAAGTATTACATATTACTGACAACCAACTATTACAGAACAGTTAACAAAACCTATTACAATGAAATATTAAAATCCTTCAGTTTGCATATTGTATTTTTTAGTGTAAACTAATATTTGCATTAACGTGTTACAGGCAAACATTGACTTTGCATCAAGAAGTAGCAATGCTGAGAAAAAAACTATTACAAAACAGTCAACAGACCTGATGAATAAAAACATTACAAAGAATTGTTTAAACAATCAGATTAGAAATGGTATTAAAAAACAAAAATGGTAATAAACACTTTTTATATTGTATTAAAATGTGCATATTGCCATAGGTTGTATACTTCAGAATGTACACTAACCGTTGCGACCTCAGGCCGAGCTGTACTGCTCATCTAAGGCCTTAATAACCTTTAACCCTTCCAGAGAGGCCAGCAACAACCACCTGCATTTACACATGCTTGACCTTCCTGAACAAATACATCAACACACTGTCTACAGCCAATTAGACTGCGACAGCAGCGTGCCAATACGGGGACTGTCCATCACTCCTGTAACAAAACACAGAGAAAATAACATTTATTACACAGGCAATAAAAACTTTACACAGCTTTCATGATACTGATAGCTACTCCATAAATATTCTCCCATAAATAGCTATGCTAAATATCAGATTGATTATCCAGGTAACAAACACCGGCATTTTAATACCTCCGATATCATACCACATATTCTCACCCTCTCATTTATTCAAGTATGAAAAGTACCTTATACACAGCTAAATAAATCTGCATCGGTGCCCTGATCCACGCTTTTGGGGTTTATTAGCTCAAATGACCAGCAGACTGCATTATATAGATTAAAGGGAACCCTGGGTATTAGGACTTGTGTGCTACATGATGTCTCTTACTGAAATATGTAGTAGAAAAACAGATGAAAGATCTACAGTATAAAGTAATAATCCACATTGCTTTTAACCACTGAATGTCATTATTTTTGGAGCACTGTGTGGATGTCGAAATGGTTGCACTAGTGAGCTGCTGCGTGCCTAGATGTCTGTGATTGGCATTACCTGTAGCCATTTTTCAATCAGAGCATGACTCGGAAAATAAATATACTGATACAATGTCAACAAAACAATGGGAAGATGCCTATGAATGAATACAACTTCCTAAAGCCTGTTAGCTCTGATGCTGAAGCTTGACTGCCGGTGACCACAGCTACTGAAAGCAATAGGGTCTAACTGCAGACAATGCACTTGAACTCTTACACACCTACACTTCCACTAGTGATTTTATTTTTATTTGATTGCATTTATTATTTTTTAATTGAATTTCTCATTTCACAACAATAGTCAGGTCGGTTGAAGACAAGAAAAAAGAAACGAAATTACAATAACCAAGTTTCCACTCAGTTTTTTTGCAATTTTCTTGTTATCGACAAAGATATGCTTATAAAAACACTTTTATTTGCTGTTTCCATCTAACTGGCTTTTTTAATTGTTGCACAGTTTTTTTTTTCCCGGTGCATGTAAAAAAAGTTGCCCTTGAGCCGTTTCCCATTCATAATTTCACATATTGCTCTAAATTACATAAGCTAGTAGATGCCTTCATCCATTTCAAACAAAACAAAAAAACACATTTTTGTACCTAGTTAGGCCTAGGCTATAGACTATTCAGACACTTGCAAGCAATATTCATGAACGTCCAGTTGTATTATTTTTTCCGATTAACCTTTATTTAAAAACCCCATTATAGTGGTCAGTGTTTACCTTTAGTTGAGCTCTTGAGCCTGACAAGCAAAGAGCAAAAGTCATCCAGTGGTGATGATCATGTTTGACCTAATCATTGTGTAGTGACCTGAATAACTGAGTTTTCTTTGATGGTTATATAATACTGTGGACAAAATAAGTTCTGCCATTTTTCAGTATGTTTTTTACTTTAATCAAACACAAAGCCTTCCAAAATTAATAGAGAATTGTTCACGGTGGAATCCCAAGGCTACTTGTAATCAATAAAGGGCAATATAAACTATGAGACTAGGACCTGAATGATTTCAGGACAAATAATGAATGTTAAAACAATCATCACCACCTGATGACTTTTGCAAAAGTCTAGCTGCTATAATTAAGTAAAAAAAATAAAGATTTAACTATGTTATATAAAAAATAATAATAAATATCAAGGTTCAAGAGCCCCAACTAAAGTAAACACCTGACTGCTATAAATGGTGACTTAAAAATGTTGAATTTTCTTCTTTGGTGATGAAAATTGCAGGACCCTTCGTTTGTGTGTGTGTGTCTTGCCACCTGGCTACTGCTGTAACATGTTAAGAGATTTAATTTAAAAACATTATAAATAAAGACCAAAAAGACTGCAAGTGATACCACTAGTGGAGCTGCAGGTCTGAGGATGTGAATGTCTGCAGTCAGACACCTTCTCACTGAAATAGTTCACAGGTGGCAGTGGATATAAGTGTTGTCTAACGCCACCTGGAATCGTGTGAAATCTGTGCAATGAAACAGCAGATCCACAATGTGGACTTTTTTTTTATTAAATAATGGAAAATCATTCATGGGTTTTTTACTCTATAATTCAGTAAGAGAGAATTCATATAATGCCACACAAAGTCTTAATACCCAGGGTTCCCTTTAAGGGAATTTTTATGCAAGTTGTTACATGAAAAAGATGGTTGTTCTTTTAATCTCCATATTGTAACATGTGTGTGTGATGCCCCGGAGTGATGACTTGCCTCTGCACACACAGCACTTGAGCTCTGCTGTTCAGTAAGGCCCTCGCTACGCTTGCACAGCTCGCTCAGCTTGGCTGAAACAGCCGGTAAACCCTCCGATGCTAGAAGGACCTCCTCCATTTGGTCTTTTTATGTCACAGAGCCCAGAGTCCTCATGTCCTGAAGTTTGCCTTTTACAGAAAAAAAAATTATAATTAGCAGGTGACAATAATGGTTTAAAATATTTAGTTTAAAGAAACCAAGGCTCTCATGTGAGGTCGTAGCTGTAACCAATGTGTACTTTAAAGGGATATTTCACACCACACACACACACACACAAAGAACATTCTGTCTTCATTTACTTCTTGTATTTCTAACCTGTATGGGCTTTGTGTGTCACTAAATTATCCTTATTTTGTGTTTTGCAAAAGAAAGTCGCTCACAGGTTTAAAATAACACAGGGATGAGTAAATAATGACAACTTTTCATTTTGGGGTGAACTATCATTTTAAAAGAGCAAATATCTGTGCTTATACATGCAAGTACACTTCCATCATCATCTTAACAATACACTGCCTTTCTGTATTTCCATGGTCCATATGCCTCGACATTGCTTAATGTTAGGTTGTATGCTGTTTGTTTTTGACCACATTAAAGTTAAGGTATGTCTGAATCGCAAAGGTTTCAAAAACTTCACAGACAATGTTGTGAACTTGTGATTGCTTACTGAGGTATGAGCCACCAAACCCTAGTCCTAGGTAAATACTGAGAATAGTACTAAACTATGATTATTAAACCATTTTATTTCCAGGACACAGTGTTGGGTTTTGATAGAAAAAGACAGCATATCTTTTGACATAATAGGAGAAATCTAGTAAAACTGCTAACATGGTGGTGGGGTCGATTAAAATTCATTTTGAATGTAAATAGAGTGCAATTTTAAGGGGATAATTCACCCAAAAATGAAAATATGATGTTTATCTGCTTACCCCCAGATGCCATGAATGTAAGCAAATAACATCCTATTTTCATTTTTGGGTAAACTATCCCTTTAAATTATTTGCCATGAATTTAAATAAAAAGTTCAAAGATAAGAAGCTATCTCTGTGAAAGCGCTCATGAACCTACCCTAGTTTCCTACGCTTTCATCCTCTCCCCATCTCTGCAAATACATCCTCTGCTATTGCAAAAGTACGTCTGGAGCTCTGTTTCCAATACGCAGACCCCTGTGGCAGTGGGGATACTAACACAAATACAAAAATTGTGTGAACTTCAGAATGAGGACCATCATTGATGAGCTGGGGCAAAACTTCAGAATGAATTTGTTCCAATACTCCAGCCCACAACACAGACCTTTAATTCCAGGGGTATCGATAAGCAGATTTCCTTGACTATCAGTCAAGGACTATGCTGTTTCAGGACCCAAAGCAAGGCTTCTTTTACTTTGTTTTCATTGTTGACAAACAGGCCTCACTCTCCTCGAAAGGAATAACTAATGCCTTGTCCTGCACTTGTTTGTCACCCTCAAGTTTGTCCAAGGAAAATGGTTCTGTGGGAACACACACACAAACACACTGTACCTAATCAGAAGTGGTTACTTTAAACACTGATATCTGCATTACTTTGAAATTGCATTTCACTGCACCAGCATTTTGTCAATGCTGACCAATTTTTATCTAGCTAAAAAAGTAAGTTTTTACACAGGAATAACTGCACGTTGTAGCTGTTGCAGTGGCAGATCGGGAAAAGCTGAAACGAGGTCAGGTCCAGGGTTTGGGTGAAATGGGACTGGGCTAGGGAGTGGCCCACATGCATCATCACCCATCACCTGGAAGGTGCTCCCACCATTCATGAGGTCCAAACAACTGAAGAATCCAGATGAAATCCCATGTCATTGGTCAAGTAAACACTTGACTGTGTAATCTAGACAAAGGAGACAAGAGAACAGCACAAGATCAGAATACAAATTAGTAAGAATATTACGCTATACTTTGGACCAACAAATTGTCATTAGCTTTCCAGGACTGGAAACTCTGGTGTCTTGAAGAAGGCATCTTAATATGCAAGTGAAAAGTCGTTACGTATTGTCAAGTATGGTGACCCATACTCGAAATTGGTGTTCTGCATTTAACCCATCCAAGTGCACACACAACAGCAGTGAGAAGTGAACACAAACATGCACACACACTGTGAACACACACCGGAGCAGTGTACAGTAATCTTGATTTTTTTTTTTTTTTTTTTTAGAACGACTGACCAACAATTAGTATTTTTTTTTAAATGTTTAACTAGTCAACTTAAAAACTAAAAGGTAGTTTTCGTTTAAATTCTCTTTTATTTGTTGTATTCACTCCAGGAATGCGTGACACCAGAGGCGTTGATCAGCTGCACCATCGCGCGGTCGGCATCATTCCTCTCTTAACGGTTGCTAATGTTTTACTGGGAAAACACTCGATTTTCTTGATTAATTATAAAAACCTGCCAAAACATAAATTCTAATTAATAATAAAAATAAAAATAAAATAAAAAAAATCGCCCAGCCTTAATTTTTCAGGTTTATATGACTGCAGGTTTGGTTTCTGACATGGGCCATGAGGCAGGTTGTGCTTTTGCGTTGTTAATGTAATTTTATATTTAGGCTCGATATGTTTATATTTGTTTATTTGTTTGTTATGTGTGGTAAAAAACTTGTATTTTGTTTGTATTGTTATGTGTGTGATGGTGTTGTGTGATAACTTAAGGAAATGGCAGCTGGGTCATTCCTACTATTCTGTGCCATTTAAGCTTGGTAAATTTCTATCAAAAAAGTTAAAATTTTCCACGGATTTAATCATTGTATCTGAAAGAATGGCTTTTTACACTACAAGAAAAAAATATATTGGTCCAGCTCAGGAAATGACTCTTTATTTAATTTTGACCAAATTCTTAACACATGCAAAGGCCAAATGTCCACCCTGTTACCAGACATTCTCATATCAATTAATAAATGTTTTGAATTCACAGTTATTGAAACTAATTACATTTTCTAAGAGCTTAAAATGTCCCTCACTTCACCCTGCAAATGTATTTTAACAAAGTGTTCATCAACAAGCATTATCTTGAAAAAAGTTGTTGTAATTTTAAGGCTCGAGTGGTAATTTCAACACATTTCTTTTAGAATAAAAAGACATTTCAATGGAATTTTGTCCCATTTTTAAATCATTTCATTTTGCCAATGTCGTTCCCTAAAATTAACCACAAAGTATGCATAACATTTTGTTGAACTTATTTTATAACTTAAAAAAACACAGAGGTAACAGGGTGGACATCACACCACTGAACAAAGATACAATGTCATCAACTCATTACCCTGGCTACCCCCTGAGAGAAAGAAACATGTCCACATCAACAATCAAACTTACATTTTTTTTTCTGATAACAGTAACAGCAACAGTAAACTACTGAACAAACCAGCCATCCCAGGTGTTTTCCTATGAAATCCCACACTTTTCTTCTCTAGCTGGAGGACCTCTTGTTTAACTGCTTGTGGCTCATTCATCAGGCACACAATCTGCTCATCCCTGTACCAGCTAATGTCCTCCTCGTGGACTCGGCCAGAAGAACTTGTTGGTCCCATACTGTGCATGCATTTTACACTTACATCATCTTCCACCTCCTGGATGATTCCTGGGTAGGGTTCACCATCATAATTGACAACGCACCACTGCCCTAATGTTTTTCTTTTGTGATGACCTCAGGGCGTGATGGTTCTTCAAAGCAGTGTGGGCTTTCTTCTTCTCCAGGCTAACCTCCTTCAGGCCCATAGCATGCACATCGAGTACACCTCTTGTCTGCCTGACAAAGGCAAGTTATGTCCCGGTATTTGATAGTTCCTGTAGATAAACTGATGACTTGGTGGATTTTGCATTGTCTCCTTTGACAGGCTCAAGCGTGGGGTACATCCATCATTTCATTGACTTTCATCTCAACACATCTTCTCCCACAAAAAAAAAAGTTTCACAGAGGTGCCGATGTTCCTCAACTGGTGGAACATGGCCTCCTGCGTTGGCGGATATCTCCTCCATGGCGGACAACTTTTGTCAGCTGATCTTTTAAGGGTACCCCCCAACACCATCTGGAGCCCCCTTTCATTGGCTGGCCTCAAAGAAGTTTCCAGCTGGCGGACTTCCGGTGAGACGCGCAGCGAGATGGTCGCTTTACACTGAGCTCCTGCCAAAAGCCCTTTGACTGGCGGCCTAAACCTGCTTGTTTCCTGCAATACAGGCGTTCATTTAACATATTGGATAGTTTTGAAACTTAATCGTGAAATGGCGTCAAAGAAAAGTTGCAAGTTCGCCTGCAAAACAAGACGCGGGCAAGCGATTCAAAGCTAGCCTTAGCTCAGGACACCTCGCTGGCTAGTTTACTCCCTGAGGAAATCTCCTTTGCTAATCAAGCAGACGGTAGAGGCGGAGAGAGGGAGACACTACGGGACCTTGTAACCGAAATGCTGAGTGAGACTCTGACGAAAGCACTAAACTACGGTTGAAAGTCAAATAGCTGAAAAACGGGACGCTATTGAGATCACTGAATAGCGGACATCAACACGCACGCCAAAAATATGGAAAAGGTGTCCGCTAAAGTCGATACAATGCAAGGCAGTGCTTCGTCAGAATAAAAAAGATACCAACCACTGTCTCACTGAGCTGGACAGCCTCAGAAAAGAAGGTCACCGAGATGGAAGATAGGTCAAGAAGGAACAATGTAAGACTTAGTAAAAACTCTACCAACAGGTGAGCAGAAGGAGATGATCCCAGTCGGATTTCTTTGTAAAATGTTACCATCAGTGGATCCCGACACTGGCCCGGAAAATCCATAGAAATTGACAGAAGCCCCACCGAATCTTCTCTGCTAACCCCTCCAGACCGCGAACAATGATCTTCAGAGGTGCTCTGTTACCGCGATCGTCAAGCCATACTGCAGGGAGCTCGCAACGCTAAACCTAAACTATCAGACAACACTAACTTGAATTCTACGCTGACTACAGTGCCGAAACAGTAAGAGAAGAAACAAGTACAAAACGATCGAGCCCAATTGCGACAGAAAGGCATCGACTCTTTTTTGATCTACCCAGCCATCTGAAGCTCACGTACAATGGGGATAAATTATCGTTTCGATTCAGCAGAGGAAGCTGAAATGTTCTTCGCGGGACAAGACACCCCTTCAACTCAACCGAAGGGGAATAACGCCAGGTCTACTGCTAGAGAATCCTTGCACTTCACAGACATGGAATGACTACAAACAGGTCAACATGTATAGACACATGATGCTTGAGCTTAAACCTTTTCTATTTGAATTATGATGACGCTTTTATGCACGTTTAGTTGGATATTTTTTTTTTTTTTATTTATTTTATTTTTTTTAAGTATGCAGTGTTTTATCATCCCGCATCGGGGGCGCTAAATAGCAGCCTGTGGACTGGGTGTAATGTAAAAGCAGTTTACCCATCAGCGCGGTTATCTTCCGTTTTGTATTTTCCTTTATCTCGTGAAACCAAGGTTACTTCTACAAATGTGTTTCAGTTATGGAAAACAGTGGAAGCAGTCCCAGTTAGGGGCTAATAGGCATAGGTTCATTGTTAGACATCACTTCGTGGTTCTCACAGATGAAAACGGGGACGGGGGACGGGGGCTGGGGGCGGGGGGGGGGGGGGGGGGGAGAGGGGAGGGCTGTTCAGGGGGTTTTTCCGCATGGGATTGATATGTTTTAGCACAGGCGAGTGTTTCATGACAGTAAATTCTCTTATTTCATTATACACATCGGCAGTTTACTTTAACCTTATCACTCACAGTTTGTTTTTGGCATACCTCAATAGGGACAATGGATAGATTACAATGTTATGTCATTTAATGTGAGAGGGCTCAACTCCCATTCAAAAGGTCCAAGGTCTTAGATTTTCTTCATCGTAAAAACGTTGATATAGCGCTATTGCAAGAAACCCACCTTAAACCTAATGATACTTTAAGACTACAAAAACAGGAGATATAAAATGGTAGCTGCCTCATCAGATGGTAGTAGCACCAAGGGGGTAGCTGTGTTAATGAGACGTAATTTGACTATAAACATAATTAAAGTAAGCTCAGATGCTTCAGGAAGGCTAGCATTCTGTTGTGCCTCTATTGAAGGAAGGAAAGTAGCCTTTATTAGTATTTATGCCCCAGCCGTCTTTGACTGTACATTTTTTCAGAACATTACAAAAGAGTTGTTAACTTTAACCACCTGGTTATTGGGGCAGACATGAATACCGTTTTTGACAACATCCTAGACAGGTCTGCTGCTGTCGCTACTCGCACTCAGATAACCTCCTTCTAAGGCTTTAGGAAATTTAGCAAAGGACCCTTAATTTGGTGGATCTTTGGAGACTACATAATCTTCATCAAGAGATTACACATTCTACTCTTCAAGCCATAAGTCTTTTTCTAGGATAGATTACCTACTTATTTCTAGTGAATTGATTACTACACTCTTCTTCAATAAATCTTCTTTCTAGACACATCTCAGATCATAAACCCTATTGAAGCAACATTTAGTTTTGGAGATATCAGAAACAATAAGTCTTCTAGGAGGAGGTTTAACTTCCTCATTACTACAGAATGAAAGCTTCCTTAATCAACTAAAAACTCGAACTTAGCGAATTCATAGACATTAATAAGGGCAGTGTAGAAGAACCCAATGTTTCTTATGGGCCTCCATTAAAGGGGATTCCTCAGGAACAATGCAATCAGATTTTGCATGTCACAATAAGCATAATTAGGACTACGTCAGATTTCAGATTTAGAAAAAAAATGCGAACGATTAGAAAGTAACTTAAAAGGAATTATTAGTAAAGACATGGAATCTCAATTGAAGACACATCAAGCTGAACTGAACAATCTGTTACGGCAATAGAGTAGAGTATTTAATGCACGTTACTAAGCACAAATATTATTCGCCAAGGTAGCCGTCCAAGTCATCTTCTTCTGCCCTTACTCAGAAACGTCAGGAGAAGAGCCGATCAATAGAGTACATCAAAAAAGATCAAGGAGAAACGGTGACAACTACTCTAGATATAAATGAGGCATTCGCATCCTTTTTTGCAAAACCTGTACTCTAGCGATTGTCAGCCCTCTGAGAATGATTATACACATTTTCTTTTCCAACTTGAATCTTCCTATCTTTCCATAGAGGATGCAGACATCTTGACTTACCTATCTCATTAGAGGAATTACAATTAGCGCTAAAAAGTATGAAGAGAGGGCGCTCCCCAGGCTCCGATGGTTTGCCGGTTGAGCTTTATTTCAGTTTTGTGGGAGTTTTTAGGTCCTTTCTGGCTGGATTCTATAAACTTCGCTATTGAACAAGGGCATTTCCACAAAGACCTTTACACTGCTCTTAAATCAGTTATCCCCCAAAGCGGACAAAGACCCCTCTGACTGTGCAAGTTACCGGCCAATATCAATTATTAATGCTGACCTAAAATTTATTCCCGTGTATTAGCTCGCAGACCTAGAGTCAGTATTGCCAGATTTAATACATCCTGGACCAAACCAGGATTTATGAAGGGCCCGTTTGGCTTGCAGACAATATTAGGCGACTAATCACATTTTAGGTGAAGACAGAAAATCCCTCTTCTTGTGGCCTTCTCTTTCTTGACGCAAGAGAAGGCTTTGATAGGCTTGAGTGAGCCAGCTACTTATGGCCGTGCTCCTTAAAGAATTCAGTTTTGGTCCTAAGTTTATTAAATGATTCAGGTGCTGTACGCGAACCCTACTGCTAGAGTCTGTATAGGAGGTGTCATTTCAAATTTGTTTACTATAAACCGTGGTACAAGACAGGGCTGTCCTGTGTCCCCTTTGATCTTTAATCTTTCCATAGAACCTCTAGCGCAGTATATTCGTAACAGTATAACTATTTCTCCTATTCACATTGGCACTTCTACTCACAAAGTGTCAATGTATGCAGATGATACATTAATCTATATGTCAGATGTACAGAATTCTCTTCCCAACACTATTAAAACATTAAATATGTTTGGTACACTATCCGGTTTTTAAAATTAATCTCTCTAAATCTGCTTTGATGTTAGTTAACAGGGATAGAAGTCAGTTAGTTTTACCTACTAATATTGCAATTACCAAAGAGGTCAAATATCTAGGAGTGTTAATTCAAACATCTATTACAGCCTTAACTAAATTAAACTACACAAATGTTTTGAGGAAGGTCGAGGAGGATACAAAAGATGGTCTGCCTGCATCTGTCCCGTCTCGCATAGCAGTGGTGAAAATGAATATATTACCACGCATTAATTTATCTCCTCTATGCTACCACTATCTCCGCCGAAGATTACTGGTCCAAGGTTGACTCTCTACTCACAAAAATACATATGGAGAGGAAGGCGACCACGTATTAAACGGACACACTACAGCATAACAGACTAGAAGAGGCTGGGCACTCCCCAACTTTTAAATACTACATTGGTCAACTTATCTTGCGTCCAATAAGCAAGTGGGTTGGACTCCAAACTGTATATCACCATGGAAGACATTAGAACAAGACATAGTTGCTCCCCATTAGGCCTTAGGGATTTTCTTTTTCTGGTCTCTCCATTAACCATTGTACATTGAGGTATGCCCAGTAATTGACATACATGCTTTCAGATCATTAGACAAGCTGAGAGATTAGTGGGTTCTTACATCCAAAATGGCATAATCATCCCCTGTATTGGCGTAAATAACAAGTTACTTATCTGGAAACAAGCCATTCATTCATGATGTATGGGAGAGAAGGGTATATGGGTCATTGGAGACTTGAATGGTGAAGACTCTTTACTAAGCTTTAATGACTTGGTTTTCACTTTATGGTATCCCTAGACATTCCTTATTCTTTTACTTCAGACTTAGGTCAGCTCTCAAAGCACACAAAGTTGTATGGGGCTCAGAGATGAAGGAACATCCAGTAGTCGGCTGGATACAGGTCGCCCCAAAAAGTGTCGTCTCTTTTCTGTATGCCATGTTCCTATCATATTTATCTCCTAAACCTAGTACGTTAGCTTGTGATCGCTCAATGGCACTCAGAAGTAGTGAAATAGACTGGAACACAAGCTGGGATAATATATGTACCTCCTCTCATAATCCAAATCATCAGTTTTATTCATATGAAGATATCTCATAGGGCATATCTTACTCCTAGAATCAGACACTTAATTGGTCATGCTCCTCATCCATTCTGTACTTTGTGCTCACAAAATGCTTTGGGAACTTTTATGCATATAATGTGGGACTGCCCTAAGATTTGTGACTTTTGGAACAAGGTGTTACAATCATTGTCTGATCTGATTGATATTCAGCTCCCTATGGACCCTGTTTTACACCTTCTCAATGATGACTCTAAACTTGAAGACATGAATGAAAGATCTAGAAAAATTTGGCTAGCTGGTCTTACAGCAGCCAAGAAAATCATTGTTCAAGTTTGGGTTCCACCCCACAACTTAGCCCATAAGCATTGGCTGAATACTTTTTTAGAGATTCTTTTTCTTGAACTTTCTTCTGCCAAGATCAACGGCGCTACACCTCGGACTATACAAACATGGAGCAATGGAATTGCCAGAGTTCAGGACATTTTACTAGGAAGCCACTAAGTGGACTGTTCTATAACACTGACTGTGCTACACTGATAGTTATGTTGTATCCCATGCGGTAGGGGTGGGTGGGTGGGAGGGAGGGTGGTGAATGTATTGCTATGTATCTCTGTATTGTCACAATACCTCTTTGATATTGTTATCCAACAAGACAATAAAAATTGAGTACCAAAAAAAGAAGTTCCAGCTGATGTCTTTGAAGCCTTTCTTGAAAGGTTCTTTTGACAGTAGGTAAAAGTTTTTCTTTTGTTTTATACTGAGTAGCTGGGCCGTCACTGAAGACATGGAGGTGATTGATGAGAGGGTATCGCTCCCTCACCATATCTAACACAGGGCTGAGGTGGGCCCAGATAGCTGGGGGATCGTGTTGCTTGGAAGGTGAGATGGAACAGAAAGACACTGGTGACTCTTGAGCTGCAGTGTACAGCACTCCAGTATGCAGTGTTGCTTGCTGGTGCGACCCTCCAAAATGGACTGATTGAATTTCTTGAGAATACTTACAGGAATAGTTCTCGCTGAAATCTACATGTAATAGACATTCATTGTTCTTCAAGTTTTCTCTCAGCTGTCTGTAGGCCTTGTACTGCCAACGGATATTAAAGATGTGCCGCCTGAATCTGAACAGCATGTCATGGATTCACTTGCAAGTGCATCCTCTGTTGTCATCACAATTTTTTTCACAGTGATTGTTGACCTTTTTCCAGACTCCTCTCCATCATTCACTTTGGAATTGTCTTCCAGAGACCATTGGGTAAGGGCTATCTCTGTGTTAGTGGCAGGTCTCAGCATTGTATGTGTTGAGACGAGACAATCATTACATTCGCCATATGCACAGAGTTTAGATTTGGGATCACACATTGTTGCATCTACCATCTCCTCTAGGTTTTTTGTTCCTAACAGACCTTGGTTGTACAGGGCGTTGGATACGAACTGTAAGTTCTCATGAGTTTTACACTGACAGGTTTCACGATCAGCTTCTGTGGGTATCACAACCCAAAATGGTCTTAAGGTGCAAAAACAAGAGTAAGAGACTGATGTTCATTTTCTGAAAGGAACTTTTGGTGCAGATTCTTCATTGTGTCAGTTAGCAAACGTTTCTGTTTTTTTTCTTCTTCTGAGTAACAGTTTGCTTTCGTCCTGTTGTCATCCGACTGACATCGTCTCTTAAAAAGAATGTCTTGACTTTCTGTTTGCATTCAGCAGGTAATCTGTTGCACTTCTTCCTTTTAAATGTCAACAGTTCTCCATCTGGTCTTTGACCTCGCTTTTTTGAAAAGCCCAGTGTTTCCTGTGCAGCCCTCTGCAGCCTGTATTTCTTTATAATTTTTCCAATTGTTGTTTTTGCAATAATTTGCTTCTCCCGTTCCTTCTTGGTGTGTTTGTATTTATTTCTGATGTCTTCAATTATTGATTCCTGCAACAACAATCTTTTCCTTATAGTGTTGTTAACTGTTTGATGGCGCAACAGTGCATCCACTTTAGAACGTGGTGATTTTTTCTCTCCTCCCAACCGCTGGTACCTTTTCTTGAATTTTTCTTTTTTTCTCTTTTCCTTCTCCAGCAAGGCCTTTAGTTGTTCAATCTCCTTCTGTAGCCTCCTTCTTCCCTGTCTGGCATTTCTCCTTCCAACAACATATTGCCTATTACACAAGAAGCATATCGTCACAATTTACAATTACTACAACAGATAAATGGTTCTGTATTCAACAATTTAGGATATAAGCCCAATTATCACATTAAAGTAAGTTGTTCTTATACCTATTATTGTAAGATTTAATTTGCTTTACTATCCCTATATGTTTATCATTGTATTTTACAATGTAAAATTTCTAGTTTTAGAGAACATACTATTTCACTCACTCTCACACACACACATACAGGTGCACACACACACACACACACACACCGCACAGATAAAACACACACACACACACACACACTGTAGTGAAAAAAAAAATAATCTCAGAGAATTTAATTCCAGTTTCTACCTAATCATCAAAGCATTCAATTGTAAACTTTATTTTAACCTTGAGGGCCCTGGCTGTGGGACATTTCTTGGTTCTCTTACGAGAGTTCTCTCGTACTGCGTCTTAGCTAAGACGCTGCGGGAAAAGTCTCTTTTCACGAATATTGAAGCAAAAAATTATCCTTAATTTTAATATTTGTAAAACGCATTTGCAACAGTATGCAGCCATAGGCAAGACGGCTCGTTTGCTCATTGGCTGTTCTACTAGCAAATGCATAAGCCTATCGAGCGCAGGCTGATGCAACATCAGACCAATGAGGCCACTTCCCGCCGACGCGGGCGTGGCCTCGCCCTATAAAGGTAGCTCGAAAAGGCTGACTCACTTGATTTTTCACCTCTTCAGCGAACCTCTCATCGCTGGATCTCGGATAGAAGCAAGCGTCGTCTGAGTGCAAGCACATCAGCGGGACGAGCCATCTGAAGTCGCTGGCCTTCGCCGCCTTCCACTGCCGTACCTGCTGCGCTTTCCGGCGCTCATATCCTTTTCTGTTCCTCTGTGTGTGTGTGTGTTCGCCCTGCGACACACACTCGTAAAAGAGCTCGCGTCTTTTTAAAGATGCCATCCTGCGGCTCGTGCCGAGCCCCACTCAGCGAGGGAGACCGTCATGTCATCTGTGTCTCCTGCCTGGGTGAAGATCATGCAGCGCTCGCGCTCGCTGACGGCGGCTGCCCTCACTGCGAGCTTATGCCTATGGTGACTCTGCGGACTCGCCTGGCAGTTTTCTCCGAGCCTGCACTCCCCGCCGCGTTGCCGCGCCGTAAAAAAGCGCCGCTCCCAGCGGATTCCGGAGCCCTCTACAGCCCGACCGAGCTCGCCGGAGCGCCCGCTCGCTTCGCCGGCCTCGCCTGTATCACTTCCTGATGCTCAGCGCCCGCAGTCTGCCGCCGCTTCATCAGAGGAAGTCGATTTCAGAGCCGCGTCGGGGGATGAGGACACGTGCTCTCTGTTAGCTTCGGGCAGCGGCGGATTGGTCGAGCTCTGAGGATCTCGCGCTCGCTGCTCGTAAGCCTAGCAGACGAGCTAACATCGAGAAGGAGTTGATGCGAGTGCTCTCGCTGGCCGCGACGAGTCTCGGCCTCGAGTGGTTTGCACCAGCACCTCCCTCTCGTACCCGGCTGGATGGTAGCTTCCTTCCCGGTGAGCATGCTTCTCCTGAGTCTAAGCCCGCCCCCTTTCTTCCTGAGCTTCATGAAGAAGTGGCAAAGGCCTGGAACGCTCCCTTCTCAGCACGAACTCGTTCGTCTGTTTCTCCAGCATTCTCCGCCCTGGACGATGCTAAAAACAGAGGCTACCAGTCACTTCCGCCGGTGGAACAGGCGATAGCGACGCACCTTTGCCCGCCCTCTGCTGGACGGCGGACGAAACCAGTGTTGCCATCCAAAGCCTGCCGCACGACGTCATCGCTGCTCGCGCGAATCTTTTCCGCTGCTGGGCAGGCTGCGTCTGCACTACACACCATGGCCACGCTGCAGATTTTCCAGGGAGATCTCCTCCGTAAATTGGACGAGATGGGACTGATGCAATCTGCCTCGCGGATTTGAGAAGCGCTTCGGATCTCACCCTTCGCGCTACTAAGTCTGCCGCTCAAGCTATGGGACGTGTTATGGCTTCCGCCACTGTGGCTGAAAGACATCTGTGGCTGACGTTTTCAGACATGGCCGAGTCTGAGCGCACCGCGTTCCTCGACGCCCCGCTGAATCCCACTGGCCTCTTCGGATCCTCTGTCAATGAGTTCATAGAGAGATTCGCAGAGGACCAGAAAGCGTCGCAAGCCTTCAAGCACTTCCTGCCGAAGCGCTCCAGTTCTGCAGCGAGTCGTGCTAAGCCGACCCAGCGGAGCTCTCAGCCACAGCCCCCTCCTCCTGCTGCGTCATCACGACAGCAACGCAGCGCGAGACCTCGCTCTCGCTCTACCAGCCGTCGCCCCGCGCCGCGTGGTCCACGGCAGAGGATTGTGGTGAAACCGGAAGCCCGAAAACATCCTAGCACGCCTAGGAAAGCGCCGGTGTACGAGTCCCGCTGCGGCCGGGCTCACACCCAAGCGCGCCGCTGTTTCAGTTCCAGGTATTGCGACTGTCTCAGCGTCTATGCAACGCGCAAGCCGTACAGTTGCCCGCTTGCCTGCACACAAAAGCCGTTTTCACGGCTACCCAGATATATCCCATAAAGAGTGTATTTTCTGGTGTCCCGGCCACGGCCGATGGTGCTATAAATGTAACGCTGATGCCCACTATTCAGTGCCCATCCGTACACACAAGCACAGCCCTTCACACAGGGCTCGCGCCCATAAAATCGACTCAAGTCGATCGCGCGCACTGCATAGTAGACGTGCCCACTCCTCAGTGCACACGAACACTATGTCACGCACGTCTGACGGTTTCTGTAAAAACGAAACCTGTGCACGTTCGCTCTGCTCAGACAGACAACGCGCCAAAAGTAGTAAAGGTGCGCGCTTCCAGCCCACATTTACTCACAGACGATATGAGTCCCACGGGACCCGCTCAGCCCTCCCTCACTCAGCTAAGCGCCATAGCGGGGTCGAGGACGAGCGCTCTGCCCGCTGTCATCAGCGCGCCCCACGCCTCGAATGCCACAGACATAACGCCTGTGTTACAGCACACCGAAGCGCTTCCGTTGCTCAGCCAACAGAGTGCGCTTCGCATCCAACCCTTAGCCATCCATGCAGATGCATGGGCAGCGCTTCCAGGGGTTTCGGAATGGGTGCTAAGCATTATAAAGAGAGGCTACTCGCTACAGTTTTATCGACGCCCTCCCCGCTTTACGGCGCGTGTCGAAACTACGGTGAATTCGGAAGTAGCACACCTACTCGAGCCGAAATTTCAAAACTGATGAGCAAAGGGGCTATAGAGCCTGTATCTCATGCTCAAAGCGAACGGGGGCTGTACAGCAGATACTTTCTGGTTCCCAAAAAAGACGGGGGCTGCAGACCCATACTGGATCTGAGACAGCTGAACAAAGCATTAGTGAAACGCAGTTTCAGGATGCTCACGACCAGGAAAATCCTCGCGCATATTCGCGAAGGAGACTGGTTCATGTCAATAGATCTGAAGGACGCGTATTTTCAAATACAGATAGCGTCACGTCACAGGCAATACTTGAGATTCGCCTTCGACGGTCAGACATACCAGTATACAGTCCTGCCATTCGGTCTGTCCCTAGCACCTCGCACATTTACGAAGTGCATGGACGCAGCGCTCGCCCCTCTCAGGCTCAGAGGCATGCGAGTGCTGAACTATTTGGACGACTGGCTGATTCTGGCTCATTCACGATCAGAGCTCGTGGAGCACAGGACCATGTTACTCGATCACCTCGAGAAACTCGGTCTCAGAGTCAATTGGACGAAGAGTTCACTGAACCCCAGTCAAACGATTTCGTTTTTGGGCATAGTTCTGGACTCACAGTCTATGACGGCGCGGCTGTCGCCACAGCGCGCGCTCGGCATTCAGCGCGCAGCGAGATCTCTCCGCTGCGACGCGTCCTTCCCGCTCAAGACGTTTCAGAAGATGCTAGGTCTCATGGCCTCAGCATCGCCAGTTCTTCAGCTGGGCCTGCTCCGCATGCGCCCCCTACAGTTCTGGCTGAAAGCGCGGGTTACCACGCAGAGCGTGGACTTCTGGTCGATTGCGCCTCAAGGTCAACCAGAGCTGCGTTACAGCTCTAGAACCTTGGACGGTGAACGACTGGTACCAAACAGGTGCAAGCCTGGGGACTTCCTCGAGAGTGAGAGTGGTGTCTACGGACGCCTCCACCTCGGGATGGGGAGCGCTGCTCGAGGGCAGACCGTTATATGGCCTGTGGTCAGAACGGGAAAAGCTCCGACACATCAACTGTCTGGAAATGCTGGCAGTAGAAAACGCGCTGACACGTTTTCGTCCCATATCAAGGGCCATCACGTCTTAGTCCGTTCGGACAACATGTCTGTGGTGTCCTACATAAATCGCCAGGGCGGTCTCAGATCCCGAGATCTGTACAGGTTGGCGGAACGCCTCCTGGTATGGGCTCAGCACAACTTGCGCTCGCTGAAAGCAGCTCATGTGCCTGGGATACAGAATGTGGGTCCAGACAGGCTGTCCAGGAACAACATTCCCGCGGCGCGAATGGTCTCTACACCCACAAACAGTCCAGCTGCTGTGGGAGAGATTTGGCAGAGCGGAAGTGGACCTCTTCGCGTCCAGCGAAAACGCTCACTGCCCCGCGTTCTTTTCCAAGAGCGAAAGCGCGCTGTCCCAGAGGTGGCCGCGCTGCCCGCTCTATGCTTTTCCCCCCGTCTCCTCCTGCCAGAGGTGTTAGAACGAGTGAGGGAAACGAAATGCTCAGTGCTGCTTGTAGCACCACTCTGGAGGAACCAACCTTGGTTTCCAGAGCTGATGCAGTTGGCAGACACTGCCCCATGGCCGGTGCCATTGAGAAGGGACCTTCTCTCGCAGGCCAGGGGCTCGATTTGGCACCCTCAACCGAAGTTGTGGGCCCTACACGTGTGGGCTCTCAACGGTTACCCGCTGATTTCTCAGTAGGAGTGCTAAATACTATCACTCAGGCTAGAGCACCGTCGACTCGACGGCTCTATGCCTCAAAGTGGTCGGTATTCTCCAGTTGGTGTGTGGCTCGGGGATGCTCACCCCTCGACTGTGAGGTAACGGAGGTTCTCTCCTTCCTTCAAGAGCTGTTGGATAAGGGCAGAGCCCCATCCACGCTCAAAGTATATGTGGCGGCTATCGCAGCGTTCGCTGAGACAACGCTCGGTCAGTCGATAGGAAGGAACGATTTGGTCATCCGCTTCCTCAGGCGAGCTAGGAGACTGAACCCTCCCAGACCCCCGTCGGTCCCTGTTTGGGACCTCTCTACGGTCCTGGAGGCCATGAAAGGTCCCCCTTTCGAGCCCATCCAGACGATTAGTCTCAAACATCTGTCATTTAAGACAGTGTTTTTGCTGGCCCTTGCTTCAGTGAAGCGCATAGGGGACCTGCACGCGCTCTCGGTGAGCCCGTCGTGTCTGGAGTTTGAGCCTAGTGACTCGAGAGTCATACTCAAACCTAGGCACGGCTATGTGCCGAAATCCCTCAACACGCCGTTTCGGGCTCAGGTTATATCCCTGTCCGCCCTGCCGGTGTTAGAAGAGGAAGGAGACTTGAGCTCTCTCTGCCTGTCAGGGTTTTAAGAGCCTATGTGTCTCGCTCTGCTGCCTTTAGACAGACTGAGCAACTATTTGTCTCGTTCAGTGGACGTTCCAAGGGAATGGCTGTTTCGAAACAAAGCCTATCCAGATGGATAGTTGGACGCCATAGCGTTAGCATACACCTCCAGAGGTCTTCAGTGCCCGCTGGGTGTCAGAGCGCACATCCACGAGAGGCGTTGCCTCGTCGTGGGCCTGGTCTAGTGGGATATCTCTACAGGATATTTGTATGGCGGCAGGCTGGGCCTCGCCGTCTACATTTATCAGGTTTTATAACCTCGAGGTTCCCGCTTTGCAGGCTAAGCTGTTATCGGTGTAATTGAACACTGAGAATGCAAGCACAGTGCGTTACTACTATCTTACGGGCAGTTTTACGTAAGACCCATATCCCACTTTAGTCAAGGGTGTCTTGTCTAAGTGATGTCTTATATTGCGTCTGCGGACGCAGCCACGTATCAGAACGGAGAGTTCCTCCTCTTGTTCTAGGACTCTATGTGAGTCCCTCTGGTGATTGTGCACTGTAAATCCTGGGTCCGCCTCCAGGTTTATGGTTGTTAATCCCTGCACGCACGGCGTCTTACATTGGGTTCCCGCAGCGTCTTAGCTAAGACGCAGTACGAGAGAACTCTCGTAAGAGAACGTACTCGGTTACTAACGTAACCTCGGTTCTCTCTAGTAGAGGGAACGAGTACTGCGTTCCTTGCCGTGCGTACGATTCACTTTGGTTCGCTTCTTCGTTGAAATAAATCAAGTGAGTCAGCCTTTTCGAGCTACCTTTATAGGGCGAGGCCACGCCCGCGTCGGCGGGAAGTGGCCTCATTGGTCTGATGTTGCATCAGCCTGCGCTCGATAGGCTTATGCATTTGCTAGTAGAACAGCCAATGAGCAAACGAGCCGTCTTGCCTATGGCTGCATACTGTTGCAAATGCGTTTTACAAATATTAAAATTAAGGATAATTTTTTGCTTCAATATTCGTGAAAAGAGACTTTTCCCGCAGCGTCTTAGCTAAGACGCAGTACTCGTTCCCTCTACTAGAGAGAACCGAGGTTACGTTAGTAACCGAGTACGTTCTGGGGCACTGTCTGGAGGAGGAGTGGTCATTGACTCAGATGTTATCCTGGCTCTGGTACAATCCCTCTGCTTTTTCTTCTTTTCTCGCCATGTTTTTCTCTGTGCTATCTTCTCTCTTTCACTGAGTTCTAACACTTTCCTTTTTCTTCCTTCCTCTCTGTCCTTTCTCCACCTTTCCTTCTCTTTATTGAGGTATAACTGCCTTTTTTCAGAGTCTGCATCACGACGTGCTCTGTAGCGTCGCTGCTTTTCTGCAGCAGACAACGGTGCCATTTCCTGACAAATACATCCATACCATTTAAGCTACTCTTTCTTGAAGTATATAACAAATAAATGTATAATTCATTAATTAACACTTATTTATTTAGCATTTACACCCACTGTTACAATATGTCCACCCTGTTACAGTGCAAAACAGTAACAGGGTGGACAGTAACAGGGGGGACATTTTATGCTAAGTTAGCCATTGCTACTCATGTGATGAAAAACAAGCTAGTGTGCAGTGATCACTGAGGAAGATTTTTAACCTATTTATTAACCATATTTTCAAAATTACAAACAATTATCAGTTTCCACTATAAATAGGCATAACAGGGTGGACATGTTATGCTTTACCACATCAATTAATCATTCTAAAACATTGAAGAAATTGTGAATTAAGGAGTGATACTTACTCTGCTTCTTGAAGAGAATTTGCCGCCAAAAAGTATTCAAATTCCTGAGAGTCATGTGATTAGAGGAACTGTCAAGAGGCGTGTTCAGAGGAATTTTCCATCAGAGTAACAGGGGGGACATTCAATTCAGGGACACACATATTTTAAAGACTTTAAGCATTAAAAATGTATTATTAACAAAAATATATATTTTGGTGAGGAATATTATAAATAAGAATATACAACAATATATATAAAAATTGAGTTTATTTGATTTTTATTACTTATATTTGTGGCTGAAGTTATGCAAGCTTACTTGGGGACATGGCAGTTTAGCCTACTTGCACTAAAATCAGAGTAATTATTTTTTAATTAATTAATCCTGGGTACATATTATTGTGTTCTATGGTAAAGGGGGGTTAACTATTTAAGATGATCATTTAAAAACAAGTATTAGCCCATTTTTACTCAAAATATACCACATTATGTCATGAGGACTCAAATGGCACCGAATGCTAAGAATGACCCAGCTATCAGGAAGTTTTGTGGATGGATTTTGAAGCATAACATTTGATGGTTATGTTCATCCATGTCTTGATGAAGAAGTGTTGTTGTATAGTCTGTTTTGATGTAGCAAAGTAGTCCTCCTCCATGTTTGGATTGTCTGTCATATCTTATGGTGGTGAAACCTGTGGAAATAGAACAGTTTGTGGTGGCTGTTAGTGTGAGATGTTTTTGTTTGATTGTTGTTAATTATTCATTTGTTTGGGTGTTGTTAATATTTGGATGACTATAAGGTATCTTAGATTGTGCAGAAGTGGTTACCTGGCAAAGTTAGAGTGATTGTTGGTGTTTGTTGGTCTAACCATGTCTCAGAAAGTACCAGTATGGAGGCGTGAAGAAGGTCTTGTTGAACTTGAAGGTCTTTGTGGTGTTTGAAGAAGGATTGTATGTTGAGGTGTGCAATGATGAAGTGGTTATGTTGTGGTTCTGATGTGTTAAATGTTTTGAGTGGCATGAGTGTTGTTTGTGGTATTTGTGGCATGGCTTGTAATGCGGGAGTGATCCTTGGGTTCGTGAATATTGTCTTTTTGTTGTAGTTTGCAATGTACAGGTTCTTAAGTGTTTGTGCCCGTGAAAGAGCAACATATGCTTGTGCTGGACTTTGAACATGTTTTAGATCCACACAGACTGCTGGGAGAGTTGCTCCTTGTACTTTGTGTATTGTGCTGGCAAATGACAATTTTAGAGGATATTGATAACGGATGTGGGTTTTTGTTCCGCGTTGGATTGCTTGAGATTTATGTGGTTCCAGTAATACCCAGTTGGGTTGCATATTTGGTAGAATAGGTTGTTGTCTTTGGCGTTGAATTCCGACTTTGTTGTTGTCAAATTTGATGGCAATATATTGAGGCAAGTTGTATTGTTGCATGTTTTTGTGAATTCATTTCACTGTCCCAATGGCACCATTGACAATTCCATCTGAAAGCATAAAGTCTAGTTACTTTGTGTGATGGTGTATTTTGTTTGGTGTTGGTAAAAGAGATGGGTGTAATGTGTATGTTGAAACTTTGTAAATAGCATGTTAGTGTTCTTACCAGTGACATCCACGTTTGCAATGACCATTATTCTGCTGTCCACTGCCACAGTCAGGGTTTCTGGGAGCATGCAACCTTCAGAGGCGTGAAACTGGATTGGTGCTTGTTCAATTCTTGTTTTCCCTTTCATTGTTGTGGTTGTGTCATGGGCAACAAGTGTTATAGTTGATGTAAATGCAGTCATCCTCTTTTTATTGTATTCGTCTACTTCTTTGTTTGTGGCGTATAGACGCAATACAGTGGGGTCTGGGTTGTGTTTTGTACTGCAGCGTTGTATGAGCTGGTGTTAGTCTTCTTGGGTGATTTGATCTTCTTTTGTGAGAGTTCTGATGCGG
This sequence comes from Rutilus rutilus, assembly GCA_021464565.1. NCBI lineage: Eukaryota > Metazoa > Chordata > Actinopteri > Cypriniformes > Leuciscidae > Rutilus > Rutilus rutilus. The sequence goes on from JAJAQA010000011.1 coordinate 1,546,721, forward strand.
TTGAGTAGAAGAGCAAAGTCAAGGTCATCTTTTTGTCGCATTATTTCAGTGAGGGTGTATATGCTGAATTGGTCCCATAGTGATGGGGACAAAGATCCTGGGTCATGGAAAAGAAGTGGTGATGCACGAACTGGGGCAAGTTGGTAGAAGTCTCCTAGAACTATTACAGGTATGTTTCCAAATGTAGCTGTTGAAGATAGGGGCTTCAGTATCTGGTTAAGACGAAGGTTGACTTTGTCCAGTATGTGTGGTGGAACCATTGATACCTGTGTGTTAGAGTGGAGATTTTGTGAGATTTAATTGTATTTGATGCATTATGTGTTATGTTAATAATAATAATAAGTGTGTCTTACCTCATCTATTATGAGCATTCGGAGATTGTTGTATTGCATTCTGATTGAGTTTGCAGTATCTTCATTAAGATGTATGTAGTGGCGCTGTTGAACAGGTATGGAAAATGCATTGTGAAGTGTACGTCCACCAATGTTGAATGCAGCTGTTCCTGCAAAGTAAAATGTTTTGGTTAGTGTTGTTTTATTTCACAGTAATAAAGTGTGATTGAATTTTAAGTGATTTTGATGTGAAAAAAGTTACCAGTTGGTGCACATAGAAGCACTGTAGAAGTGTCTGGGGTTTGTGCTGTTTGTGCAAATATTTTTTGGACTTGAAAACTGGATAGCCTTAATCAGTGTACTTTTACCTGTACCTACAGGAAGAGATTAGTTCAAATTAGTGTTTGTAGGTGTAAGTGTTGCATTAGTGCTTGTGTTATTGGATATTGCATTGTGTTATGTTGTACCTGCCTCCCACCAGTGATGAATTACGTAGAGGTGGGACATCATAGTTAATAACTTTCTGGTAGCACTAGCTTGATTGATGTGGTTGAAGATTGTTTTTTTGTTCTGTGTTAAGGTTTTGAATGATCTTGATGCCTTCATCATTGGATATGATTGTTTCTGATTTGTGATTGTGTATAATGGAACATTTTTTGTTGAGTGAGCATCAAAAGTGGAAAGTTCTGGAATGTCTTCAATGTGTTCGTCAGCATTTGGTTGTGGAGTGTTCGGTTTTGTGTTAATGCGATGTTGTTCGGAAATTGGAGCTATATCTGCCCAGGCATCTGAGTGGTCGTTTTCTGCCGTGGTTTCAAATGCTTGGTCTATGTGTTTTTCAGATAGTGTTGAAAACAGTTTCTCTTTCTCTTCCACCAATTCTTTGATGGTTGCTGTGTTGACTTATCTTTCCCGTTGTTGTGATATTCTTCATAGGTGTTTATACTGCGGTGGTTTGAGGGTATGAGTGCGATGTGGCAGGTATAGTTTTAGGCGGTTGTTGTAGAATCTTTCTGGGTCTGTTTCTTTCAAGAATCTTGGAAAATCTGATGACAGCTGGTTTTTTGGTGCTACAATAAGAAATATGAAAGATATAGTTGAACAACTGATGTTAGACCATGTGAAAATGTCTAGAGAGTGTTTTTCTTGACATTTATTGTGTGTTGCAGGTTTGGTGTTTTGAATATGTTGTGTTTCCAATGTTGAAGGCTGGGATGGAAACATACCGTTTCATTATGTAACCCATGTTGTCTTTGAGTCTGTAGACTGTTTGGTCTTCATCTGAATCATTCACTGTCATTGTCCTGTTGTTGTTTTTGGATTTTGACTTTTTTGGGGACTTATCCTGTAGTAGGAACAGAACTCAGCCAATGGACATGTCATCAAACATGTGGTTGTCAGGACGTTATGTAGCGATCCACATGTTTTTGCACCAGAATGTCTGTGCAGCCTTTGTTGAGTGTTTGTATTTGTTGAATTGGTAGGGAGAGCCTGTAATGAAACATGCATTGGTGTTATTTCAGAAGGATGGTGAAGGAATTGATTTGATTGTGTATAATGAGTTAAGTGGTTTCATTCATTTACCTGTGTTGGAAATCACTTTTATAGTATATTGTCTGTGTGGTGTATGTTTATGATTTTTCTATTTGGTACACAAAAGTGAGGTGTGTTGTGAAAGAAAATGTACCTAGTAGATTCAGGGTCAGTTGGGATGAAAATGACAGCACGCGTGCAATTTTTTGAGTTTTCATTCTGTAACTCGATAAACTGCTTCCATGGTGCTAACCTTCAAATAGTTGGAAAGAGAGTGTAGTTATTTCATAGTAATTGTGTTAGGTGTTATGTTTTGGGTTATGAATGGAGATAAAGAAAGTGGATATGTATTAAAGTTGTTTTAATATGGGACAACTATGGGTCATTTGTTCAATGGTCAGTGATTTTTTTTTTTTTACTATTTCACTGTGTAATGTGTGTATAGAGATTCACAAAAATTGCATCTGGTTGTAATGGTTATAATGTTGAATTTTTAATTTGTATGTTTGTATTGTTTGTTGCAGGTTGTTATTATGTCCATATGTTTACAAAGTATATCGTAACGGAACTAATTACCAACCATTTCCGTTCGAAAAATTCTAAAACAACGATGTTTTTTAATACTAAAAATAACATTGATAAATGAACCTTACATTTTTCAGTAGCCTAGGTGTGCAGATTTGAACAAAATCTAGTTTGGTTCTTACCGGGGGGGTTTTACTGCCTGAATATATCCGATTTTTGTTTACTTACGCCCGCTGGGATGGTGGGTCACAGATTTCCGACCTTTCTCACGGCACATCACGGTTAGACTGAGGATTCTCGTCGCTCCACTGGAGTTTCCAAGTGGATTTGTACACGCACCCTTACATCTTCGAGTCACTGGTAAAATGTCATTTTTAGTACATAGCCAATGTAGATACACCTTATGGTGTGGGTGCTTGTGTTTCTTTAGGAATCCGACCCCCGCCTTGGGTTTGTATAGAAATGAATATTTAAGTGACCACATTACATCTAAGAGGTTAGAAACACGGATGGTTGGTATATGTTGTATATGTATATGTACGGGATATGTTGCGTTTCGATAAATGTCTTTATAGTTCTGTAGATAATACTGCAGATAAAATTTGTATTAATACAACAGGTAATGCAGCTTGTGCTACAACTGTAATTGTTTTGTTTTAAATGTTAAATTGCTAAGGGTTATACCTTTGTTATCCCATTCCTGTAAGTAGCTTTGGATAAAACATGTTTGCCAAATGAATAACTGTAATGTTACCTCTCAACGATGAACGTAGATTTGTCCCAGTGTACGTAGTTCTTTGAGTTGCAACCCATGTAGTGATGTTCTCGTGCTTCTTTCTGTAGCAG
>JAJAQA010000011.1:1550056-1717771 GCA_021464565.1 Rutilus rutilus
GAGAGGCAACTGCAGACGTGTTTTTTTGCTGCCCACGAGCACTGTGGTACAGGCCTGCAAGCAAACGCCAGTGTGGATAATGTCTATGTATCTTCTCTGTGGTCCAGTGGTAGATTCTTAGACTTGCGCGCGGGGCGATCGGAGGTTCGAACCTCAGGCCGGCCGGCAGAAAATATATATGCCGCCGAATGCAATCACTCTGTTTGTTCCCTGAGAGGCAACTGCAGACGTGTTTTTTTCTGGCCACGAGCACGTGGTACATGCCTGCAAGCAAACGCCAGTGTGGATAATACACGCGCTGACTTTGTCTATGTATCTTCACTGTGGTCCAGTGGTAGATTCCTAGACTTGCGCGGCGGGCGATCGGAGGGTTCGAACCCCAGGCCGGCCGGCAGAAAATATTTATGCCGCCGAATGCAAATCACTCTGTTTGTTCCCCGAGAGGCAACTGCAGACAGTGTTTTTTGCTGCCCACAAGCACGTGGTACATTGCCTGACAAGCAAACGCCAGTGCGGATAATACTCGCGCTGACTTTGTCGATGTATCTTCTCTGTGGTCCAGTGGTAGATTCTTAGACTTGCGCGCGGGGGATCGGAGGTTCGAACCCCAGGCCGGCCGGCAGAAAATATTTATGCCGCCGAATGCAAATCACTCTGTTTGTTCCCCGAGAGGCAACTGCAGACGTGTTTTTTGCTGCCACGACGAGCACGGGCCGATGATGCTATATGTGTAGAGAAGATGGCCCACTGCTAGGTGCCCATCCCTACACACTAGCACAGCCCTTCACACAGGGCCCGCGCTCTTATATTCGACTCGGGTCGATCACGCACGCAAAGCATAGTGACGTGCCCCACTGCCTAGTGCCCCACAAACAACTATGTTCTGCATGCCTTGTGGTTTTTCTGTAAAGACGAAACCTGTGGGCATTCACTCTGCTCAGACAGACAGTGCACTCCATTGCCAGTAACTGTGCCCGCTCTCCCGCGCCCACACTTGCTCACGGTATTTCTGGTGTCCCGGCCACGGCCGATGGTGCTATAAATGTAGGGTCGATGCCCACTTCTCAGTGCCATCCCTACACACAAGCACAGCACTGCACTTAGGGCTCGCGCAAATAAAATCGACTCAGGTCGATTGCGTCCCCACATAGTAAAAGTGCCCACTACTCAGTGCCCACGAAACACTATGTCTATCCAGATCACAGGCTCTCTGTAAAAACGAGACCTGTGAGCGCGCGCGCTGCTTACACAAGCAGCGCGCCCCAAGCAGTAAATGTGCCGCTCACAGCCCACATCTACTCGCACACCATGAGTCCCCACGGGACTCGACGCAGCCCCCCCCTCACTCAGCCAAACACTGTTGTAAGGGCGAGGGCGAGCGCATCCCGCCCCGCCCCCCGCCTCAAATGCCGCAGGCATAACGCCTATGTTTGTGAGCCCCATAGCACCTCTGTCGCACGGCGAACAGAGCGCGCTCTGTATCCGGCCCTTAGCCAACCTTGGCAGATGCATGGGCAGCGCTTCCAGGGGTTTCGGACTGGGTCTTAGGCATTATAAAGAGAGGCTTCTCGCTACAGTTTTGTCGACGCCCTCCGCGCTTCACAGCGCGCGTCGAAACTTCGGTTCCGCTGAATGTAGCACACCTACTTCGCGCCGAAATATCAAAACTGATAAGCAAAGGGGCGATAGAGCTTGTTCCCCGAGTTCAAAGCGAACAGGGGATATACAGCAGATACTTTCTAGTCCCCAAAAAGGACGGACGGTATCAGACCCATCTGGATCTCAGACGGACTGAACAGAGTATTAGTGAAACGCCGTTTCAAAATGCTCACAACCAGCAAAATTCTCGCGCATGTTCGCCGAGAAGACTGGTTCATGTCGATAGATCTGAAGGGACGCGTATTTTCAAATACAGATAGCGTCACATCACAGGCGATTCTTGAGATTCGCCTTCGAGGGGTCAGACATACCCAGTATACAGTCCTGCCTTTTCGGCTTGTCCCTGGCACCTCGTACATTTACGAAATGCATGGACGCAGCGCTCGCTCCTCCAGACTCAGAGGCATGCGAGTGCTGAACTATTTGGACGACTGGTTGATCCTAGCCCAATCACGATCTCAGCTCATAGAGCACAGAGCCATTTTACTCGATCACCTCGAGAATCTTGGTATCAACGGTCATTTGGGCGAAGAGTTCACTGAACCCCAGCCAAAACGATTCCGTTTCTGGGTATAGTTCTGGACTCACAGTCTATGACAGCGCGGCTGTCGCCACAAGCGCGTGCTGAACATTCAGCGCGCGGCGATGTCTTTCCGCCGCGGCGCTTTCACCCCCGCTCAGAAAATTTCAAAGGATGCTGGGTCTCATGGCCTCAGCATCGTCAGTTCTCCGGCTGGGCTTGCTCCGCATGCGCCCGCTGCAGTTCTGGTTGAAAGCACGGGTTCCGCGCAGAGCGTGGGTGTCCGGTTCATTTACACCTCAAGGTCGATCAGGACTGTGTCACAGCCCTGGTGCCTTGGATGGCGAACGACTGGTACCAATCAGGTGTAAGCCTGGGGACTTCCTCGAGGGTGAGGATGGTGTCTACGGACGCATCCACCTCGGGATGGGGAGCGCTGCTCGAGGGCAGACCGTCCTTCGGCCTATGGTCGGAACGGGAAAAGCTCCAACACATAAACTGCCTAGAAATGCTGGCAGTGCACAACGCGCTGACGCGTTTTTGTCCCCACATCAAGGACCAACACGTCATAGTCCCGTTCGGACAACATGGCAGTGGTGTCCTACATAAATCGCCAGGGCGGTCTGAATTCCATACCCCTGTACAGGCTGGCGAAACGCCTCCTGCTATGGGCTCAGCACAACCTGCGCTCGCTGAGAGCAGTACATGTGCCCGGGGCTGCTGAATGTGGGCCCGGACAGACTGTCCAGGAACAACGTTCCTACGGGCGAATGGTCTCTACACCCACAAAACAGTCCGGCTGTTGTGGGAGAGATTCGGCAAAGCGGAGGTGGACCTATTCAGTGGACCTATTCGCGTCCCGCGAAAACGCTCACTGCCCCGCATTCTTTTCAAAGACCGACAGCGCACTGTCCCAAAAAGTGGCCGCGCTGCCTGCTATAACGCTTTTCCCCCCATCTCCCTCCTGCCTCAGGTGTTGGAACGGGTCAGGAAAACGAAATGCCCAGTGCTGCTTGTAGCACCGTTCTGGAAGAACCAGGCATGGTTCCTAGTTCTGATGCAGTTAGCAGACATCGCTCCCATGGCCAGTGCCGTTGAGGAGAGATCTCCTCTCGCAGGCCAGGGGCTCGATCTGGCACCCACACCTGGAAACTATGGTCCCTTCATGTGTGGGCGCTCAACGGATACCCGTTGGTCTCGCAGAGGGAGTCATGAATACCATCACGGAGGCTAGAGCGCCGTCGACCAGGCTTTAAAGTGGTTGGTTCAAAGTGGTCGGTTTTCTCCGGCTGGTGTACAGCTCGGAGCCTTTCACCCCTCGAATGTGAGGTAACGGAGGTTCTCTCCTTCCTACAAGAGCTGTTGGATAAGGGCAGATCCCCTTCCACGCTCAAAGTGTATGTGGCGGCTATTTCAGCGTTCTCCGGTTCAACGCTGGTCAGTCACTGGGAAGGAATGATTTAGTCATCCGCTTCCTCAGGCGAGCTAGGAGACTGAATCCACCCAGACCTCCTTCAGTCCCTATGTGGACCTTTCTACGGTCCTGGCGGCCATGAAAGGTGCCCCTTTCGAGCCTATCCAGTCTATTAGCCTCAAACATTTGTCTTTCAAAACAGTGTTTTTGATGGCTCTCGCTTCAGTGAAGCGCATAGGCGATCTGCACGCGCTCTCTGTGAGCCCGGCGTGCTTGGAGTTTGGTCCTAATGACTCTAAAGTCATACTCAAACCTAAGCACGGCTATGTGCCGAAATCCCTCAACACGCCTTTTCGGCTCAGGTTATTTCCTGGCTGCCCTGCCGGCATCGAGTGAGGAAGGGGACTCGAGTTTTCTTTGCCCTGTTAGGGCTTTAAGAGCTTATATGTCCCGCTCTGCTGTCTTCAGACAGACAGAGGCAGCTCTTTGTCTCGTTCAGCGGACGTTCCAAAGGAATGGCTGTTTCGAAACAAAGTCTATCCAGATGGATAGTTGACGCCATAGCGCTGGCTTATACTGCCAAGGGCATTCCATGCCCGTTGGGAGTTAGAGCGCACTCTACGAGAAGCGTTGCTTCTTCGTGGGCTTGGTCCAGCGGGATTTCCCTACAGGATATATGTACGGCGGCAGGCTGGGCCTCTCCGTCTACATTTATCAGGTTTTATAACCTAGAGGTTCCCGCCTTACAGGCTAAGCTTTTGTCGGTGTAATCTGTTCAGCCCGTCTAGTCAGACCGCTGAAACCCATGCGCAATGCGCTACCGACTATCTTGGGCAGAACTGTGTAAGACCCACATTTCCCACATTAGTTCAGGTTCCCTACCCTGTCTATGTGATGTTTATACTTGCGTCTGTGGACATGTCTATTCTACGACGCTACAGTATAGGGAATTAAGGCTCCCACCCTTATTCCCTGACTCTGTGTGAGTCAATCTGGTGATTATGCACTGTGTGCCTGAAATAGCTTCCGGTGATCAGTGTTTTTATCCCAGCACGCACGGCGTTTTGCAAGGGGTTCCCGTAGCGTTTTGATAAAACGCAGTACGAGAGAACTCTCGTAAGAGAACGTACTCGGTTACTAACGTAACCTCGGTTCTCTCTAGAAGAGGGAACGAGTACTGCGTTCTCTGCCGTGCGTACGGTTCACTCTGGTTCGCTTCGGCGATCAAAATCAAGTGAATCAGCCTTCTCGAGCTCCTTTTATAGAGGTAAGCCACGCCCGTTTCGGCGGGAAGTGGCGAGGAGGGCGCGAAGCGCCCTCATTGGCCTGACGTCATCTCAGGCCTCGCTCGATAGGCTTAAGCAGTTGCCGCAGAGCAGCCAATGAGCGAGCAAGCCGTCTCGCCATAGCTGACTGCTGCTGCCGCAACGCGTTTTACATATATGAAAATTAAAGGATAATTTTTTGCTTCAGTGTTTCGTGAAAAGAGACTTTTCCCGTAGCGTTTTGATAAAACGCAGTACTCGTTCCCTCTTCTAGAGAGAACCGAGGTTACGTTAGTAACCGAGTACGTTTGTGTGTGATGTTCATGCGATTTGGGTTATTTTCATATGAATAAAGCATGTTTACAGCAGACCCAGCGCCAGACACAAATTCACGGACGGGCATTACATTTTTTCAGGGGGGCACAAATGAGATCAACCTAATTGCATAATAACATGAAACGATAATGATCGATTATGAATATGATACAATGATAATGATCCATAGTAATCTACATAATGTACTGACGCTGACAAGGTTGTGCTGTTTAGGCTCTCGCAGCCTCTCCATTTTTATATTTATAACATGATACAGTTCAGCAACACCACACAACCAAGTGCCGAATACCATCACGACTGCAAATGTAACACTGATTTGAAAGTTCAATAAACAAGTCACTTTAATAAGTCACTTACATTTTAGATGTGACAATAATTCCAGTCCAAACAAAGATCACAGCAGAAACAGAACGCATCTCACAGTCAACCGTGTTTTCATTACTGAATGATTCAGCTTTTTGAACGAATCAGATTGAGTCAAAGATTCAATGACCCATTCATGAACTAGAGTTCTAAACGGGCCTGAAAATTACAACCAGGCCCGACCCGGCCCATGGCATTTAAAGCCCGGACCCGATGTAACCCGACACATCAACATGAATTATCTGCCCGAACCCGGCCCGCAGCCCGACGCCGTGTCCGATTTTTTTTTTTTTTCTTATTTTTTTTTTTTTCTTATACACGTATTATCATGACCAGCAGACGGGAATTCAAATCAGCCTTTAATGTTCACGCCTTTTAACAATACAAACAACTGGAACAATAAACTTTAAATATATAGATAGGCTGTAGTAGCGACAGTGAATTCACCTGCAGCAAGTTTACTTTTCACCAACTCCATCATCTTCTCTCCAGGCTAAAGGCGTCAGGTCTGCCCCCCGCCCCTCTCCATGATGCACGTTACACGCAGCAGCCAGACTTATTATGGTGCAGCAGCAATGATTAATAAATGTTTTTTTTTTTTTTTTTTTTTTTTTTTTTTACTGAGCGGAAAAGATTAAGCCTGAGGTCCGACCCCAACCCGAGTCATTTGATTATATTTTCAACCCGAACCCGACCCGTTGAGAACTCTATCATGAACGACTACTTTATTCTTGATGAATCACCCGTTTGAATAAATGACACAATGACTTGCTTAAAAAAAAGTTTAAATGAGGATTGTAAAATGTTATTTAATAATTTGTTTAATAATAATTTGAATGTTTTTGTGTGGATATATATGGGTTTTTCTTTTTTTGTAAATATAAAGGATGTGTTACGGTTAAATATTGGTTGAGGTATGTCTGTACAGTGTAATTATAAATGAAGGTGTGTTAAAGCTCTCTCTCTCTCTCTCTCTCTCTCTCTCTCTCTCTCTCTCTGCTAATGTAGGTTAAGCTGCTGTCGTATGTCAGATGAAGGTTGTTCTGCTCTGACTTCAGCTCTGAGATCAAACCCATCACACCTGAGAGAGCTGGACCTGAGCGTGAATACACTAGGAGGACTCTGGAGTGAAAAACCTCAGTGATCTACTGATGAACACACAATTCAAGCTGGAGAAACTACAGTTAGTATCATTATACTGTACAGCAGTTACTAGAGTCTCAACGGGCCTGAAAATTACGACCCGACCCGACCCGGCCCGGCCCGTGGCTTTAAAAGCCCGGACCCGATGTAACCCGACACATAAACATGATTTTTTTTTTTCTCTCATACACGTATTATCATGACCAGCAGATGGGAATTCAAATCAACCTTTAATGTTCACGCCTTTTAACAATACAAACAATACAAACAACTGAAACAATAAACTTTAAATATATAAATAGGCTGTAGTAGCGACGGTGAATTCACCTGCGGCAAGTTTACTTCTCACCAACTCCATCTTCTTCTCCAGGCTAAAGGCGTGCACGCAACGGCGTCAGGTCTGCCCCCGCCCCTCTCCATGATGCACGTTACACGCAGCAGCCAGACTTTCTTTACGGTGACCAGCAGCGATGATTAATAAATGTTTGTTTTTTTTGTTTTTTTTACTGAGCGGAAAAGATTAAGCCCGAGGTCCGACCCGACCCGAGTCATTTGCTTATATTTTCGGCCCGAACCCGCGGGGCCCGTCGGGTTTGTCGGGCCGACCCGACCCGTTGAGAACTCTAGCAGTTACAGTGTGATTAAAGTTTGCTGTTTAGTTTTTACACCGATTATACCGTAGGATTGCATCTTCTGGGCTCTCATTTATAAAACTGTGTGTAGGATCCTTACTAAAAGTGTACATGTGCACAAAAGACAAAAAGGGCGTACATAAAAAAAATCTTCACTTATAAAACCGTGCGTACGCCAGAACCTGCGCAAAACTCCCCATCGGTGACACCAAACTGCTCCGTCTCAGATGTGCGTTCGCTCGGCTCAGAGTTTGTGTGCAGGGTGCGCAAATTTTCCTGTCAAGTTTGTTTTTATAAATCACTATTTATACGTCGGAAGTGGCGTACGGCTCTTTCAGGGCCTGTTTGTGCAACGGTTATAAATGAGGCCCCTGGCCTTTGCCATTGGTCATTGATGAATGCACAAAACGTGCAAATTAATAAAAACATTATAAACTCTACAAAATAGTGGTGCAACAGATCATCATTGATCCGTGATCCGTTCGGATCAATATCTTCGGTTCGGCACACACGTGATCCGCGGATTGATTTATGAAAAAAAAAAGTTGTGCGCATGTTCAGTCCACACACAGCGTGGTCATGGCGAGCGGAGGAACGGAGGAGCTTGAACGCCCCGCCTCATTTAAATCCCCTGTATGGGAGCACTTTGGCTTCCCTGTCAAATATAATGATGAAGGAAAGAGGTTAGTGGATAAAACCGTGACGGTGTGTAGCTACTGTGGCACAAGAAAGCCATATGACAGTGGAAACACATCAAGCATGGCCACGCATTTGAAGCGACATCACCCCGGTGTTTCACTGACAGGAGTGAAAACGAAGGCTGCTCAACAACCGCTTAACACCGCGGCATTTAAGCAGCCCCTTGCTGCACAATCAGACCGGGCTAAAGCCATCACAAACACTATCGGTGTGTTTATAGGTGCAGACATGAGGCCATATTCGGTTGTTTAAAACGAGGGCTTTAAACACATGCTGAAAGTGCTTGAGTCACGTTACGACATACGACATCCCGTCGCGCACCCACTTCAGCGAAAAAGTTTTTTATTAATGGTCATTGGTCCATGTTTAAAGGAAGGAGATATGCCTTTTTATGTTGCACTTTAAGTTGTTTTTCATTAATTATGAATTTTCATTAATTATGTTTAAAAGAAGATATTATGCCTTGTGCACTTTAAACTAAAATGGAGAGCGCGCGAAACTTGTCACTTAAAAGCGAAGACCAGTGTTTGAGACTCGTAGCAGCAGATTCAAGCAGTTGTAGTTATGTGCTTGTGTTTGTGCTAGAATAATATACAAGACATTTGTGAGAAAATATTCTACATGTGTGCAACTCTCATCGGATGAATTCATACACTGATTTGCGGATGAGCAAAACTTCTCCGTGACTTCACATTTTTTGATGCAGGTGTGTAAATTTGTGTTGAGTTGCCGAGATGAGATAACCATTGACTTTTTCAAAATGGCGGAGAGCAACGCACCGTGAATGCTAAGCATTGTACACAACTAAACGTTTTTTTGCTACTGTTAGCGGATTTTTGAGCTGGTAGGAAAGATTAGGCTAGTACAGATGGTACTCAACCAGAATAATACTTTTACCGCCGCGGGAAGCTGGTGTGTATTTGCAGCCTCTTGCCGCTAAGAGGCGCTACAATCACAGACTTTGCAAAGTGTCAGTTTATTCTCTATTGCGTAATCTGCCGCCGCGGCTCATTGAGAGCGATTGAAAGCTGGTAGCAAATCAATTCAAATGAAACATTTAATGAATTCATAATCACAATACTGAAACTAAATTGAATAAATTTAATAATGAAAACATTTTCAACATAAAACATTGCAATAGAAAAATATTAGGCCACATCAATGAGGCTTTGCACGACCATAAGACGTTATCTTAACAGCATTCAGACGATAGCTCTGTGGTCAACGCAACAACATGAGCCTCCCGGAGCTTCAAGCGATCTGAGATCGAGTCTCAGTGTAGCCGACAGTGTTTATGTTTTACCATTCTTGATGCTTAAATATGTAACTGTTTATTAAAGTCAAGCGTTTTGTTTAATTATGGATTGTACATTACAACATAAATTTGCTACATTCCAGTAGAGCCGCTGCACAGACAACACATCTGATGAAGGAAGACTGTCAGCCGATCGCACCAGAAAATGATGAAGCTTGTCTTTAATCTGCTAAATTATTGGTTTGTGAATCATTCACGAAATTAAGATGACTGACAGTGATACCCGGCCATAGCAACGGAAGACATTTTTCAAAACAGATCGAACAAATCATAAAAATACTTTCAATAGCCTACAGTAGGCTATTGCTTTCACACACACACACACACACACACACACACACACACACACACACACACACAAAAGTAAAAGAACACTCCCAAAAGAGCACATTTCAAGGTTTAAATAAAGTGTCGGGACAGTTTATTTATTTTAAACAGGGTTGCATCGAGTTTAGAGTTTATTCCCTTTGTGATGCAAAATAAGAAACACAGAATCTTATTCTTGCAACATTTTACGTGTACTGCCAAAGAAATTGCAGATAAGTTAAAAAAATAAAACGGTACAAAATGAAATAGTTCAGAGCAACATAAATTAAGAACAGGCGTTTTTCTTTGCCTCTCTCTCGCGCTGGATCTTTTTAGTAAGTTTCTTTCGTCTCCCTCACAGCGCGGCGGGTCTTTCTCGAAATTAAACATTTCAGGGTAAAAACACACCATACAGCTGATAATTAGGGTGACCAACCGTCCTGTTTTCCCAGGACATGTCCTGTTTTCACGTCCTGTCCTGGCCGTCCTGTCTGTTTTTTGTAAAGTGGTGAAAATGTCCTGGTTTTTATTATTTTTCATTGGGCCATTAAGCGTGTACTTTAAATACATGCTTGCCTTTGCACACAAAACATATGAAACCGACTTCGGCTTCGCCCCGTCTTGTTATAATCAGCGCGTTCCTCAATCCGCAGCGGCAAGCAGAGAGCACGTCAGAATACAGAGGCCTGTGTGTGTGTGTGTTCACTGTTCATCTCAGCCTCATTGGTCTGTCACACTGCTCTTCAATGTCAGAATATTTGAAATGACCAATCAAATCAAAGTAGGCGGACTTTACGTTCACAGACACAGAATTTCAATTTTAGCAGCGTGACTTGACCAGGACTCGACGGTCGACGCTTCAGTTTATATGTAAGTAGCTAACAGCGTTAAAAAAAAGCCCAAATGTAAATTCACAGATGATTTACAGAGAAAATTCCTGTGGTTTCGTTTCGGTCGGGATCCGTGTAAAGCAGAATGCTTGAACTGCAAAGCTGGCACGTACGTGTCAGTGTCAAATAAAGGTGCTAGCGATCTAGAAGCCCACATAAAGAAATTATAGGCTACAAGAGAACATCAGGAGGATTGATACATATATTTTTTTTATACTGAAATAGTGTAGTAGATTTTTTATTTTAGTGGTAGATTTTTAACCTATGACCATGAAAAGAAATAGTGTCATGTAAAAGGTGTTAAAAGCTAAACTTTTTTTAAAATAGTAGGCCTATTCTATTGTTTCGGTCCAAACATTGAATGGAAAGGATGTATTACTTTATGTATTAAAGTACAATAACATAGTTGCAAGGTTGTGAATGCATTTGTCAAGTATTTTTTTTATGCATTCACCCCAACCACGCCCCCAACCCCTTAACCACGCCTCCCAGACACGCCCCCGTCCATCAACCACGCCCCCGTCCTGTTTTCTGAAAACTAAAATATGGTCACCCTATGATAATACTGTATATGCCACTGTGTGTCATCCACACAAATCACGAAAGAAAAAAACTGTAACAAATAGCCTTTGTTGCTTCAAAGACACAGCATGCCTTGCTTGAATTCACCAAAACGAGGTTGATCGCGAATTAAAGAGCTCTGTATCTGCTAAATTGAAATTGTGTGTGGAAAACCTTTAAATACAATAAATAAAACTACAATATTTATAATTTAATAAGATAGGGCCCATGGACTTTTGGAGATTTTGAGATTTATCCTTAAAATAATTTAGCCTTTGCCTGCTCATCAGGCTGGCTATCCGACACTCTCCATGAAAGAGGAACATTAACACCTCTTGTCCTGCACCCCCACGATAAAGCAACTGCCTTCTCCAACCCCCCCACAGGCTATCTGAGTTTGCAAAACAAAGAGTTTGCAATTCACACTAAAATCGCTATTCTAGACATTAGCAATAGGCTATTCAAGTGTTGATAATGAAGGAATTAAATAATTTAGGCTACATATAGTAATGTTTCTGTCATAAATGTTTATTACTAAATATTTAAAGCTGCAGTAGGTAACTTCTGTAAAAATGTATTTTTTACATATTTGTTAAAACTGTCATTATGTCCTGACAGTAGAATATGAGACAGATAATCTGTGAAAGCTCCTCTGGCTCCTCCCAGTGGTCCTATTGCCATTTGCAGAAATACACCGCTCCCAGTCAGAAACAACCAATCAGAGCCAGGAGGAGTGTCTTAGCAGTGTCAATCATGCTTGTGAACGTGCTGATCACACCCCT
Organism: Rutilus rutilus; assembly: GCA_021464565.1. Taxonomy (NCBI): domain Eukaryota; kingdom Metazoa; phylum Chordata; class Actinopteri; order Cypriniformes; family Leuciscidae; genus Rutilus; species Rutilus rutilus. The sequence goes on from JAJAQA010000011.1 coordinate 1,561,942, forward strand.
CTCTCGCACAGCGCGGACCGTCGTTCAAAATCAAGATTGCCGGTGTGCCGCAGCTGTGCTAATGAGGGACAAACAACCAAAACTGCCAATTTCTCGAGTGGCACCTGCTCATACAACAAAGACGGGTAAACGGAAAAAGACCGATGACGATAAACAAGACCGTCGGAGCCCATTGACTCAGTGTCAAACCTCTAGCCGCATAACATACAGATACAATGTCACGCACTGTGCAAAGCAACAATTGAAACCGGCTAATTCACTGGCTTGTCATGTTGCTGAAATAATGTACTAGCAAACCTTATTTAGCATTACACATCGCTAGAATAATTTCTTACATACTGTAACGTGATCGTTATATTATCTTGCTAGCTATTTATAACTTATAGAAAGAGTTGCAACGTTATGAAGTTACATTATTTACATGTATTGTAAAATACGTAATGATTTGAGGACCAAGTTTGAAGTCAAAGTATGGGCAGGCCATAGTCAATGTAAAGCATATTGTTGATGTTTCGTCCCTACCAGTGAATGTGCGATAACTGTTTATCCGCCATCATCAGTGGCCCTGCATGTTTACTAACCTGCGCGCTCACGGCAGGCTCTGTGGTGGGGGAGGAGCTGTGGAGGGAGGGCTGTAGCGCTGCAGAGCAAGGGGGAGGGGTCTGTAAGCTGTGCTTGTTCAAATTTTCAGGCTAAGTCAACGTTTTCTAAAAGCTCCCTACTGCAGCTTTAATATTTTAATAATTGAAGAATTAAAACGCTACTTCAGTTTGGGCCAGCTTTTTCCAAGCAAAACTAAATACAATCTTCAAACGCATGTTCATTTGTTGTCATGAACAAAATGTTCAACTCAATATTAAATTCCACAGGGATCTTTGAATCCTTACAACCAGGGTGCGATTTGTGAATAAAGTTTTTTATTTTTTTATTCAAATAAATCTCGAACCACAGTGCTTCGCGCTGCTTTTAAACTAAATAACATTTATAGAATAATTATGAACTTAAATGAAACAATATCGCAACATTGACAAATACATTTATTTGATCTGTTTTTACAATTTAATTCAGGGCGATTTAGCCTACATTTAACCCTCTGGGGTCTGAGGTGTTTTTGGGGTCCTTGAGATGTTCTGACATGCCCTGACATTTGTGCTTTTTTCAGTTGCTTATAAACATATTAACCCTCTGGGGTCTGAGCTGTTTTCGGGGCCCTGGAGGTGTTCTGACATATTCTGACATTTGTGGTTATTTCTGTTACTTGTGACATTTTCATGGCTAAAGTCTGATTACACTGTATTCAGCACAAACTCTGCTACAATAATATATCAGCAGCATGTATGTAAAAGTTTGTAGTTTTGAGATAATGACATTTATGCGTGGTTTGTGAAAATACAAAAAAAAAAAATCTCACTGAAATAAGGTCATGAAACCCCTACTGATTATTTCTTCACAAGACTTTAGAAAATTGTATGACGTAGCCTAGAATATTTGCTCTAAAACTATGTGAAAATCACCCTGACTGCTCATTCAGATAAGACAATATATTGATGTAAAATTTTTACGACGTGTTTTGTGTGAGAAAGCTTTATGCGGGAGCTCATTAATATGTAAGCTTTTCACACCTGAGAAAGACAAAGACCCTCCCCTAACGGCCCTATTAGGAGCTATCAGGCCCTATCATTCTGAGCAACCTTGCACAAAGAATGAGGAGATTTAAAAAAGAATGGCTTTTTGATTGTTTGGATATATTTACAACACAACATAATCCAAATATACACAACAAATGACAAAAAAGCACTTATTGAAACCAATGATCCAAAGACAGAGACCTTTGTGTCATTCTTAAAAACATTGTACATACCTTTTATTTCCAAGGTGTTTGATTTTCACTTTACCATGTTCATATACAGAGACTCATGTGAATGTTGAAGTCAGCAGGACTCAGTGGCATGTGGGCCCTGAGAGAAAAAAAAAAGTGAACATACTGATATCAAGAGAAAGGCCTGCACGAGTTTGGGAATACATTTTAGATTTTTCTGGTTAAAATTGCTTTTTAAAATTCACAGAATACACACACACACACACACACACACACACACACACACACACACAAATGTTTCCAACAATATAATATAATGAACACCAGGTTTGTTGTGCCTTGTAGACATAGGCTATGCGCAGTGCTGGATAAAATAATAATAACAATGACCTATAGCAGCCTATAAATCTTCCAAAAGATTTCAGTAACAACTAAGCTAGAGAAAAATATATTGATTATCATGTTACTTCAAATGTTTCCATTCGTTATGATGATATGAAATGAGATAATAGTAAAAACATGAAGCCGTTTGGTGCGTTTTGCTTTTCAAACGCGATCGCGCTCAAATATAAAACATTATGGTTACCATATACATATCTACGTTTGAGCAGATATCCACAAACACAGTAACAGTAAACACGGGTCTAAATATTATAATATTCACCATATATCTAGCAACAGTTCAACTGCAATGTGAAGTTTATGCAACAATAACATGAACTAATAATTAAGAATTTCTTACCTTACATCTTTCTTGTCTTCAAATCGCGTTCTTCTTCTTCTGAGGTAAATCCAATGTAAGCTCACGGCGCGTCTTTCAAACTCGATGAAAAGCAGAGACTTGTGAAGTTTTTTCGTGCTTTGAGGTAATGAGCGTGTTCGCGTTCCATGTGGAGATTTGCATGTGAATCTAAATAAATAATTAGGAAGCGTTTGAGAAGCTGGACATCTTGTTGGTTTTATACAAATTACTTAAACAGAGAATATTTGTTTTCAGTTTGAATCCGATCATTTAAAAGTACACACTTAAATGTTTATAAAGGTATATGGCTTATAAATGTGTGACAAGTATTCGCTGAGTTTTGTTTCAGTTTATTGACGTGCTCAAGAAAAAAAAGTTTATTTTCTTTATTTTACAAAAGCACAATGTTTTGATTTGATTGTAAGTGGACACATACAAAAGTAGAAATATCACAGATTCTTTTTTTATATTTCTTTTTTCTGTATGACCATAAATGACGGAGTAATTTAAGTTTATTGTGCTACAATGTGAAGAAAATCCAGCAAAACGTGCCGGCGCGTTTGCCGACCTCAGAGGGTTAATGGCAAAGGTGTAATTACGCTCTATTTAGCACAAACAGGGCTACCATAATATGTGAGCAACATGTATGACACATACAAAAGTAGAAATATCACAGATTCTTTTTTTATATTTCTTTTTTCTGTATGACCATAAATGACGGAGTAATTTAAGTTTATTGTGCTACAATGTGAAGAAAATCCAGCAAAACGTGCCGGCGCGTTTGCCGACCTCAGAGGGTTAATGGCAAAGGTGTATTACGCTCTATTTAGCACAAACAGGGCTACCATAATATGTGAGCAACATGTATGTACATGTTTGTATTTTTGAGAAAATAATGTTTATGCATGGTTATTGAAAAAACAAAAATGTCTGAAATAAGGCCACAAAACACATACTAAATATGTGTCAATAAGACTTCTGAATAATGCATTTTGTCGCCTAGAGTTTTTTCTTCAAAATGATGTGAAAATCATCCTGCCTAATCATTCACATAACACAATACATTGATTTCAATTTTGTACGACACTTTTTGTTTGGAAAGGCAATATGCGGGTGGGCGTGATTCACACCTGAGGAGACAATGGGGCCCGCATAATGAGGCTGCATACTTAATGAGCCTTTCATTCAGGTGTGTGACTGAGCCACAAGAAAGAATGCAAGGACAATATATATATATACATATATATAATTTGTTCACAGTTGTTGTTGGTTTTTCCACAAATTGCGCTTGCAAATTGTATAATATCCAAGGTAAACATTTCTAGTAATTGTGCAGTTAATTGTTCTCATACTGTATTTTCAGATTTGGAATATATTCTCTACCCAAATGTGTCACTAATAAAGCATAATAAAATTATTTATAGAGAAGGCTTATATTGACCTTTTAAGATTTTGTTTACATCTATCCTTGTGTGTGTGTGTGTGTGTGTGTGTGTGTGTATATATATATATATATATATATATATATATATATATATATATATTTATATATATATATATATATACTTTTTTTTTCTATTTTATTAAAAAGGTTATACAATTACAACAACAATTAAAATTGTAACAATATTTCCAGTGTAATCTTTCTTTGTAAAAACTAAAGTATACATTTTATCATACGTAATTCAATTCATATGAGCAGAAATTGGCAACATTATAAGCTTATTTGATGTGGCAGTATTTAACAGTAAAAACTTTATAATAGGGATGCACCGATGCATCGGCTGAACATCGGTAACGGCCGATATTTGCCTCGTTAACTGCCATCGGCCATCGGGAAATAAAAATGGCATTCGCCGATGTCTGATGATTATGTGTGTCATGAACGCTGTGCTCAGGAGAAACTTTTTTTCCCTCTTTTTATTTGGGCGGGGGGAGATACCAAGTCCGAGACGGGAGAGGCCGCCCGCGCGTGCACTCTCCTCAGTAACTTAGATTAAACGAAGAAGATGGCGGTCGTGTGGCAATATTTTACAGTTTCAGAGAAAGATCAGCGTTTTGCAGTTTGCAATACGTGTTCCATTGAAATTTCAAGAGGAGGGGCAGTTAGAAAGTCATTTAACACAACAAATCTCATTGGACATTTGAAAAGCAGGCACGAGGCGGTGTACGGCGATTACCTGCAAGCTGACCAAAAACGGAAAAATGAAGCCGCCAAGAAAGCGCAAACCCCCGGTAAGACTCAGACTTCAATTGACACGGCGTTTGAGAAAGCCAAACAGCTGCCTCCAGACAGTGCCAAAGCGAAACAAATAACAAACAAGGTGATGGAGTTCATCGCTTTAGATGACCAGCCTTTCTCTGTAGTGGAGGACGTGGGTTTTCGGAGTCTGATTAAGTTTATGGAGCCTCTCAGCATCTGCTATCTCGGAGGCATTTGAGTAAATGTTCCAGACGTGGAAAATCGACAAAACCAGAGTGCATGCTGTCGTGAGAGATAATGCTAGGAATATGACGAAAGCTATGATGGACAGTGGTCTGGCTAGTTTTGGCTGCATGGCGCACACACTGCAACTGGCAATTCATGACGGTGTTTTTAGCCAGCACAGCCTCACGGATGTTGTGGCTATTTGCCGAAAAATCGTCGGCCACTTTAAACACTCACCTCTCGCATATTCACGTCTCCAGGCTGTGCAGATCCAGTTGGGAATGAAACCAAAAAGGCTACAGCAAGATGTTTCCACTCGTTGGAATAGTACATTTTATATGATGGAGAGCTTGCTGGAACAAAAGCGTGCACTTTCTACATATGCCGCAGACTACGACCTCCCGGCCACTCTCAGTGCGCACCAGTGGCAATTAATTGAAAACTTTATAACACTCCTCTCCCCGTTTGAACAATTGACGAGAGAAGTTAGCTCATCAGAAGCATCCGCTGCAGATGTCATCCCCTCTGTGACAGCCCTGAGACGTCTTCTGAGTAAGCAGGCTGACACAGACCACGGCGTTAAAACAACAAAGACCTCATTATTAGAGGCTGTAAATAGACGCTTCGATCAAATCCAGTACGATCCCATGTTCTGCATTGCCACCTATTTGGATCCCAGATACAAGGATCGTTACTTTGATGAGGATGTTAAACAATGCGCTCGAGAAATACTTGAGGCACACCTGTTGCCTGCTGCCGGTGCAGAGGATTGGACGCGCGATGGAGAGCGCGCACATCACACAGAGCGCAAGAGGCAACAATCCGACAGAGCAGGGCCCTCCCTGCATGATGTGTTTGAGGAGATTCTGGAAGAAAATGGACCCGAGAGGACAAGTACCTCTGTATCCCAACAACTGGGTATTTTCCTGGCAGAGACCACTATTCCCAGAGGTGAGAGCGCACTCTGTTATTGGAGAAATAACCACCTGCGTTTTCCCGAACTCGCACAAATGGCACGCAAATACCTTAGTGCGCCATGCACCAGCACCGAGAGTGAGCGGTTATTCAGCTCTGTATCTCATGTCTTGGATGAAAAGAGAAATAGGCTTTGCTGTGACATGGCAGAGATGCTTATCTTTGTAAAGAAAAACATGCATCTTATTAAGAAGTAGGCCAGAGATACAGCAGGTGACTTATGTGTCATTAATGATCAGAAGTGGAGGTACTGTTTTTGTTTTATAAGATGCCCCATGTTCCAGCCTATGAGTTCTGAAACAATGTAATGTTTTGTTCTGTATGAGAAATACACAAGTTGAAAGATAGCCCTATTTATGTTTGTATTTATGAATAACAATTTATTTTAATAGCATAATTTATTTATTTCACTTGTTTTTGCATTTACACTTGATGTATTTTTTTATTTTTTTATCAGAAAAATATGTTTTATTGGGCCATGAAAATAATCTCATTGAGAAAGTTTTTGTTTATCAGGCTAAAACCACTCAAATAATTTTGTTGGGCAATGTACTGAAACAATCTTTTCATTGATTAGTTAGCAGTCAAAGGTTTTTGAATGTTATTTTTCAGAAAAGTAAAGAACTTGTCATAAATAAGGTTATAACTAATAATGTCAACCAGAAAGTGACATTAAAGGTTGTTTTTGTTTCATAAATTGGTCTGATTGAATTTGTGCTCATTCTAGGATAGTGTGATCAAGAGCCGAAAGACTTGTATGTTTCCGTGGCACAAAAGAAGGAATAAATAACAAAAAGAAAAAACATCGGCATCGGCCATCGGCCAAGTTGTTATGTTAAACATCGGTATCGGTATTGGCCCAGAATTTCCCAATCGGTGCATCCCTACTTTATAATCTATCCGATTTTTACTCATCTCAGTATAGCAATAGAGTTTGGTAAATGCTGTTCATCCATTCACACACAGAAACGCGATTCATTTTTAAACAGTATTTTTGCCAGCTGTAGCTACATAACAGCACGCATCTGTGCGTTCATTCATTCAGCGTGTACAGACACTATTGCGATTAGAACAAAGCAGATATAGAACTGACCTATTCCTCAGCCGGATCCCTTTGCTCCTCGAAAATGAAACTTCCAGAACTTCTGAGGTAAATTTTCCAGGATTATTATCAACAGAGCCGGATTATCCATAAGGGCACTTGGGCCAGTGCCCGGGAGCACCAACCATTCACAACCACTAGGGGGGCACCACATGACACAAGCTTTAAAAATATTTTTCATAAATTGTTATATTATTAACTTGAAATTCTTGAAAGACCATACATAACTCGTTTATGAACACTAATTTAACAACAATAATAATAATAATAATAAATTATAAATAAATAAAGATTACATGACCACTATCACTCCCCCCCTCCCTCCCCAATCTGTCAGAGTTGAGTTGGTCCATAACCTATGCGCAAATGTGTCTTTTTTTTTTAACGGCTACAGAAAATTAATCTAAATCCAAAATGGACAGATGTCAATTGAGTGGTTTTGCAGTTGTTATATATGTGTTAAAGATTTTATTTGGGATGTGTTCATTGTGATTATATTGGCTGGGTTTATAAAAGTTTATAAAATTGAAATGATCTTTGCTTGGTGCATTTGGAAACAAATCTTGTCTATTTCTAAATGTAATCGCGTGCATCGCTGATGATTATACTGTCCGTGTGTTGAAAACAAATTCGATTAAACACACTCGCAACCAAAGCGGAGACGTTACAATTGCCAGTGCACTGAGCGGAGTTTTGCCGCTGTAGTGGACACGCACCGTTACTTTTAATGTTAGCCTATTAGGGGAAAATAAGTATTTGAACACCCTGCTATTTTGCAAGTTCTCCCACTTGGAAATCATTGAGGGGTCTGAAATTGTCATCGTGGGTGCATGTTGTAACGTTTTCGCACACTCTTTGGTTTGGGTTTTTTTATGCTGGGGTGCCAGACAGGTTTTCTGTCATTAATTTAGTTCAGTACAAAAACGTACAAAGGTCTTGTGCAGTCTGTTTGTCTTTCACAAAACCCCTCACTTATTTGAGAAAAGAATTGCAATGCAATAATACCCCAAAAAAAAACACTCTTAAATAGACCACTACTGCATTCAATATGACAAACAACTAGAATTCATTCAACTATGTATATTATTAAATGTCAACACAGTTTTAAGTGTCTCAAAAATGACTTTTTGAGTTGAATAGGAAAAAGAAAAACAAAAATTAATTCACAAATTGTTCCCCACAAAGGCTACAAAAAATAAACAAAATAAGCTCAAGTCACAAGATCAGCAGTAATTCCAACAGTTTAGTTCATGTAGTTCAATAGTTCACATAGTCATATAAATACATTTCCCTGATCAAAGAAAACAGTCAAAAAGTCAAAAGTCAAGTCACTTGAAAACAGTCATCCAGAACTGGCCTTATAGTCTGGTCCACGTTTTTCTGAAACTTCCCAGACGTGAGTATACAGGCTGGAGGCTCCCAATCCGTCAATTCCGCCCAGATTGTCGAACTGCTCACTCGTACTGTTAGCCCTGCAGCGTCTCAACGACCATCCGCTAGTCACACCATAACGAGGATACAATGCTTTCCTTTTAATGATCCAGAGCGCGGTTGATTAGAACGCAGACGAAACACTTTAGCCACGGATAAAACAATAAATCGCGGGAGTCTTCGAGCGGAGCTCCGCGAGTGACACTCACTGCATTGCTTCCGGCAGCCACCTCAACTTCCTTGAGCAGCGCACGTCATCCAGATAAAGGTAACTGGCCTGTCCCCAAAACGTCACCATCTTCGTCGCTATCTTATGACGACCACACATTCATATACTATATACACTGTTTTGATTTTTATGGATAATGAACTCGGATTATTTTACAAATGAAAGATGACTGATAATCTGGGATGAATGAACATTTAATTGCTTATTATATGACTACATCGTCACACTCCCCCCTCTTTAAGAAAAGCCGGCCATTAGGGTAAGGCGTCAAATCAGATGTCTTCAATATTTTTCTCAGTAAATCCAAAAAACTCCTCCTCATCACTGTCCTCCTTAAAGATTTCTAGTAATAGATGTTGTTGTTGTTTTTCAAGTTCTCGTGCAGAGGGGAAGCAAGGTTTGAGCCTAGAGACGTGTACCACTCTTAAGTCTTCTCCAGTGTCCTCCAGGACAATTTCATAGTTCAGAGGTCCTAATTTCTGGACTATCCTGTAGGGGCCTTGCCATTTTGGAGCAATTTTTGCTGAAAAAAACTTAATTGCCTTGGAATAAGGGTGAGTGCGCATCCAGACTCTGTCCTTCTCCTCATACAACACTTCTCTCCGATTTTTGTCATAGTTACGTTTTTGACGTTGACGTGCTGAATGAAGTTTCTTCTCAACATACTCCTTCATTTGATTTAATTCTGCCAATTTGTCATAGCAAGAATCATCAGGAGACACATCTCGTGGTTGCAATAGCACATCCATGGGACCTCTGAGCGAGCGATTGAGGTTCAACTCTGCTGGTGTTACTCCTGTGGACTCATGGACGGCAGAATTAAGAGCAAATCTGAACTCTGGTAGGAGCTTGTCCCAATGTTTATGATTGTCACTGACGTACGAGGCCACCATCGTTTTGAGTGTACGGTTCACTCTTTCAGTGAGATTTGTCTGTGGATGGTAGGCAGTTGTCATTTTGCGTCCGATGTTCCATTTTTTACAGAGCTCCTGGAACACGGAGGAGACAAACTGTGATCCTTGATCAGACAAGATGTAATCTGGGACCCCCCATCGGGTAAGTATTTCTCTGATGAGTATCTGTGAGACAGTTTCAGCTGTGGCCTTGCGTAGACTAAAAAGCTCAATCCAACGAGAATAGTAGTCCACAAAAACTATAAGAAAAACATTCCCAGAGGAGCTCCTGGGGAATGGCCCCATCAAATCCACTCCAAGCATTTCCCATGGACGTTGTACAATGGTTTGTTGCAAGAGGCCGGGAATTCGACGACATTCAGGCTTGTAACGTTGACAAATGGGACAGTTTTGTACAAACTCTTTGACATCTTGGTTCAAGTTAGGCCAGTACACCAAAACTTGCAACCTTTTGAATGTTTTGAATCTGCCAAGATGACCAGCAAGAGGGTCTTCATGAAGAAACTGGAGTAATTGAGATCGGAGAGGTTTTGGTATGTAAACTTGGTACACAATTTTGTGTGGAAACTGGACAACTCTGTAGACTTTATCTTCTAATATGGAGAATTTGGTAGAGGAATTGACAGTGATTTCTCCTGATTCTACTATTTGTTCGTACAGATGGTGAATGTCTGGATCTGTCTGCTGTGCTTTCCAGATGTCATGATCGGTGATTGGCAGATCCTCTGTTTTCTCGGGTTTCCCCTTCGACTTCAGAGATAAAGCAGTGGAACAAGTTAGAAGGCCCGGTTCATTAATGTCAACAGGAGCTCGAGACAATGCATCAGGAACCGTATTATACTTCCCCTTCCTATACTCCACTGTGAAGTTGAATTCCTGGAGTCGAAGAGCCCACCGAATTAGACGAGTGTTAGGTTTCTGTGTTTTGAAGACCCACATCAAGGAAGAGTGATCAGTAACGACTGTGAAGAATTTTCCTTCCAAGTAGTACCTCCATTTTTCGAGGGCCCACACGACTGCCAAACATTCTTGCTCGGTGGTCGTGTAATTTCTTTCTGCCGGATTTAAGGTACGACTGGCAAATGCCAGGACTTCCTCAGTGCCCAGTCCTGTTTGCTGCACGAGAACAGCTCCTAAGCCGACCTCACTTGCATCAGTGTAGATGACAAATGGTAGATTCAGATTAGGATGTCCCAACACAGGTGGAGACACAAGGAGCTCTTTCAGAGCTTGGAAGGAAGTTTGACATTGCGAAGTCCAAAGGAATTTGACACCTTTCCTTTTTAAGGCATTCAGGGGTTCAGCCACTTGCGAGAAGTGCGGTACAAACCTATGATACCAACCAGCCATGCCTAAAAATCTCTGGACTTCCTTTATGTTCTTTGGCACAGGAAAATCTTGGACTGCTCTGGTTTTCTCTGGATCTGCCTTGATACCTGTATCAGACACAATATGGCCAAGAAACTTCAGAGAAGTACGGAAGAAATGTGTTTCTTCATATTAACAGTCACGTTTGCCTCTTTCAATTTATCCAAAACAGCCTGGATGTCCTGGAAGTGCTGTTCTATTGATGAAGAGCAGTGGCGGCTGGTGCTAAAAAATTTTGGGGGGGCACAACAAACTGAATTTTTAATTCAGGACTGAATGTAGGCTTATTGTTAAATAACAATTTAACAATGATAATAATGTAGCTATCATTAGCCTAAAGTTTAGCTAAAACTTCAGCCGGTAGGGTTGGGAAATAGCCAATTGCCAAATAAATCTGAATTTTTGGGCTAAATGGCGATGTATGGTATAATCTGAGTATTTAATTATTATTTTTCTATTTGAATAAAAAAAAAACCTGTATTTAATTTTTTTTTTTTTATATTTAATATCCTGATCGATATTGTCCTACAAACAATGTTTATATTGAAGGTTATAAAAACAAACATAGTGTAACCTTGCTGTCTATCTGCAGTCTATCCAAAAAAGGGGTCAAATCACATTACATTCTAACATTGCAACATTACAATCTAAAAACAAAATAATGTTTTTTAAAGAAGTAGTTAAATTTACAAAAAAAAAAAAAAAGCTAATATCATAAAAATACACATGTAGGTTTGAAATTCTCTAGCACATTTATGTTCACCAACAACAACAAATATTCAACAACAAATGTTTTAGCTAAATATATTTATAATTTAGTGCTAATGTATATTTTAGTCAGAATAATTGCGCTCCTATTCTATTGCGCTCCGTCTGTTCGACGCGCATGCACGCGGGGGCGCTCGTTCACGGAAGTATAGCTTGCAGAAAGCTCGCCCACTCATGACAGCAAACTGGACTTTCTAACATTTACAGATTGAGAATATGTCCGTGAAATGTAAGTTATGCACTGAGGAAATTATTGGATGTCACTTCAGCTTATGGCTAAATACTAATAGAGGTACATTTGTTTCCACCAATCGCTGCACAAGTTAAGGTTACGTATGATGACGAAAGCACGTTAGTGCGAGCCCTCCCGGAACCCATAGAGAATGCATTGCAGTGCCTGCAGTTCGAAAAAAAAAATATTTGAATGTAAGTCTATGGGAACACTCTGGGCGATTCTCAGCCAGAGTGAAATCGCCCAAAAAGAGGCGGTACTCCACAAAACGTGACTCGGCGCTGATTGGACTATATCCAGAGCTGATCCAGAGGCAGAACAACAGTGAGTGACTGCTAGCGTAAATCTGTGGTTGAATGAGATAGTGATTGAAAGTCCCTTTCACACTTTGGTGGTGCGTCGCCCGATCGCCCTAATGAAGAAACCGCCGCTGATGAAGAGTATATAATTATATCGTCTAAGTAGACAAAACAGTTCTTTCGCTGTAGCTCTCCCAGGACTCTCTCCATCAACCGCTGGAAGGTCGCTGGTGCATTTTTGAGGCCAAAAGCCATGACCTTGAAATTAAATAACCCCTGATTGCAAATGAAGGCAGTTTTATCTCGACTTTCCTCTTCCATTTGAACCTGCCAATATCCACTGTTGAGATCCAGGGTGGAAAAAACAACAGCACCACTCAAGGACTCAAGAATTTCCTGGATTGTAGGAAGTGGATAGGCATCTGATTGAGAGACTGAATTTACCTTTCGGTAGTCCACGCAGAAAAGGTAACCACCCGTTTTCTTGGGAATCAATACCACTGGAGAAGACCATGCTGAGGAGGAAGGCTCGACGACATCAGCAGCTAACATCTCATCAGTCAGTTGTTTGATGACCTTCTGTTTCGTAGGAGAAACACGATAAGGCTTTTGTCTTATAGGAACATCTTGAGTAACATAAACTCTGTGTGTCAAAACACTTGTTTTTCCCAAAACCTCTGTGCAGACATCAGAATTCTGTTTGAGTTGGCTCAGAAAACGTTCCTTTCCTCTCTCATCTAGGCAGGTGTTTTGGCACGCTACATGCAGAGGGTTTGGTTCTTCCTTTGAGGTACCAGGGGGAAGCGCAGAAAAAAGAGCAAGAGGGGAAGAATTATGCCATTCATGGAAGTGAGCTTCATTTTTCAGAAAAGAATATTTTTGATCAGGATGAAACCAATAGACATTGTTCCGGATGTCTATTTGCAGCCCACTGAAGAAAAGATAGTCTAAACCCAACACAACAGGAAAGGCAAGCATTTGTGGGGCTAGGACAACCACTGGTAAGGGAACAGTTAATGTTTGTACTGCAATTTGTACTTCACCCCATCCTAATGGTTGCCTGGCTCCTCCATCAGCCAGATAAATGGGACCCTCAGTCCAGGGTCTGAGCTGTTGAGTGTGATAACCCATGGTTGCCCACAATTTCTCATTTAACAGTGTATATGACGATCCTGTGTCAACCAAAGCTTGGCCTTGCCAAGAGTCAATATTTACAGGAACAATCAACTGCTGAGGTAGAGATGTGGAGAAAGGATGAGCAGGTGAGTATACAGACTCCATATGAGTGACAGTGCTAACAGTTGGATGATTATCATGGTTACCTTTAACAGGATTGGGACCTTGCTGACCTTCCTGCTGTACACGTGTTCTTACTCTCTCCGCTAACTCATCCTCGTAATCTTCTGACAAGAAGGCAGCAAGAAACTTTGCTTCAAACTCCTGCCAAGTGTTTGTCTCAAGTCGAGCAACATCCCACCAGTCTCTAGCTGTACCATGGAGCACATTCCTGAGGGTTGCTATTATTTCTTCATCAGAAAGAGGGTGGAGAGCCATGAAATCATAACATTTCTCCAGAAAGATCAAAGGATCATCACAGTCTTCTAGTCGGCCAAAGCATGGGAACTGGATTTTCACAGGCTGTTTTCCCAAAAAACGTCCTCTACCTTCAACAGTGGTAACCAATTCACTTGTGGAATTAAGCTCAGAGTCACCCAAACCATATTGAAATGTTGAATGGAGTCGCTGTAATCTGGTGCTCACCACCGGCATTTCCGCAGCAGTAGAAACAGATGGTGATGCAACTGTTGGTACAGAAACATTGGCTTTCACTGAACTCTGCTGTGATGACTTGAGAGCTTCAATGTCTTTAGCTAATTGATGAAAATGTTGTATGCACTGGTGGAGTTCATTCTGTAAATTACTATTTGAACCTGTCTGAGCAAGAAAGGTATTCATTTGTTGAGTATATTGATCAGTGGTCTTTTGTATGAGATCCAGAGTATTAGCCATTGGTTCCATGACTGTATTGAAATCCTTCAATACCTCTGCATGATGCTTCTTTAGTTGCCAATGCAGCATGTTATTAAACTCTTTCCTGAAATACTCAAACTGATTACTCATAAGCTGTTTTATTTCTGTTGTTTGTTTCACAGATGCAGTATCCACATGCAAAATGAAAGTATCCATAATGTTTTTCAGCTCTCCAACTTCAGTAAACAAGGTGTCTTTTAGACTCTGGTATTGGGTTCTGGTCATTTCACTCAATTGCTGAAGAGTCAGAGTGTCCATAAATCCAGTTAATCCTAAAGAGGGCTGAGATGAAGGTGATATTGGGGGTCTGAGATCAAAACTTCCTGTTAAGTCCATATCTAGCAGAGTGTGTTGAGATGAAATGGCCTGAAAACCTTCCAAGGTGCTGCTAGGGAGGGTGCTAGGAGGAAAGGATTGAGTTCCATCTTGATCTAAAGCCATAACATCCATAAGATCCTCTTTAAAAGTCTTGGTTGGAGTTTGGTTTCGATCTCCCTCCATTTCCTGGCAAGACCTGCTTGGAGATGCAGCCATTTTGCTTGAAGAATTGGGTGTTGTTTTTAGTCGTTTGAAATAAAGAAGGTCTGATTTGAGTGCATTTTTCTTCTCACAAGTGTTTAATATTTGAGTCCCATCTGGGGTGCCATTTTTATGTAACGTTTTCGCACACTCTTTGGTTTGGGGTTTTTTATGCTGGGGTGCCAGACAGGTTTTCTGTCATTAATTTAGTTCAGTACAAAAACGTACAAAGGTCTTGTGCAGTCTGTTTGTCTTTCACAAAACCCCTCACTTATTTGAGAAAAGAATTGCAATGCAATAATACCCCCAAAAAAACACTCTTAAATAGACCACTACTGCATTCAATATGACAAACAACTAGAATTCATTCAACTATGTATATTATTAAATGTCAACACAGTTTTAAGTGTCTCAAAAATGACTTTTTGAGTTGAATAGGAAAAAGAAAAACAAAAATTAATTCACAAATTGTTCCCCACAAAGGCTACAAAAAATAAACAAAATAAGCTCAAGTCACAAGATCAGCAGTAATTCCAACAGTTTAGTTCATGTAGTTCAATAGTTCACATAGTCATATAAATACATTTCCCTGATCAAGAAAACAGTCAAAAAGTCAAAAGTCAAGTCACTTGAAAACAGTCATCCAGAACTGGCCTTATAGTCTGGTCCACGTTTTTCTGAAACTTCCCAGACGTGAGTATACAGGCTGGAGGCTCCCAATCCGTCAATTCCGCCCAGATTTTCGAACTGCTCACTCGTACTGTTAGCCCTGCAGCGTCTCAACGACCATCCGCTAGTCACACCATAACGAGGATACAATGCTTTCCTTTTAATGATCCAGAGCGCGGTTGATTAGAACGCAGACGAAACACTTTAGCCACGGATAAAACAATAAATCGCGGGAGTCTTCGAGCGGAGCTCCGCGAGTGACACTCACTGCATTGCTTCCGGCAGCCACCTCAACTTCCTTGAGCAGCGCACGTCATCCAGATAAAGGTAACTGGCCTGTCCCCAAAACGTCACCATCTTCGTCGCTATCTTATGACGACCACACATTCATATACTATATACACTGTTTTGATTTTTATGGATAATGAACTCGGATTATTTTACAAATGAAAGATGACTGATAATCTGGGATGAATGAACATTTAATTGCTTATTATATGACTACATCGTCACAATGTCCACTGTGAGAGACATAATCTAAAAAAAAGAAATCACAATATATGATTTTTTAACTATTTATTTGTATGATACAGCTGCAAATAAGTATTTAAATATACTTCAAATGAAGGTGTGTTAAAGGTCTCTCTCTCTCTCTCTCTGCTACTGTAGGTTAAGCTGGTGTGATATGACAGATGAAGGTTGTTCTGCTCTGACTTCAGCTCTGAGATCAAACCCATCACACCTGAGAGATCTGGACCTGAGCTGGAATACACTAGGAAACTCAGGAGTGAAGCACTTATGTGACGTACTGAAGGATTCACACTGTAAACTGGAGAGATTGAGGTCAGTCACATTCACATACATGAAAGAAAAAGTGTTTTGATATTTGAAAGAGAATAAAGAGTTTGTTTTTCTCATTTCTGCTAATGTAGGTTAAGCGGGTGTTGTATGACAGGTGAAGGTTGTTCTGCTCTGACTTCAGCTCTGAAATCAAACCCATCACACCTGAGAGAGCTGAACCTGAGCGTGAATAAACTAGGAGACTCTGGAGTGAAAAACCTCAGTGATCTACTGATGAACACACAATTCAAGCTGGAGAAACTACAGTTAGTATCATTATACTGTACAGCAGTTACAGTGAGATTAATGTTTACTGTTTATTATATTTTAAGGCAACTGGACTCAAGTCTCATCATTTATAGCAGCGGTCCCCAACCTGTTTTGTGCCACGGACCATGTTTTCGGTGGTGACGCGTTCATGTAACGTGAGGGTGGCGCTGCCAATAAAGCATCTAAAAGCATACAAAACTAAATTCACTTTAAAGACAGGCTTTGTGCTTTCTGCTTGAGGTCTCAGTGAAAGTTTTAAAGCTGTCTTTTAGTGCCGCTTTCAGAGCGCTCACGTCCGTAACCGAGAACTGTCCCGTCTGTAACATTTTTTTTTTTGTGTGAAATAAATTTCTAAATAAATGCGACTTATAGTCCAGTGCGACTTAGGCTATATATGTTTATTCTTGTTCATGGTGCATTTTTTGACTGATGCGACTTATAGTCTGAAAAATACGGTAAGTTATTAAATTCTTTCTGTGCAGCCTGGTACCAAATGTCCCGTGGCCCGGGGGTTGGGGACCCCTGATTTATAGCACTGCACTTTCTGGTGTTTCTCCATCTGAAGAAAGATTCAGAAACACTATTAGTGAATGGCTTGTTCTGTGTATCAGTAGAAAGAGCATTAAACTGAAGCATTTGAAACTTTGTGGCTATAAAATTGTTTCATATACTGAAATCTGACAAATCTTTGCTTTGAAACAACACAGAAGTGAGAACAGACTAAAAACAGCGTAACAAATGACAGTAGATTATTCTGACAGAGTTACAGTTATACTGGACTAATGGTGCTTTACACTAAATCTTAATTTATTAAGCAAAATGTCTATGTAAGCGATAAGGTCCTGGAGGCTGTGCTGTATGGTGAATAAGTCACGGCTGAAGGGCGATGTTAGGCTCGATGCGAAGAGGAGTCAGCCGTCACTTATTCACCATCAGTGTTGGGAACGTTACTTTAAAAAAGTAATTAGTTATAGTTACTCACTACTTGTTCCAAAAAGTAACTGAGTTAGTAACTGAATTACTCTATAATAAAAGTAACTCGTTACCAGGGAAAGTAACTATTTGCGTTACTGTTAAAAAAAAAAAGTTGCTGTATGTCAAAGAATTTGTTAAAAACAAGTTAAAATGAGTAGAACAGACGTTTGTACATAACTTTCAATATTTATTGCACGTCGACAGACAGCAAGAGGTTTATCCTGCACTTCAAGCATTATCTTTGTAAGAAAAGTAAACAGTTACACCATATAAAGTGCATTTAACTCTAGCAAATTAAATCAACCTCTCTCAACTTTTTATTAAAAGTTTTATTAATAAAGTAAAGGCATAGGACCAGTTTATTTGTAGTGCACTGACAATAGTTGTATATAATTAGTTTATTAATTAAATTAATAAAAAGACAAAAAAGACCTTGAGATATGTTCGGTAATTGTACCTAAATGAATTGAAAATTAATTTGCTACATTTCAGATTAATATAGGCTATTTGTTTTCCTTAAAATTTTAATTAGCAGTAACTTAAACACTTTGCAGTTTGAATGTCCTGTATAAACAAAATTACGGAGTATGCTTTTATGTTTCCACTGTTCGATCGCGTCCGCGCCTCACACACACACACGCATGAACGGACACAAATGTAAACACTTTTCGATCGCGCCCGCGCCTCTCTCTCTCTCTCTCTCTCTCTCTCTCTCTCTCTCTCACACCCACACATTCCAGCATTCCAAACCTTTGACCTCAATGAATTTGAAGTAGTGCTTATATCTCCACCTTGAAAATGCCACCTTTTCATCGGATTGCTCCTGACTCGCCATCTCTGCTGCTTCATTGAATCTCTGTTGTGTGTGTGTGGCGCGTGTGCTGGCATGTGTGTAAAAACACTGGCTCTGATTGGCTACCATGAAACACATGACATGGCCTTAGCCAATCATAATCGCTTACCTCGTTATTAACCCACCTCCTCACTAGCTGTGCGTGTGCGAGCCAGTGGTGCGTTCGGATTACACAGTTTATTCAATCAATGCATAGTAACGCACCGCATTTAACGCCCAGTAATGTTAACGGCGTTGTAACGACGTGAAAAGTAATTAGTTAGATTACCCCGTTACTGGAAAAATAACGTCGTTACCTAACGCCGTTCTTTTAAACGGCGTTATTCCAAACACTGTTCACCATACAGCACAGCCTCCAGGACCTTACTGCTTTTATATTGCTTTTCCTTTCCCTCTCTACAGATAAAGCGTTGTCGGGATAATTCTGGGTCGCGTGGCTAAATGTTAAGGCCAGACAGTAGTGTGTTGAGGGTTGGTTTGTAGGGAAGGACTACACGCCTGCGCACATATACTCAAACACACACACTTATAGACTGAACTCGTAACACACATATTCGCGTTTTTGAAGTTTGCGCAGAAAGAACTGAAGAGTTTTCTGTGAGAACGGTGTGTGTTTGCGGCCCCTAAGTTAATAACTAATGATCGTTGCGATGGAAGTGAATCAATCAAACTAACTTTAGCTGGACAATAACTTTATTCCAGAGCTGCTGTAAAGCCAGAACAATCTCTGTTACTGTAATCTCCTATTATCACTGTAAAGCTGCTTTGGAACAATCTACACTGTTAAAAGCGCTGTATAAATGAAGATGACTTGACTTGACTATGAAACGGTTTCCACACAATAGAAATATTAAAGCCGAAAAATATGTATCTATGCAACTTGCATGAAGTAAAATAACTAAAAGCCTTCCTTCCGCTGGAACAAATAGTCCCTGACCGTGAAGAGCAACAGAAATTGCATTATTTCTCCATTAGATGGCGGCAAACACTGTCTTTATGAGTGAGTCAGTCAGTAGAGAAGACTTTATATTGAAAGGACTGAAACTTGTGATCACGGAAAAGCAAGACTCGACTGATAAATGACTAGAGGAACGAGAAAACCCTTTGACTGTTAAAAGAACAAGATATCGCAGCGGACATTCAAACGATGTTTTATTATGAATATAGGACTGACCTGAAGGAAAATGCTAAATCTACTGTAAATGCAGGTACATTTACTTACTCGACCTCTCACCATACTCTACTCTATAAGCTTCAGTGAGCAATATCAGTGAGATCAAACATGTGTTGCGTTGCTAAGAGTGGTTGCGAGGGGTGTTGTGTAGTGATACACAGAACCGTTGGGTGAAGCGGTCATAGCCGTGTTTTATCGTGAATAACACAGATATTGACCAATCAGAACCAAGGACTGGAACTAACCATTTTATATTTGAGTGTAAATTACACTTTAAAATTACTTTAAATAAATTTGATTCATGTACAAGATTTTCTGGTGATGAAAATGTGAAATCAGTCCATCTAAATGTTTGATTTAAAAGTTTTCTATTGTTTCTATATTGATCCTATATATTAATCTAGAGTGATAAATTCACTTATTTGTGGAGTGAGGACGGTTTTTCCACCTAAAGAACGTCCTTCCAGAGCATCGCCTTAGCATGCTTCATCGACACAAGGCCAATGTAATTAAGTTGGCATTGAAAAGGACCTAACGAACAAGTTCAGGATGTGGAAGGAGAGCGTTTTAAGAAGATTCCTCTCTGTCGCACACGTCACCTACCGCTCTACTAATGGTGATGAATAACCCTATTTTATTTACAAAGGTCCTTGTCTAGACATTGTGAAAAATGTCATAAACCCTTAAAATAAAACAAATGGTTATGCACAACATAAAATAGCTCTTTGAGTAGACCTAGCTTTATATTATTAGTTTTTATTATATTATAGTTTTATATTATTAGTTTTACATTATGTTTTTGTATTTAAACTTATTGGGGTGGCAAAAAGAAATTGACTGTAATAACAATAAATTCATAAATAAATAAAACGTGTCAGGGCTTGACATTGTGACAATCGTGTTGTGTATATAATTGATTATGAATCAATATTCACATCAGAGCTCAATCAGCTTGGACATATTTGTGATATTTTTGTGATATTTTTACCTTTATAAAGGGCATTTTCCCCTAATCTTATTAAATATATGCTTAATGATTCCTCTTTCATTTTAACCCTCTGATGGTCTTTATTTATGTCTACACTTGAGGTTTTTGGGGTCTCTAGAGACCCCAGACAATAACATTTAATTTTGTAACAAGATAATCGTTTTTTTTTTTTACAAATGTAATTTTATTCTGTTTGTTAATGTTTTTACTCAACATTTGTGCAGTTTTTGGAGAATTTATGATATTTTTTAAATTTCTATAAATAAATAAATAAATAAATAAATATTTAAATAGCCTTTTTACAAAAAAACAGCATTTGATGTAAAATTCACTTTATAAAAGACCCAGATTTCTAACTTTCATTCATGGGGATAACATGGATAATTTTAAATGGTTTAATGTAAAAATTTTGCCAATTTTTTGGAAAATGCAGTTTTAAAATAAAAAATAATAATTTTAACCACTATATGGCTATAGAGCTCCAGTATATGCTATTTGCTATTAGACTACCTGAAATATATCTTTTCACAAGTTGGATTCAGTTGGATTCATATCTAAATATTATAAAATCACAATTATAACAAAAATAAAATATTTTTGTCAAAGTTTAGCATTTTTTGTACCAAAAAAACCCAGTTTTTCAATAATGTTACATTATGATTAGAACCAAACCTGAACAAAATGTTACAAAGAGAAATGTTGGAGTCTTAAGATTTTATCATTTATTATTCTCATTTTTAATCTAATTCTAGATTCTAGACACACACACAATTGTGTGTGTGTGTGTGTGTGTGTGTGTGTGTGTGTGTGTCTGAGAGATAAAGAGAGAGAGAGTGTGTGAGTACACATTGTCGATGTGCCAGTGTCACCACACCACTTTATATTTGTAGTGGTTCTGCATTTTGGATGATTTTATTTGACAAATTATAGCCTTACAAATGTTCCTGTGTGTGTGTATGCGTGTATGTGTGTGTGTGTGTTTACATTTTCAATGTGTCAGTGTCACCAATTTATTTTTGTGGTGGTACTGCATTTTGGATAATTTTATTTGACAAATGATAGCCTTACAAATGTTCCTGTGTGTGTGTGTGTGTGTGTGTGTGTGTGTGTGTGTGTGTGTGTGTGTGTGTGTGTGTGAGAGAGAGAGAGAGAGAGAGAGAGAGAGAGAGAGAGAGAGAGTGTGTGTGAGTACACATTGTCGGTGTCAGTGTCACCACTTTATATTTGTGTTGGTTCTGCATTTTGGATGATTTTATTTGACAAATTATAGCCTTACAAATGTGTGTGTGTGTGTGTGTGTGTGTGCACATTTTCAATGTGTCAGTGTCACCAATTTATTTTTGTGGTGGTACTGCATTTTGGATGATTTTATTTTACAAATGATAAGAGAACAGTTTTTATAGTCTCAAAAATGTATTCCTCTATATGTGTGTGTGTGTGTGTGTGTGTGTGTGTGTGTGTGTGTGTACACGCGTGTTGTGAGCAATATAATTTAGCATTGTGGATGTTTTTTGCATTGGTGGAAGTGTGCCACTTAATTTGTGCCATTTCTGTCGATGTGTTCTGCGTTGTTTCTGATTTTGATGATGAATTTTGTCTATTTTGATTGCGGGGTCTCCAGAGACCCCGAAGACCACGAGTGTCACAATTTTTGTCACGCCAACATAAAAACAGATATCATTCCAATTTAATTTTTTTTTTGTAGATCTAGAAAGTGTTGAGAGCCGTAGAAGGTTTCATACCATTTGGACAAAGGGAACATTTTTTTTAATTTGAGTAAAAGTCATTTGGGGTCCCAAAAGACCCCATAAACCATCAGAGGGTTAAACTCTTAAATATGATCAATACATTAGAATAAGACACTATAGGACTGTTACCAATCAAATGAAATCACTAAATAATATACATTAAATAATGTTATGAGATTTAAAAACATTTTTTTTAAATATTTAATAAGAAAAGTTGAAAAGAATGACACTTTTAAACATGAAACTAAACCGCCAGTAGATGGCAGTAGGTGATAAGCGGTGTTATTAAGCGAGTCATTTATTCAAACGATTCGTTCAAACGCTGATTCATCACGAATAAAGTAGTCGTTCATGAATGGGTCATTGAATCTTTGACTCAACCGATTTATTCAAAACACTGAATCATTCAGTAATGAAAACACGGTTGACTGTGAGACGCGTTCTGCTTCTGCTGTGATCTTTGTTTGGACTGGAATTATTGAGCATCTAAAATGTAAGTGGCTTAATATTAATTACTTGTTTAGTGAACTGTTGAAATCAGTGTTACATTTGCAGTCGTGATGGTATTCAGCACTTGGTCGTGTGGTGTTGCTGAACTGTATCATGCGTTGGGTGCTCGAGCACCTGCCCCTTTGCCCCTTGGTGCCCAAAGTGCCCTTTTGTCAAGGCAAAATTTCCTCTCCTTTTTTTGTAATTAAAGGCCCTTTTGTGGATGCCTGCCCAACCTAACTATTAGTAAAATTAATAAATAATAATTTAGCCGTAAATGAAATGATCCACATGATGACCTTTCACCTGACGAACTCATCCGGAACGATTCCTCACGCTGCACGCACATTCTTTAATTTCGCGCGGCTACGCGCACTACCAGAAGATATCTTAACCCTTTGATGCGCAAGCTATGGAAACCCCTTCTAATGCACAACATGGGTCTAAAAATACCCGTATTCATTTCCTATGTTATTTCATGCATTGCTGGACTTTTTTTTTTTTATCTTTTGAGATCAATTTATTTAAGCATTTAATATTCCATGATCTATAAATTCCATGATTTATAAATATTAAAAATTTATTGTTTTCAATTACCAAAAATTATTATTTTAATTTTTTCTAGGTTTTGTGTTACTCTATCAAATTTACTTATCAAGCATGATAAAACAAAAGAATAAAGACAACATTTTGTCAAATTAATCATTTTAGCAGTCATTTAGACAACACATTTAACACTTGAAATATTCATTTGCCACTTTCTCTAACATAGCAATCACCAAAGGTGTAAAGTCCAGGTTCAGAAAGTAAAAGTCCTCCTCAGTATTTTGTTCCAATCACCTGAATTAGCCTAATTGCACCACCTAATTAGCAGATTTTCAGCCAGTAGGTTGAACTAATTAGTGAAATTAGCTGTCTGAGGTCATGGGTGGAATAAACATATGGCAGGACTTTTACTTTCTGACCCCTGGACTATACACCTCTGGCATTCACATATCACAGATAACTGATAACAATAAAATTGAACTGTGTAACTGTATTGAATTGTGGTGAATGTGATCAAATAAAAGAAAATACAACAAACTAAATAAAATCACACTGGTACAGCGGCATCTCAAATTGCCATCTTAGTGCTTACATGCCTCACAAATGACAAATGACACCTAAACTCTTAAAACATTGAATCATTTCAGCATATGAAGGATTATGAACTGTTAGGCCTTCTACATGTAAATAAGCTTTAAAATACAATCTTTTTTTTAGTGTAGCTAACATTAGCTAGCTTAGAATATGCATAGACAGTAAAAGAAATGGACACAGCGACCCCATTGGATTCAACGGAGACAAAGTGAAGCCAATTAGAAAATCTTACTTCCTGGGGGTCCAGCGTACTGCGCAGACTCAAACTGAGCTCGACGACGTAGATGTGACGTGAGCAAACCGTCTGTCTTCTAGTAGCTGTGCCAAGATCAATCTGAATCATTACCTTCCGAAACTCGCAGAGACGGAGAGTGTGAGTAGGAGCTGTCCATGATCTTGGAGCAGGAGAAACTTTTTGTAGGTGTTCTGATTAATTACTTTGTCATTTTGCCTCGACGTCCTCCCGATTGCCCGCGAGCTTCTCCTCCTGTCCATACGGTAATTCTCTACTGTGCGACAGAGAGTCGCATGGCTGTGACGCAATCGTTAGCCTACTTTTACAAAAACTGCTTCTACAGGGCCATAACGTAAGATACAAGGTAATGGAGCATTTTATACATTGTCGTGTTTCTTTAGAAATAAATAATGGACAAATGGAGTCTTTAAACGCCTCAGATGTGAAGTTATTCGCTGTCAAAGTGATGCCAAAATGAATGGGAGTCAATGGGATGCTAACTGCAGGTGGGGTTCCGTTAGCCAATGGCGGCGTCCGGGGGTACTTCAAAATAATACAAATCCCTGCACCCTTGAGAAAATGTCACCAGCTAGCTAGCTAATAGTATTGGACATGTTTCTCCTTCTCACAAGTCATTTCTCACTAGGATTACAAGGTCAAGGTAACCATAGCCTAATATTCAAATATGTCCATCTTTTACAAAATATAAAATATTTTCTGTGGTTAAAATAAAATAAGACTTGCATCAAATATACAAAAGCAGCCGTGTTGAGTTCTGAAATGTGTGGCAGGTGAATAGTATTCTGCAGTAAATGTTCCTACTTGCAAAAATGTGCAAATATCAAAGGTTTCTATATGGGTCATTTTTGACCCATGTATGTAAAATTGATGTAGAAAAAAAAAAAAAAACTGTGTTTGTTTATAAAGTAAGAAAGGAAACATTAACATAATGATTTGTGTAAATCAAAAACAAGATATTTAATGAATACCTGGAATAAGAAAAAAACCAAAAACATATCTTTTAAAGATTCAGCAAAGAAACACTCAGCCATCACTAAATAACATAGGAAATGAATACGGGTCTTTTTAGACCCATGTATGTAAAAAAAAATGTAGAAATACAAAAACTGTGTTTGTTTATAAAGTAAGAAAGGAAACATAAACATAATGATTTGTGGAAATCAAAAACAAGATATTTAATGAATACCTGGAATAACAAATGATAAAATACATATATTTTAAAGATTCAGCAAAGAAACACTCAGCCATCACTGAAATAACATAGGAAATGAATACGGGTCTTTTTGGACCCATGTTGCGCATTAGAAGGGTTGCGATACAAAAACGATTTTTATTCGAAAAGAAAGAAATGAAAAATTTAAATTAGGATTTTTAATGATCTAAAACAAGTTAATTGAGGAATACCTGGAATACTGAATGATGAAATTAATTTCTTGCAAAGATATAGAAAATGAAAACTCAGTCGGGTCTTTTTAGACCCATGTTGTGCATCAAAGGGTTAAAATCTGCGGCTGCTGGTAAGTGGCGTTTCATTTTCAGCGAAGTGATTTTGATGTTTGTTTACTTATTATTATTATTATTATCTTACAAGGACGACGTGAAGAGAGCATGCAGAGATGTTGTTTATATTGCAGTGTGTAGGCTGTAGAAGTAACTGTTTTCCTGAATGCCATCAAGATTAAAACCGAGACTGATTTCATAACAAGTCAATAAACAAATAGTTAAAATTAAGTCACTTACATTTTAGAGGCTATTACTGTTTTTGTTCTGTTTCAGCAGTGAAAATAGTTCCAAACAAATATCACCGCAGAACCATCGCGCATCTCACAGCAACACTTTGACACAGCATTTTGAACGAATCGGTTGAGTCAAAGATTCAATTACCCATTCACAAACTGCCTCATTCTGAATAAATCAGCCGATTGAACGAATCGTTTGAATGAATGACTCAATGACTCGCTCATTAAAACGGTCGCCTGCCACCTCCTACTGGCGGTTTAGTTTCAAAAAGTATCATCTTTTCAACATTCCTTATTTTTGTATATTCAAAAATATTTAAAATAATCTAATTTAATACAGTTATAATTTTTCAATGTAAATTATTTAATGTGATTGGTAACTATAATATGATAACTATAATATATTGATCAAATTTAAGAATTTGAAATGAAAGTTGGAGCATACATTTAATAAAATTAGGGGAAAGATGCCCTTTATAAAAGATACAAAAAATTAGAGATTTCAAACAGTGATGTAATGAAACATTGACAATTTAAGTTTGAAGGGAGAAAAGCCTCTGTTTAGGCTATTAAGGAAATGTAATTTTGCCAAAAGAAGAACTTTTATTGTATATAAATGTATATATAACAGGAAGATATATAACAGATCTTCTCTGGGTAGATAAGAGATTATGGACATTAATGACAGAATAGCGAATAACACATGAATATATGGTATATGATATTTAAACTGCACATCTTGTGTAACTATTTTATTTATTTATTATTATTCTTAAGGATTTTTATACAGTATAGGTCAATGTATGTTATATGTAATATGTCTGGTATGTATTGTAAATTGCTGCTGTGACATCACAATTTCCCCTTGGGGATTATTAAAGTCTTTCTATTCAATTCTATTCTATTCTATTCTATTCTATTCTATTCTATTCTATTCTATTCTATTCTATTCTATTCTATTTTAAATCAGCCTACTTCAGTGTGATATGTTACCATACTATCATGCTTAACACTAAGAATTTGAATAATTGTAATGTGATGATCAGATGCAGATATCTAAATCAAAGAATATGGGTGGTTTGCGGGTGGATTATTTATTTTTAACAGTGGATTCGGGCAGATTCGGGTGACTCAAAGTGCACCAGATTAATGAATTTATCTTTAAAATGTACAAAATTTTCTTACGGGGGGGCAAGAAAATGGATATATGTTTTTGAGTGGATATAGCCTATATGTGTATGTACATTTGAGAAATAGATATGTGTATGAGATTTTTTATTTATTCATTATTATCTTTTCAAATGAATTAAATGTTTTTTATCTAAATAATGAAATTGTACAAAGGTTTGGATTTTTCTTTTTTTGTAAATATAAAGGATGTGTTACGGTTAAATATTGTTTGAGGTATGTCTGTACAGAGTAATTATAAATGAAGGTGTGTTAAAGGTCTCTCTCTCTCTCTCTCTCTCTCTCTCTCTCTCTCTCTGCTAATGTAGGTTAAGCGGGTGTGATATGACAGATGAAGGTTGTTCTGCTCTGACTTCAGCTCTGAGATCAAACCCATCACACCTGAGAGAGCTGGACCTGAGCTGGAATACACTAGGAGAGTCTGGAGTGATAAACCTCAGTGATCTACTGATGAACCCACAATGCAAGCTGGAGAAACTACAGTGAGTATCATTATACTGTACAGCAGTTACAGTGAGATTAAAGTTTACTGTTTAAGTTACACCGATTATACCGTAGGATTGCATCTTCTGGGCTCTCATTTATAAAACTGTGTGTAGGATCCTTACTAAAAGTGTATGTGCGCCTGAAAGACAAAAAGGTGTACAGCAAAAAAATCTTCACTTATAAAACCGTGCGTACGGCAGAACCTGCGCAGAATCCCCCATCGGTGACACCAAACTGCTCTGTCTCAGATGTGCGTTCGCTCGGCTCAGAGTAGGGTTGTGCCGATAGACGAAAGTATCGTGTATCGACGATAGTCAGAGATATGGCTGCTGGCAGATGCCTTTGACGATATCAATACGATAATTAGCTCGTTTTCCCATTAATGTATTAAATCATTATTATTATTATGAAGCTAGTATTGTTATTAAATTAATTATGAACTACAATTAATTAGCCTTGCCTAAATTCATAACGACATCACCACATAACCACACTTGCGACTTCACCGACGTGCGTATGAGATCCATTCACAAATTGTCAAGAGCGCTTGTTTTAACAGACGCATCTTCTTATACAGAGCCAAGATGAAGACGGCATCGCTGTTCGGCAGTATTTTGTTTCCATAGCACATTAACAAAACATTTAATGACACTAATAACACTAAAAACAATACAATTACAAAATATTAGCCTAATGATAATAATAATATCACTAAAATTATATATGCCTAATAACAGTCTTTAGTTTACGAACGCAGCACAACTCTGCCGTCTGTGAAAATCAAAAGCCACTTCAAACTCTTGTTTAACGAGTAATATTCTTCTAATTGTTTCACTGTCAATAATGTAAGTCCACAAGAGAAATATTAAGCCAGTAAATTAAGATAGTTGCTATACCGTTATATCCACCGTCGTCTCTGAGAGAACGCGCCGTTAATGCAGCGAAAGCTCAGTCCGTTTCTGCTTTCATTCTCAGGAAATGAACGCGTTTACATCATTTACATGCACGTTATTAACTCGATTATGCTGAATAAACTGACAATGCATGTGGTCATGTAAACACATTAACCCGTTTTCCTTTATCGGAGTCAAGTCATAAGTTTAAGTATAATCGACCGACTTTTAGATTTTAGCCTTTGATTTCTCCCGGCATTTAAAACACATTAACCCGCGTTCTTTGGGCTTATTGAAGTGCGATATGTGAAGTGCATGCACTGGTAGGAGGACATATATCACAAACTCCGACTCTTTCTTGACCTAAGAAACTATTAAAACGTGTTCCCATCTCGTGCAGAAGTACAGTCAAAATGCTGCATCTGTAACGGCATGAGAGGATGTGTGTCCGTACATTTCCCGCTGACATGTTGAAATACTCTGAGTCAGATACAAGAATGATTAGGATCTTTCTTTACCTCACTATACTGGGGAATAACCTGATTTAGCCTATGAATAAACACTCCACCTTTGCTAGCAAAATAGAAAACAATTCTCATATATAAAACAAATTAATAAAACAAGCAAATTAACGAGTAAATAAGCAAGTTAATAATCACATAAATAAGCCCCGCCCCCCTCACGATAATATCGTGTATCGCCGATCTCACAGGCTGAGGATAGGACGATATAAAAATGGAGCATATCGCCCAACACTAGCTCAGAGTTTGTGTGCAGGTGCGCAAATTTTCCTGTCAAGTTTGTTTTTATAAATCACAATTTATACGTCGGCAGTGGCGTACGGCTCTTTCAGGACCTGTTTAGTGCAGCGGTTATACATGAGGACCCTGGCCTTTGCCATTGGTCAATATTAAAATAAGGTGTTGAACTAGTAAATAATTGCAGTTAAAGTATTTGAAACAATGCACTGATTGTGTACATGTGGTTCTGCAGAAATATCATGAGATTTGCATCTGCTGCTGCAAGAAACAAGAGATAATAAAAAAATAAGAAACAGATTAAAGAATAAACAACAGTTTCCAGCAAACAGAACTAGTGTGACACGATTACAAGCAGAATATGGGAACTATAGACTAAATGACAGACTATATCCCTGCTGTAGCTCTTTAACCCCTATAACCCCAATGAGAAAATCATAATCACATTACTAAGCAACCACTGAATGGAATAACACAAAATATGTATCACTTCAAAGCTTAGAAACTCTGCTTTTTAATGCATCTAACCATTTCAGTCAACTCTTGACGAGTTCTGAGTCGTCCCTCTAAACCGGAGTGAACCGCTGGCGACGCCACCTAGCTATGGAAAAATTAATAATCATATTGTTCAAACTACTGCCTTGATCAACACAAAATAAGTGTCATTTCAAAGCTTAGAGTCTGAACTTTTTCATAATTTATGAATTTATGAAATATTGTTTGGTACCATATACTGTAATATGTCAAAAACATTTATCAGCAGTGTCTCAGCATGAGATTGTCCAAATGTAATAAAAAAATATAAAAGGTTTTCTATCAAATGATACCCACCTTTTAGCTCTCCCTGATTTAGTTTTGGAGTTTTGATCCTTTACTTTACTTTTTTTTTTTTTTTTTTTATGCCTTCAGGGCTTAAAGGGTTAATAAGATGTTCATCATAGATCTGAGTCATTTTCTCCTTCTGTCTTCAGTCTGAGTGATTGCAGTATTACAGAGAAACAGAGTCTCATCCTGACTTCAGCTCTGAGATCAAACCCATCACACCTGAGAGAGCTGGACCTGAGCAGGAATACACTAGGAGTCTCTGGAGTGATAAACCTCAGAGATCTACTGATGAACCCACAATTCAAGCTGGAGAAACTACAGTGAGTATCATTATACTGTACAGCAGTTACAGTGAGATTAATGTTTACTGTTTATTATATTTTAAGGCAACTGGACTCAAGTCTCATCATTTATAGCACTGCACTTTCTGGTGTTTCTCCATCTGAAGAAAGATTCAGAAACACTATTAGTGAACGGCTTGTTATGTGTATCAGTAGAAAGAGCATTAAACTGTGAAGCATTTGAAACTTTGTGGCTATAAAATTGTTTCATATACTGAAATCTGACAAATCTTTGCTTTGAAACAATACAGAAGTGAGAACAGACTAAAAACAGCGTAACAAATGACAGTAGATTATTCTGACAGAGTTACAGTTATACTGGACTAATGGTGCTTTTCACTAAATCTTAATTTATTAAGCAAAATGTATTTAGAGGTTGTAAACTACACTTTAAAAATGACTTTATATAAATTGTGAGTCATGTACAAGATTTTCTGATGATGAAAATGTGAAATCAGTCCATTTAAATGTTAACTTTTCTATTGTTTCTATATTGATCCTATATATTAATCTACCGTGATATATTCACTTATTTGTGGAGTGAGGACGGATCCAGACTGGGATTGTAACTAGTTTCCTCAAATGCTCCTGTCTTGGTTTGTTCATATCATTAAGTTTCCATGATTTTGCTGGTGTATTAGTGACTGTACGGCATTTATTAATGATGCTTTTAACTCACACATGACCTGATCATTGATCTGAGTCATTTTCTCTTTCTGTCTTCAGTCTGAGTGTATGCGGTATTACAGAGAAACAGTGTCTCATCCTGACTTCAGCTCTGACATCAAACCCATCACACCTGAGAGAGCTGGACCTGAGCAGGAGTATAATAGGAAACTCAGGAGTGAAGCACTTATGTGACGTACTGAAGGATTCACACTGTAAACTGGAGAGATTGAGGTCAGTCACATTCACATACAAGAAAGAAAAAGTGTTTTCATATTTGAAAGAGAATAAAGAGTTTGTTTTTCTCATTTCTGCTAATGTAGGTTAAGCGGGTGTTGTATGACAGATGAAGGTTGTTCTGCTCTGACTTCAGCTCTGAGATCAAACCCATCACACCTGAGAGAGCTGGACCTGAGCTGGAATAAACTAGGAGAGTCTGGAGTGAAAAACCTCAGTGATCTACTGATGAACACACAATTCAAGCTGGAGAAACTAGAGTTAGTATCATTATACTGTACAGCAGTTACAGTGAGATTAATGTTTGCTGTTTATTATATTTTAAGGCAACTGGACTCAAGTCTCATCATTTATAGCAGCAGTCCCCAACCTGTTTTGTGCCACGGACCGGTTTAATATCAGACAGTATTTTCACGGGCCGGCCTTTAAGGTGTGGCGGATAAATACAACTAAATAAAATGATACGACCGGCATAAAAACGGGGATATTTTTTAAATATAATAATAAACGTGAATCCAATGTGTAGGCCTACTCGCAACTTTATTATCAGCGTTCTCGTAACATCGCGCCTAAAGACAACTGAGAACGCCTGAACACAAACAAAATGCCCCCAAAAGAAAAAAATCTCCATGTTTTCGGTGGTGACGCGTTCATGTAACGTGAGGGTGGCGCTGCCAATAAAGCATCTAAAAGCATACAAAACTAAATTCACTTTGAAGACAGGCTTTGTGCTTTCTGCTTGAGGTCTCAGTGAAAGTTTTAAAGCAGTCTTTTAGTGCCGCTTTCAGAGCGCTCACGTCCGTAACCGAGAACTGTCCCGTCTGTAACATTGGGGTTTTTTTTGTGTGTGAAATAAATTTCTAAATAAATGCGACTTATAGTCCAGTGCGACTTAGGCTATATATGTGTTTTCTTTTTCATGGCGCATTTTTTGACTGATGCGCCTTATAGTCTGAAAAATACGGTAAGTTATTAAATTCTTTCTGTGCAGCCTGGTACCAAATGTCCCGCGGCCCGGGGTTTGGGGACCCCTGATTTATAGCACTGCACTTTCTGGTGTTCCTCCATCTGAAGAAAGATTCAGCAACACTATTAGTGAACGGCTTGTTATGTGTATCAGTAGAAAGAGCATTAAACTGAAGCATTTGAAACTTTGTGGCTATAAAATTGTTTCATATACTGAAATCTGACAAATCTTTGCTTTGAAACAATACAGAAGTGATAACAGACTAAAAACAGCGTAACAAATGAAAGTAGATTATTCTGACAGAGTTACAGTTATACTGGACTAATGGTGCTTTTCACTAAATCTTAATTTATTAAGCAAAATGTGAATGTAAGCGATAAGGTCCTGGAGGCTGTGCTGTATGGTGAATAAGTCACGGCTGAAGGGCGATGTTAGGCTCGATGTGAAGCGAGTCAGCCGTCACTTATTCACCATTCAGCACTAGCCTCGAGGACCTTACTGCTTTTATATTGCTTTTATTAAACGGTTTCCACACAATACAAATATTAAAGCCGATAAATATGTATCTATGCAACTTGCATGAAGTAAAATCACTAAAAGCCTTCCTTCCGCTGGAAGAAATAGTCCTTGACCGTGAACAGCAACAGAAGTTGCATTATTTCTCCATTAGATGGCGGCAATAAAACTGGAGAGATTGAGGTCAGTCACATTCACAGACGAAAGAAATGTTTTAAATCACTTCAACAGTTTAAAACAAGACACTTTATACTCAATATCTCATGAAGAGTCTGAGGTCACATTATATGTAAAATTCTTCACCTTAATGATTTGTTTGTAAGATAATCTCTCTTCCTCTGTTTGTGTCTTTCTAGTCTACAGAACTGTGGCATTACAGATGTTTCTTCTCTAACTCAGTCTTTGACTAACTCAAAAGCACTGCAGTTTCTAAAAGAGCTTGATCTGAGAGACAATAAGATAGGAGACTCACAGCAGCAGCTCAGAGACGAGCTACGAGACTCAAACTGTGTCCTGAGGTGAGGAAACATCACTTTATGATATTAAAGAGATCTTCATTTACCTCTGATATGAACAAACCTTTCAAACTTTCATTAAAGGACATTATCATTACGCTTTATTGCAACACAGGGTTTGTGTGAGAACAAAATGTGAAGTTGATTAAAATGTTAAACACAAAGGAGGAGAGAGAACAAAAGCACACTGTCACAGCTTTATACACCAACACCTGCTTTATACACCAACACCTGCTTTAACACCTGCTTTATACATCAACGCCTGCTTTATACACCAACGCCTGCTTTATACACCAACGCCTGCTTTATACACCAACGCCTGCTTTATACACCAACGCCTGCTTTATACACCAACGCCTGCTTTATACACCAACACCTGCTTTATACACCAACACCTGCTTTATACACCAATGCCTGATTTATACACCAACACCTGCTTTATACACCAATGCCTGCTTTATACACCAACACCTGCTTTATACACCAACACCAACACCTGCTTTATACATCAACACCTGCTTTATACACCAACACCAACACCTGCTTTATACATCAACACCTGCTTTATACACCAACACCTGCTTTATACACCAACACCTGCCTTATACACCAACACCTGCTTTATACATCAACACCTGCTTTATACACCAACACCAACACCTGCTTTATACACCAACGCCTGCTTTATACACCAACGCCTGCTTTATACACCAACGCCTGCTTTATACACCAACGCCTGCTTTATACACCAACGCCTGCTTTATACACCAACACCTGCTTTATACACCAACACCTGCTTTATACACCAACACCTGCTTTATACACCAACACCAACACCTGCTTTATACATCAACACCTGCTTTATACACCAACACCAACACCTGCTTTATACATCAACACCTGCTTTATACACCAACACCTGCTTTATACACCAACACCTGCCTTATACACCAACACCTGCTTTATACATCAACACCTGCTTTATACACCAACACCAACACCTGCTTTATACACCAACGCCTGCTTTATACACCAACGCCTGCTTTATACACCAACACCTGCTTTATACACCAACACCTGCTTTATACACCAACGCCTGCTTTATACACCAACACCTGCTTTATACACCAACACCTGCTTTATACACCAACAACAACACCTGCTTTATACACCAACACCAACACCTGCTTTATACACCAACACCTGCTTTATACACCAACACCTGCTTTATACACCAACACCTGCTTTATACATCAACACCTGCTTTATACACCAACACCAACACCTGCTTTATACATCAACACCTGCTTTATACACCAACACCTGCTTTATACACCAACACCTGCCTTATACACCAACGCCTGCTTTATACACCAACGCCTGCTTTATACACCAACACCTGCTTTATACACCAACACCTGCTTTATACACCAACACCTGCTTTATACACCAACACCAACACCTGCTTTATACACCAACGCCTGCTTTATACACCAACACCAACACCTGCTTTATACACCAACGCCTGCTTTATACACCAACACCTGCTTTATACACCAACGCCTGCTTTATACACCAACACCTGCTTTATACACCAACACCTGCTTTATACATCAACACCTGCTTTATACACCAACACCTGCTTTATACACCAACACCAACACCTGCTTTATACACCAACACCAACACCTGCTTTATACACCAACACCTGCTTTATACACCAACACCTGCTTTATACATCAACACCTGCTTTATACACCAACACCAGCTTTATACACCAACACCTGCTTTATTCACCAACGCCTGCTTTATACACCAACGCCTGCTTTATACACCAACGCCTGCTTTATACACCAACGCCTGCTTTATACATCAACGCCTGCTTTATACACCAACACCTGCTTTATACACCAACACCTGCTTTATACACCAACGCCTGCTTTATACACCAACGCCTGCTTTATACACCAACGCCTGCTTTATACATCAACGCCTGCTTTATACACCAACACCTGCTTTATACACCAACACCTGCTTTATACACCAACACCTGCTTTATACACCAACGCCTGCTTTATACACCAACGCCTGCTTTATACACCAACACCTGCTTTATACACCAACGCCTGCTTTATACACCAACACCTGCTTTATACATCAACACCAACACCTGCTTTATACATCAACACCTGCTTTATACACTAACACCTGCTTTATACACCTACACCTGCTTTATACACCAACGCCTGCTTTATACACCAACGCCTGCTTTATACACCAACGCCTGCTTTATACACCAACGCCTGCTTTATACATCAACGCCTGCTTTATACACCAACACCTGCTTTATACACCAACACCTGCTTTATACACCAACACCTGCTTTATACACCAACGCCTGCTTTATACACCAACGCCTGCTTTATACACCAACGCCTGCTTTATACACCAACACCTGCTTTATACACCAACGCCTGCTTTATACACCAACACCTGCTTTATACACCAACACCTGCTTTATACATCAACACCTGCTTTATACACCAACACCTGCTTTATACACCAACACCTGCTTTATACACCAACACCTGCTTTATACACCAACACCTGCTTTATACACCAACACCTGCTTTATACACCAACACCTGCTTTATACACCAACACCTGCTTTATACACCAACGCCTGCTTTATACACCAACACCTGCTTTATACATCAACACCAACACCTGCTTTATACATCAACACCTGCTTTATACACTAACACCTGCTTTATACACCAACGCCTGCTTTATACACCAACGCCTGCTTTATACACCAACACCTGCTTTATACATCAACACCTGCTTTATACACCAACACCTGCTTTATACACCAACACCTGCTTTATACACCAACACCTGCTTTATACACCAACACCTGCTTTATACACCAACACCTGCTTTATACACCAACGCCTGCTTTATACACCAACGCCTGCTTTATACATCAACGCCTGCTTTATACACCAACGCCTGCTTTATACACCAACACCTGCTTTATACACCAACACCTGCTTTATACACCAACACCTGCTTTATACACCAACACCTGCTTTATACATCAACACCAACACCTGCTTTATACATCAACACCTGCTTTATACACCAACGCCTGCTTTATACACCAACGCCTGCTTTATACACCAACACCTGCTTTATACACCAACACCAACACCTGCTTTATACACCAACACCTGCTTTATACACCAACGCCTGCTTTATACACCAACGCCTGCTTTATACACCAACGCCTGCTTTATACACCAACACCTGCTTTATACATCAACACCTGCTTTATACACCAACGCCTGCTTTATACACCAACGCCTGCTTTATACACCAACACCTGCTTTATACACCAACACCTGCTTTATACATCAACACCTCCTTTATTAACTGTGTCAGTAATAGTGGATCATTTCAGTGTGAAAACAGACTTGGTCAGATTGTACACTCAAAAAAATATTTAACCCCAAAAGTTAAACCTTATGTATTTCAGTTACATGTCAATTTTCCATCCAATTTAATCACATAAATCCAACGTAAAAGTTTACATTTTATTTAAGCTTCACCATCATGTTCAGTTGACGTGAATGGAACTAATGAACTGTGATTCAAGATTGTGTATTAAATAAACTTTACTCATTTCAAATAAATAGTTATTACTTGCTTTATATAACTATCTTACATTTCCTTAATTCTATTGAATAAACGGTCAAACAAATAATGACATAATACAGCATTTTACACACTAATGCAACAGGCATCCTCCCAAACTGTACTTTCTGTGGTTATTACTCATGTTACACTTTGTAGTTTTAAACCTGTGTGCCAACAAGTAACAGGGATCCAAATTTCAACATCAAACATTCTTAATCTAATTACGTATGTGCTAATTTGCATAAATACCACAACAGATCTAAACATTGGGTATAGCCAGGTGAACATGTCTTGTTGAATCTTGTTGACATAACAGTAAAATACTTGATGTTCAGGTCTGAATGAACCCATTTAGGGGCTACCCATGAGCATTAACCCTCTGGGGTCTAAGGTGTTTTTGGGGTCCTTGAGATGTTCTGACATGCCCTGACATTTGTGCTTTTTTCAGTTGCTTATAAACATATTAATGGCAAGGTGTAATTACACTCTATATAGCACAAACAGGACTTCCATAATATGTGAGCCACATGTATGTACATGTTTTCATTTTTGAGAGAATAATGTTTATGCATGGTTATCGAAAAAACTAAAAGTTAAAGTTTCTGAAATAAGGCCACAAAACACATACTAAATATGTGGCAATAAGACTTTTGACTAATGGATGTCGTCGCCTAGAGTTTTTTCTTCAAAATGATGTGAAAATCATCCTGCCTTATCATTCACATAAAACGATACATTGATTTTAGTTTTGTGAAACACTTTTAGTTTGGAAAGCCAATATGCGGATGGGGCGTAAACGCTCCAACAGCATCATGCATATTTAGTGGTTCACACCTGGTGAGACAATGCCCCTGCATACTTAATGAGCCATTCATTCAGGTGTGTCACCTATAGCTAACCTAAATATACAAGCTTCATAAAAATGATCATTCTAGGAGAAAATTTCAGATGGCATTTAGAGGCTTTTGCATCTGAACTCTTCATATATACACACACATACATATATATATGCATGCACATACATACTTTATAATCTTTTCAAAACTAGTCAACGTCTTTCAAAACTAAAGTATACATTTTATCATACGTATTTCAAAGTAAAGGATTCATAAGTTAGTTGATGACTTTATTTTTGACAAAACACATACAGTATATATTCCTCATCTCAGTATAGCAATAGAGTTTGCTAAAAGCTGTTCATTCAATACAG
Source organism: Rutilus rutilus (assembly GCA_021464565.1). Taxonomy (NCBI): domain Eukaryota; kingdom Metazoa; phylum Chordata; class Actinopteri; order Cypriniformes; family Leuciscidae; genus Rutilus; species Rutilus rutilus. The sequence continues at coordinate 1,600,241 of JAJAQA010000011.1, forward strand.
CAGTATTTGAAAATCGATCATATTTTGTAAAATTACTTTTAAACATCAAAAGGACGTTTTCGAAATCAAAAATCAAAAATGTATTCGTGTCAAAATGACAAATAAACAGATGTTCCTATTCAATTTTGCATGGAAACGCTTCCAAGACGCCTGTGTGTCGCGTGAAAAATAGGCGTCGGTTCTATTTCTAGAATGCACGCGTTTTCCACGCGGCTCGTGCAGCGCCTGAGACGCGCGTCTCACACAGGCAGTATGCAAACTCTAAACTGTTAACATGGGAGCCGAAATAAAAACGGACACGCCACGCATCCAGTGTTTCACCGGCCTTATCCAGCGGATGTGGGCGTTTCACAGGTTTGTATGGATCGCCTCACATTTGCGTTTGTATAGCGCGGTCTCCGTAGGCGGAGTCACATTAAAACTTAATTAGCTGAGATGAGAACGACTGACATCTCTCTCTTTACATACATATTATATAAACTGTGAATATTTGTTTTTTATAAAAATTACTTCATTTAAAAGAAGAGAATTCAAGCTTCATGCCTGTGTGACTGTATGCCTGTTTGACTGAGTATTCGCTGAGTTACAGTTCATTTTCGGACGCGTTTCAGAATTGACTTCTCTGACGGAGAGAAGGCAGAACTCACATCATGTTTATTTTTCTTTATTTGGCGAAAAAGCACAACACTTTGTTTTTATTATGAGCATACACAAAAAAAATAAACACTAAACAGGATCGATGTATAACACAAGCATATAAGATAAAAAATAATATTTTATTTTTATTATTTTTTTGCACTCATACGGAAAAAAACGAGCCTATCGCGCCGGCGCGATAGCCGACCGCAGGGGGTTAATACATAGAGGCAGGAAGAAGTACTTTAGAAACCAGCCTTTATTAATTATCAAGAGATGGGGTTTGGGGCTGGGTCTGTGGGACTGTTTCTGGGGGACGAGTCTGCGGGAAGAACAGGAGACAATGGTAAGGAGAATGCAGAAGACAAAAGGTAAGTAAAATAAAAAGTGAACCCCCAGAAACAGTCCCACAGACCCAAACCCCATCTCTGCAATAATAATTAATAAACGCTGGTTTAAAGTACTTCTTCCTGCCTCTATGTATTAATGCTCATGGGTAGCCCCTAAATGGGTTCATTCACACCTGAACATTAAGTATTTTACTGTATTTTAATGTCAACAAGATTCAACAAGACATGTTCACCTGGCTTTACCCAATGTTTAGATCTGTTGTGGTATTTATGCAAATTAGCACATACATAATTAGATTATGCACCGTTTGTCCATGTTAACAAACAATTAAAAAAAACTTGTAATACATTTTTTGTTTGTCTTGATGTAAGTAATCAACTCAGTAATTTTCATGGTGATATCTAAAGGTTAAAGTTTTTACCCTATTCACGTGAGAAGAAGAATGAATAGGCGTATGAATGGGCGATATTTGGGTCTTTTTCTAAACTTTCCCCTAATGTGATTCTTCTGGGATTTTTTTTTCCTTACTCAGGACATATTCCGGATACAAAATCAGTTGAGTTTGCTTCTGTTGCAATTTGTTCACCCTTTTTTCATAAAATGACTGGACTAACAGGCTGGCAATAGGTTTAGGTCATTACAAAAAGTACATATACAAACCTTGTGTTGTAATGTGAGGTACACACACAGACTTTTTATGACACAGTCTCGCTTGATGTGTATGTCATCACACTGTGTCATCACATATATATATATATATATATATATATATATATATATATACATATATATATAAAATACAAATATAAAAAACACTGATTATAGTATATGTGACCGTCACGGAAACCAGGGACACAAGTCGGCAGCACAACTTTCGAGCAAAATGAGAAAGAAGCTTTTTTTTTTCAAAATTTGTGATTTTCGTTTTTTTGCAGAATCTGTTAGTTGAGATCACGAAGAAGCCTCTGCATGTTTGAGATAGCAGTATTGGTATATTTAAAAGCGTACATTTTGAGTTTGAAATCGGCTTGTTTTTCGGAGATTCTAGCACGCAGTAGGGGCGTGTCATTGTCGGCAGGGATGTAGTGGAGGCTAAACGCACGTAAACGCCGTTTACGCACCTCCCAAAATTCGGAAATAGCGTTTACCCACCTCCAAATTGTGTTTATCCACCTCTAAATTGCGTTTATCTACCTCTAAATTTCACGTTATTTGAGCGGACTTTGCTTTTCCAGTGCGTGATCGCCGATCGGTACATGATTCGAGCATTTGGGCCGTTAACGACAGAGCAGAACGCGCAGCGCAAACACAGAGCGGAACATTGAGCAGAGAGCGCAGCGCGCCGACACACACACACGGAACAAAGAGAATGGCGCACACACAGAGCGGAAAGACACGCCCGTCAAATCACTAAACAAGCTGCGCGAGAATGAAACCTGATCGCCAAACACGGAGGGGCGGGACGGCATATTTTCGGCCTTTTTAATAGCAGCCGCAACAGGAAAGTTTTTTATTTATTTTTTTATTCATTACAGGCAGCTGGTTTAATGTAGGGACTAGGGAGCATGTCGATACCCAACTGTACAAAAGGTTAAAGACTTTTCCCTCTACAGGGAAACACTGATCCACATTTTTCTGACATATTATAGACCAAACAACTAATCGATGAATCAAGAAAATATTCAACAGATTAATCGACTATGAAAATAATCCCAAATCCCTAATCATTATGTATAAGTGCACTAATTGGAAGCCCTGGATATAAGCCTCCCTTCTCTATCTCTCTTAAATATTTTTGTTCTCTCTGTTTTGTCATTTAGTAAACTTGATAGATTTCAACCATATTATTCCTACTTGAGTCTCTTTAACAAGAACTTAGATTAATTTATGAATTGAATAGTGATTGTGTGACCTATGATGAGGGAACAACCAGTGATACCCTTGGTAGTACCATCAAATGATAGCCTATAGCGATGTCATCAGGATACACACATACACCGGTAGGGAGTGGCCCACCTTACCGGGTGACCACGTCGTGGTCCACCAGAATTTATAGTTTACCCACCTCTTTTTTTACCACTACACCTCTGATTGTCGGTGTGTATTTCCATACTGAATAAGCCGGCGTGGCTACTTATTATGCAGCGCTCTGGCCGGCTCTATCTGATTTCAAAATTCAATGAAGATGGACGCCAATAACATTACGATGTCCAGCAATCGATTTAAATTGTAGCTTACATGGGGTTTAATTTGTCGTTTAATGAGATGTAGCCTAATACATGTTGTCAGTGCCAATATATAGATCCGCCAACTTATCTAACATGTACCTTAATGGTCCAGTGGTAGAGCTTTCGCCAGTCGTGTCAGAGGGTCTGAGTTCGAATCCGCTCTCGTATAGTTTTTTTTTTTTTTTCGTATAGTTTTTTTCTCTCATCAAAACGATTATGTTCAGCAGTGGTTGTATATTAAGCAGGGACACATAAACGTTTGCATTATGCTTTGTGATATTAAACAGAACGAATAGAGAGTATCCGCAACGGATTGAAGCGCGCGTCGAGTGAAGACAATGGGGTGTGTGCGCGAGCCACACGAGAAAACACTGTATCTGCGCTACTGATCGCCGCGGCAACGAGCACTTTGATCACTTGATTTAAAAAAAACACATTTCAGCTATCTTATTTAAAAAACGAACGAAATGAATGCTATAGCCTACTAATAGCCTACTCATACTATATATATATACATATCACATCGCACATCCTGTTTTTGATTTGAACATTGTCTAGAGTTTATCTTATTTTTTATTCAGTGTACACAAGAGTTGCCTATACAGTTTTATCGGTAGATGCTAAGAGACATTTATTTATATATTACCTGCAAACTTTATTTTTTATTTTTTATTTGATGGCACATTTTCCTGGCCTTTCTGCTCCCCCCGTGTTTACAGCTTTACAGGGGGGGATGGCTTATCTAAATGAGATGTAAATGAGCCCTATTGTCACTCCCAGCAGGAGAGAGGTGAGAATCTTTAGACGCTGTTTTCTTCCCTTTGTGCGTTTGTGAGTGCCTACCTTTAAATGGCCATAACTTCTCCAAATATTATCAGATTTCCATGTGTTACACATCGTTGGAAAGCTTGGAGACTACACTTTCAGAATCTGTGAATAACTCAAAATGCCCCAGAACCGACTTGTGTCCCTACTTTCCGTGACTGGTCACATATTGTAAATATATTTATTACATGGCTTGGTTGAATTCCAATGTAGAATGTAGTTATTTCTTGATAACAGCCGCTGCGAAGTATAACACACCGTTGCTATGAAAAACAGAGCGTTGCTATGGACGCAACCGTAGAGACGGAACAGACTATTTTCTTTAGCGGAAGCAATACAATAGTTTTTAAATCAATAATTTGTGTCGAATTATTTATTTATTTGGTAGGTAGCCATGTAATAAGCAGGATAATGTATAGCGAGGCGGTTGTTATAGCGAATACACCCCCTTCAGGATTCAAGCTCTGCTTCGCGTCGGGGTCCCGTTCAGCCTGCCGGGGTTGTGTTCGCTATAACGACCGCCTCTCTATACATTATCCCTTACATATTTTATATGATTATATATATTTTATATAAAATATTTGTAATTAGTTATAAATAAATAAAACCCAGTTTACCACACCTTGTCTGTAACTGCCATAATGTGTGCTGTGTGCTGTGATGTCTTCAGTCCAGAAGCACCACCTTTGCCGCTGCAGAGCTTGTGTAGATTAGCAGTGTATCTGTCCAGCTGCGCCAAGAGCTTTGACAGAAGTGGCCGTTTATGAATTCTGCAAAAAAGAAGGGAAATAAAGATGGGCATGAAATATAGGCCTACTGTGGAGGAATCCAATGTAATTTACAATTTATTGTTGTGTAAATATCAATAACACTTACTTAATTTACTGTGAACAGTGCAGGCCACCTGGTTTGTAAATCAGACACCAGTTGTCCCAAAAGTGCAAGGACAATTACTGTATACACAAGGATGCCTGAAGCTCGCCCCAGAATGTCCATGTTTGAGCTTAGAATGTGTCAATAACTCATACCTACTGGATAATTCTGTGCCACACACATTACCACATTTCCTAAACTCACATATCTGAAATTCAAAAAGAGCAAGAAAACGACAGACATCACACTTTTGCAAAGCAATGAAACGTCAAGTTTAAATTATTACAAAGAAAAAAATACACACACCGTAATTGAGTGATTGTGCCAAACCGGAGCCAGAAATGTTGGAATGGTCACATCGATGAGGACTCTGAAATAGCAAAGACATATAGTTTTAGTTTTTTGTAATGAAATTACAACTCAGCATGAAAAAGAAGCATGTTCCACCTAATGGAATCCTGTAAACCTTTGCATGTCCATAACTTTCATACACAGTCGATTAAGTGTGTGTGTGCAACGGTTTGGCATGTTCAAAGGATTTTTCAAGCAAAGTAAAATTTAGGCCTAGCTTGCGTCGAGATGACACGTTGTTATTAAAAATGACGCACATATAGTCATTCGACCGTAGGCCTATAAATGAACAATGTTACAAATATTTTTTAAGATATTTGTTTTAACGAGAAATCCTATACAATTTGACCTGAAAACCTTCATTTGGGCCTACGTTCGATTGACTGTGTTTGTGCAACGCATAAATCATACGCGTAATCTGCCTAAATGCAGAAATGATGCACGTAGTCAGTCGACAATAAATCTCAAAAATATCAGTTGACGTTACTCTTTATGTAACTGGAAATGCCGAAAAAGTTAATTAAAGTTAAAGTGCAGTCACGGCAAAACTAAGATATTAACGTTAATTAAATCAGATCGATCACATTTAAAAAAAATAGTTGATGTTGAAGTCTAAATCATTTATAAATCTAGAAAATATCTTACCTTGTCGAATATTCCACATCTGTTAACGCAAATCGCTGAGGCTGAGTCTTGTATCGCGCCTCCAATGACTGTTGCGCCTTCACGCCTTCAGAGTTTCTTCTTTATCTTTACTCTAGTGCGCATGCGCCACATCTGAATCTGCCCCTTACGGCAACCAATCAAGTACAGTGTATGTAATTTGATCAGTTTGGACTTGGATCCATTACATTCATGTTGTGTAAGAGTAATTCGCAACAATAATGATTATTTTATACATTTTTAAATATATTTTAGTTAAATTGTTTGCTTAAATTCAATTAGTGGCAAGAATCATTCTTCGGTCAGATTGTAGTAAACGCTGCACTCCTGCTAATATCAGTGCAGCTCCAGCTTCAGCTCACATGAGAAATGTCTCTGTCTCTAGTGTGTTTTTACTGTGACAAGCAACACGGCACACTACTTTACACTTAGTTTACTCTCAGTTATTTACTAAGAGCCTACAAACATGTTTAAACTAGAGGACAAACGGCTTTAACTCGTGGAGATTTTACTGAAAGGTTTTAACTGAAAGTAACATTAGTATTTGCTCTCTGTGGTTTATTCCATATGCCGTACACTCATCAGTGTGTGTTTCTCCTTTACAGAGACTCAATAGGAGTCGCAGGTCCTTCTGCAGTCACACCAACACCAACACACACACACACACACACACACACACACACACACACACACACACACACACACACACACACACACACACACACACACACACACACACACAAACACACACACACACACACACACACACACACACACACACACACACACACACACACACACACACACATATGAGCCTCATTCATGTTTTAAATCTATTATACTGAAAACTCAAATATTGTTTGAGGAATATCTCTGCAGGATAATGAAAGTCATTAAATAAGTAATTTTCCCTTTGTTCCACTGAACACTGATTGTCTTCTCTTCTGGTTTCCCCTTAGAGTGTAGATGAAGATTAATCACCAAACGTCCCTTATAAATCATTACATCAGTTTAAATCTGTGAAACGGAGATGAGAGGATCAGTGGCCATCAGGAGATCCACAGAAGAGCCTCATTACTGTCTATGAGGAGAAATACACGTGTGATTAATGTGTGAATGTGTTTCATACAGGAGGAAGAGACTCAGACTTTACAGTTTAATAATTCAGCATGTGTGTTAGCATGTGTATCAGAAACATGTGATATTGACTGATTAATGTTGGTTTAGTATTCAGCCAAATGATGGTTTAGTTTTATTTAAAGGTGGAACAGGATGAAGCAGCTCAGATGAGTCTGTCCACAGAAATCTTCAGGCTCTTCAGTTTAAGGCCTACAGATATAATAATGTCTGGATTTAACTCATACATTATTATTAAAATGTTTCTAATCATTAATGTGATTGTCAAGTATAGCACAAATGTATATATATATATACACACACACACACACACACACACACACACACACATTATATATATATATATATAGTTTTATATTATATATTTTTAAACATTATCTCACCTACATTTTATGCACAGAATATATTTGTTTGTTATTCTGTTTTATATTAAGTTAGCTGTGTGTGTGTCTGTTGCTAATGCAGATATTCAGGGTATTGTCTTTGTTCTGTGGATGGAGTCTCTCCTCTACACACCAACTAAACATTTTTACTATTATGTACCTTTCAGTCGCTCTGGTCTAGATAGTCTAATTTTATTTAGAAATTATTACAAATATTCACCACATTTAGATTCACATGTAAATAAAATTATAAATATACATTTAAGAGCAGTGATTTCAAACTCAATTCCTGGAGGGCCACAGCTCTGCACAGTTCTGATCCAGCTAATCAAGGTCTTCAGGATTACTAGAAACTTCCTTGCAGGTGTGAGTTGGAGCTGGTTGGAGCTAAACTGTGCAGAGCTGTGGCCCTCCAGGAATTGAGTTTGAGACCACTGTTTAAGAGCAACAATTTTAGTTTGAAAAGTTCATTTGCTTGTTATGAGTTTTATTGAAGCTACATTAGCAGATTCAGAGATATTCTTATGCTTAAAAAAAGGTTTAGTTTAGATGTTAAACATTAAAGCGTATGAGCGATCTTCAGATTTGTTTGAGAAGAAACCCTATGCTGGTCTAATAAAGACAGGAATCTTCCCAGTGTATGTATATTTAATGGGCTCGTTTACCCGAAATAAAATGTAAATTGTCGTCATTTACTCGCCCTCATGTCATTCCAAACATGTATGACTTTCTTCTGTGGAAACACTAGAGAAGATATTTTGAGAAAGATATATTTTATGTTCCACAGACGAAAGAAATGAAGAAAGAAAAATACAGGTTTAAAGCTACACGAGGGGGAATCAATGATGACAGAATGTATATCTTTGTGTGAACTATTCCTTTAAGGCTTTTAACACTTTTATTTTAGCAACTTCAAAATGTTTTGAAAAGCAAATTAAATTATACCATCTAAATTATATTAGAAATGATAGAGCATCAGAGTTTGCCTCATGAAATCTCTTAAACATCTCTTTAACAAAGTAAGAGTAAATCATTGTATTTGGACAGAATGTCAGGGAGGTTTGTGAATCACTGAGGGTTTAATAAGTCATGTGACATACAGCATGAGATGGGCACATTAACTGTTACTGACTGATTATACATTACATTTACATTTATTAATTTAGCAGATGCTTTTATCCAAAGCAACTTACAAATGAAATGATTGTATTGCATTGTATTTGCTGAATTGAAGGATTTATGAACCATGATTGAGAGACGGGACTTTTGTTTTGGGCATGCAAATAGGGTTTTCTCCTTGTATATGGATTAGAGGGAGGTTACGAGTATATATATACTTTATCATTGTATTGAAATTGTTATTGAAGGTTCTATGGACTGTGACTGAGAGATGGGATCTTACTTTTGGCGTGCGTTAACACAGCGTTGTGTTAGGTCATGCTGTATGTCGGGTGGTGGTGTCTAGGATCCCTGTTTTATAAGCTTGTAGCTTCAGAGGGAGTCCTTTTTTCACAATGTATTATTGTTATTGGCAAATTGCTTTTCTGTTTGTATGTAAAATTGTGAAAATAAAAAACAAATCAAATCAAATCAAATCAAATCAATGAGAACAATAGAAGCAGTTAAACTAACAGTAGGACAACGATATGCAAGTGCTATGACCCTTCTCAGTTTAATCTAACGCATTAAAGGTCCCATGACATGGATTATTTTATTATTTTATAATGTTTCCTGGGGTGCCCTTATAATGTTAGTATGTTTTTAAGATAAAAATTGTAATAATTTAGAAATAAAAGGCATATTTCCTAGCCTGATTTTAGCCTCTGATTTGAACACTCTGTTTGAAGGGGCGTGTCTGTGTGAGACTTCAGTGTAAACGCCCACTGCTGTGATTGGCTGTGAGACTTCAGTGTAAACGCCCACTGCTGTGATTGGCTGTGAGACTTCAGTGTAAACGCCCACTGCTGTGATTGGCTGCTGTGAGACTTCAGTTTAAATGCCCACTGCTGTGATTGGCTGTGAGACTTCAGTGTAAACGCCCACTGCTGTGATTGGCTGCTGTGAGACTTCAGTGTAAACGCCCACTGCTGTGATTGGCTGTGAGACTTCAGTGTAAACGCCCACTGCTGTGATTGGCTGACATGCTTGCATATTAAATAGCTAGCATTACATGTGGAACTCTCTCGAACACTTTTACTGTTACAGCTATTATACGTTTTTACTATTACAGCTATCGAGATTAACGAATCGTGAGAAGTTTTTAAAGTATTTAGATCTATTCCCATCACATAAAAGGTTGCAGTGATGAGCATTGAGCAGATGACAGCCTGTTGATCGCGTTAAGATCTTATCATTGCAACGCAGTTTCTGCACTCTCACTAATGATTTCACCAATGCAAACATGAGGTAAGTACAGTAAGAGCTTCGTTGTGCAGCGTAACAGCGTCATTGATTTCATAACGAGTTTTGGCAAGTGTCCAGATAAACTCGCACTGTCTGATTGACAGCTTGGGCGATTGGAAAGGGATTGTTCTTTGATCGCTTTCTGTATATATTTTAATCACAGTTTAAATAAGATTATTTTCATCCTACTAAGAGAAACGATGTGAAGTTGATCGTTTAGTCACTGGCTTGATTTACTGATGCTGCCTTTAGCCGCTACGCTCCTCGCCTCTGGAATAATCTTCCAGAAGAAGTAAGACGTGCTAGAAATATAAATAGTTTTAAGTCAAAATTAAAAACATATCTTTTTAGCCTGGCCTTCCTATAAAACCTATAATTTCCTTTTCTTCTTCTTTTCTTCATTTTAATACATTTTCATACATTTTTATTTTTATTCTTGTATTTTACTTGCACTTGTATTTTTGGTGTGCCTGTAAAGCACTTTGAACTGCATTGACTTGTCTGGAAAAGTGCTATATAAATAAAATTTGCTTGCTTGCTTGCTAAACAGTATTGAACGACTTTGAGAGAAAGATTATCTGTCTGAACTTGAACAATTACACATCAGAAATTCACATAACCCACTGGTTCTTCAGAGGCTCGGATGAAGGAACTAAAAAAATACTTTTGTGTTCATTTGTACATCCAAACACTGAGCAACTGCCATGCTTCGCTCGTTTGCAAGCCATGATGTCTCTGGAGGAAAAAGCCAATATCGCGCTCGCACAGCTCATTTTCTCATGGGCAGCCAAATTGTCTTTGTTTGCGGGCAAAGCAGAGAAAGGGGAGGTGACCTTTCCCCTTATGACGACATAAAGGGAAGATTTCTAGATTTGCCCGTCTGAGCTTTCATTTTCTCAAAAATACCCAGGGCTTGGTTTACACCCATCAAAACGTCTAGCCACTGGGGGACTCATATTAATGTTCAAAAACCTCATAAAGTAAAATTTTCATGTCATGGGAATTTTTTTTTTATTATAGAATAGAATAGAATAGTAGAGAGAGTATTAGTATTACTGGATCAAGTGCTGTCGAAAAAGAAGCGTCTTCAGCCGTTTCTTGAAAGTGGCTAAGGACTGAGTTAGATCATTCCTCCAGCAGGGAACAGTCAAGGTGAAGGTCCGAGAAAGAGATTTTGTGCCTCTTTGAGATGATGCACCACAAGATGTTGTTCGCTTGCAGAGCGCTGGGTTTTGAATGGCACATAAGTCTGAAGTAATGAGTTTAAGTAAAAGGGAGCAGAACCAGTGGTTGTTGTGCAGGCAAACGTCAGTGACTTAAATTTGATGCGACTGGCAACCAGTGCAATTTTGTGAGGAGAGGAGTGACGTGTGCTCTCTTCAGCTCGTTAAAGACCACTCTAGCTGCGGCGTTCTGGATCAGTTGCAGAGGTTTGGCAGAGCAAGCTGGAAGACCAGCCAGGAGAGCATTACAATAGTCCAGTCTGGATAAAACAAGCGCTTGGACAAGGAGTTGTGTAGCTCTGATAGGAAGGGCCTGATCCTCCTGATGTTGTACAAGGCAAATCTACATGACCGGGCAGTTCTAGCAATGTGGTCTGTGAAGTTCAATTGATCATCAATTTCCACACCAAGGTTTCTGGCTGACCTAGATGGAGTTATGGATGACGAGTCTAGCTGAATGGTGAAGTTGTGATGAAGTGTTGGGTTGGCCGGGACCGCGAGAAGCTCTGTCTTCACAAGGTTTAGTTGAAAGTGATGGTCCTTCATCCAGCCAGAAATGTCTGTCAGGCAGGCTGAGATACGAGCAGCTCCCGTCAGATCGTCAGGCTGGAATGAGAGGTAGAGTTGTGTGTCATCAGCGTAGCAGTGATAGGAAAAGCCATGTTTCTGAATCACAGATCCTAGTGATGTCATGTAGATGGAGAAGAGAAGCGGTCCCAGCACTGAGCCCTGAGGCACTCCAGTAGCTAGATGTTGGGTCTTAGACACCTCACCCCTCCACGACACCCTAAAGAACCTACCTGAGTGGTAAGACTTGGACCATTGGAGTGCGGTTGCCGAGATGCCCTTCGTCTTTAGGATTGCCAGGGGGATCTGGTGGTTAACTGTGTCAAAGGCAGCAGATCCAGCAGGATGGGAACTGAGGATTTGGAGGCTGCTCTTGCCAGTCTCAGAGCTTCAATTACTGAGAGCAGGGCAGTCTCAGTTGAGTGTCCGCTTTTGAAACCAGACTGATTGTTGTCCAAGAGGTTGTTCTGTGTAAGGAAGAAAGAGATCTGGTTGAAAACAACTCGTTCAAGTGTTTTCGTGATGAATGGAAGGAGAGATACCGGTCTGTAATTTTCCAGATGTGCTGGATTTAGACTGGGTTTCTTAAGCAGTGGGGTTACACGAGCCTGCTTAAATGCTGTGGGAAAGGTACCAGTGTGAAGAGAGGTGTTTATGATGTGTGTGAGTGTGGGTACAACTGAGGATGAAATGGATCCTGAAAAGGATGAAAATAGTATTTTATATATATATATATAGCCTATAAATGTTAATTTGCAGTTTAACACGTTGCTTATACAAATACATTTTATTTCAACATATTTCAGTCGATTTTTACTCATCTCAGTAGGCTATAGCAAAGCAGTTTATTCTTTCACACACAGACGCGCGATTCATATTTAGGCTAAACAGTCTTTACAAATATGTACCCTTCATTCATCTCACAGAAACGCGATTCATATTATAGAAACGCGATTCATCTTTTTGTTTACATAGGCCTACACTAACGTTATAACGTTATTCCACATTAACACTTGAGAAAGGATAACTTAGCCTACCTCATTCCTCAGCGGGATCTGCTCCTCATATTGCTCCTCATATCAGCACGGAAACTTTTCTCCATAAGGTAGGCTATATTATGCCTCTTTGTTTACAGCTGATGTGGGGGCGTTTCACAGACTGAAATGGTTCTCAGAATTTGCATTTGAATAGCGCGCGCTCTCCGGGGAGTGGTCAAATTACTTTTGAATGGCTCGTAATGAGCTCGACTGGAGTCGCTCTCTTTTTATACAGATTACAGAAGCTGAGAATATTTGTTTTTTATATAAATTACTTCATTTAAAAGCTGCGATCTCAAGCTTTATGCCCGTGGGTCTGTTTCCCTGTTTGACTGAATTTTCGCGGAGTTATAGATCATTTTCGAACGCGTTTCAAACGGGAGTTTACTGACAGAGAGAAGGCAGAAATAGCATCATGTTAATTTTTCTTTATTTGTCAAAAAGCAAAACACTTTATTTTTATTGTGAGTATACAGAAAAAAAATAGAAACTGAACAGGATCGATTGATGTATTACACGAAAATGAAAGATCAAAATTAACAGAGCATTTTGTGTTTATTTTTCATTGCTAAAAAAAAAACCGAGCAAAACGCGCGGGCGCGTTTTTGGTCCCCAGAGGGTTAAGGGACGATTAAAAAACACAAAGGGATTCAGCTTGCCCAATCTCAGCTGGCAGGGAATACCAGAGTTTAGGAGAAAAAGCCCCATCACCCATGGGTTTTAAACCAGTCAGCGGAACTATCAGCGGAGATCACGTGCTGGTGTGTACGGGGTTAAAAGCTCAGAGAGATAATGAGGTGCCAGATCATGCAAAACCTTATAAGCAAAAGCACAGGGATTTTGGTGAAGCACCTTCGCTATCACATTCGTTCACAATTACTCTTTCTGTGTTACTCTGTAATAAAGGTGTAGTTTTATAAATACACGTGCTCTTCTGCATGCATGCCCGACTTACCGGTCCGCTGACGTGTTTATCGTCTTCCGGTGTCGCTCGTTGTGCATGTCGCACATGGACGTGGACGGCGTGTGGCAATGGGGCGTCACGGCGTAGAGCTGCAGAAAGTTGACCTTGACATCTTCGCGCCGGAGCACCCCCATGAGCCTCGGGTCCACGTCCATTGGCAGGTGGTCGAGGTTGCTTTGGTAGTTCGTGGTCTCGGTCATGTAATAAGAGGGGAACAGGGACCCCCGCTGACCCACCACCTCCTGCAGCCCACAGCGTGACCACAGGAGGTCGACGGACGCGTCGCTAGAGGGGTGTATGTTGACGGCCGCGTGATAGATGTCGGCGACTCCCCGCGTGTCGACCAGCCTCCTCAGGTCGAACCACCCTCTGTCCCTCTGCCTGAACATTGTCAGCGTCAGGTATATGGAAATGTCCACGTCGACGTTGACGTCTTTCACAGAGCTCATGAAGAGGTCCAGCAGGAACCTCTGGTCGCCGGCCAGGACGTTCATCCTCGTCAGGTTGCAGAGGTCGTTTTTCATCACGCTGGGTCTGGCCAAGTCGTGCGGCGGCAGGCCCTTCAAGTGAAGTTTTTGAAGACGGCGTTGATCATTCCTATGGCGTGCGCCTCTGCCGTAAGGTCGCTCCGGAACATGGGGTGGCAGGTGTTCGGGTCGACCGGGACGCAACTGATGTTAAGGAAGTAGCCGCCGTCGACGAAGGCCAAAACGCTGCCCATCGCCCTGCGGAAGGACTTGATGCCCTCCGCAGTGTAGACGGTCCAGGTGCTTTCTCAAAATGTGCCAGTGGTGACCACCTTCGATGGGTCAACTTTGCCCATGAAGAGGTAGTGGAGCCCAGCTTTCAGGCAGCTCACATCGTCTAGGTGGATGACGACCCCGTCGAAATCGTAGGAGTACCTCACTACCTTGCGGGCTTCGTCCAATACGGTGGCAAAGACGGGGATCCGCGGGGAATCCGCACTTAAAAACTCCGGCACCTTCGGGATTTTCTTGAACTCTGTCACAAGGCCGCGGGTGTTCTCCACGCATGCTACTTCGAACGGCTCAAATTCCTCACTGAAAAACCCCAAGAAAAAATGCTGATAAACTACATGGTTTGACACAATAACACTATTACACGTCACAGATGAAATATATAAACACTCACATGTCCATTTTTTTTACTTTTCGTCACAGAGGAGATGGATGGTAAAGGGTGCAGAAGAGGTCCCATGCGCTGGCAGGTGCTTGCCGGTGCTAATGATGCGCGGGTTCAAGGTTGATCGTGGGTTCATATACATAATAAAAGTCCAGATTTTTTAAACTTTTACATTACATAAAAAAAAACATATTATGTAAGATTTCTTTAATTTACTGGCATTCACATAGCGTTTCGACTTTATGAGGTGTCATATTTAAAGTTATACAATGAAATCGCATTTTATAGCACTTTTACTATTCTTATAGCACTGTTATTATATACGTAATAACAAATATACAAATTTGAATTCAACCCAACAAAATGTATGTATTTTAACAGTTTAGCCTTTAGAAAAAAATAGCTGTCATGTTTTACCTTCACAGTTAGCTTTCATTTCCAGTGACTATTTCTCCATCACTCGGTAATAAAAGTATAGATTTATAATTACATCTTTAATATCGACATAAAAACAAAATAATGGAAAAAATAATGTGTTTTTATTCTTTTACAGATAAAAGTCCCGATTGCCTCTTGAGGATTTCACTACGAGTGGAGACAAACGCATTGATCCAGCTCATTTCAACTGTGTTGTGCCTACAGCAGGCACGGCGTCATGGGTGGGCCTGACGGGCCTGGGCCCACCCACTTTTCAACAGGCCCACCCAAAAAACAAAACAAAAAAAAAAACGTAATATATTCAAATTTTGTCAAGAATTATAAAAAATCGTCAATAAGCTCATAATTTGTACTAAAATAGTCTAAATGTTTAGTTTTAAAAACAATTTAAAAAAGCTGGCTATGTCTATTTTGATGTTTCTGCGCAAGTTCAGCAGACAGTGAGGTTAAGGTTTGTTCCGATCAGGGGTGCGTTTCCCGAAAGCATCGTTGGCCAACTATGGTCGCAAGTTCATCGCAATGTCCATTGAACTCTATTGGTAACGACGGAACTTGCGACCATAGTTGGCCAACGATGCTTTCGGGAAACGCACCCCTGAGCTCTTGAGTGGAGAGCGCATTTCTGAATATTCCGCTCCGCTCACTCATTCCGTAGCGTCGCTCGCTCAACCCAGAATGGCCTGCTGGTTCGAAAATATGTGGAATAAGGGCTGCCTCCGACTATTTTTTTTTTTTTTTTCTAGTCGACAGGTAGTTGTTAATTTAAGCCATTCGTGGACAAATCGCCCCTTTATATTAATTTAATTACTTAGGCTATCCTTCAGGATAATAAGCGTTATGACCGCACACATAAAGCTTGCCACAAAGAACCGGTTAAAGTAATTATTAATGTGTCTAAATTAGCAAGGAGACATTTAATTGTTTAGTAATAAACTGGTGTTTTCTGTGTCGCTGCAAAGATGAAGTTGAGACAATGCGGACTCTCCATGAACGCCAGAGAGAAATGCACATTTCATATGGATTAGGCTACATAATCAGAGAGTAGCCTATTTATTTTGGTTTGAATATTTTCGTTTAAAAGTAGACATTTCAAGCTTTCTGTAATATATAGCCTATATTTCTCAAATCTGTGAGGCACAGGCTGAGTTTCGCCGCCCTCCAGTTCACGTGCAATGCAAGTGATCGTGCCGGCGCCTTATTACATTGTCTGCTGTATATGCTTGTATATGCTTCTTATTTATTAAATACGGAAAATTGATTGATAAAACATTTATCAAAATTAAGATACAATTTATACAAAACGAAAATCTTTTAAAAAGAGTTTTCTATAAAACAAAACTTAATGAAGTCGTCAAAATCATTTTTTACCAAAAACAGCGCCGTTGCTAGGAGGGCGCCAGCGCCTCTGCCTCGCGAGTGGATGATAGCCCTGAAGACGCCTAGCAATGATATACCTTTAGTGGTAGTATACCTTTAGTTAAGTTATACCTTAATAGTCTTCGTAGCGCGCTATGAGACAATGTTATCGGAAAATGCAGCCCAGTATGATGCGTATGATGCGTAATGGAGATTCCAAAGCGCTCTTCTTTGGTCAGAACCATGGAGAGCGATCGCGTATACTATAGGTCTGTCCTATGCACCGAAACTTTTAACAATGCAACAAAATATTTAAAGAGCATCAAGCTATTAAAATCTATATTATGTATACGCACAGATAATATAACAGTAGGCTATATTTGTCAATATGTTTGCAGTATATATATCCAAGCAGTGATTGGATAACGTTTTTTATTTATTTTTTTATTTAACGTTTTTAATTTAAGGCCCACCCACAATTGGTCTGGCCCATCCAAAACTGGAATCCTGGCGCCGTGCCTGGCCCTACAGTATCGTTTTATACAATCATGCACATAGAATCTGTGAAATCCCTGAGGATTGGTGAATGTTAAAAGATTTATAACGTGTCTTATAAGTATATACAGGGCTGGAAATGGGGGGGGGGGGGGGACGCGGAGGGACGGAGTGTGTGGGGAGTGAATTTCGAGGGGGGACGGCGTTCCAGTTGAAAAAAAAAAAAAGTACTGCAAGATGCAGTTTCTTTCCAAACCGCGATAAGTGCCGAACCTATTTTTAGCCTAAACGCGATACATCCTCTGGACTAACCAGAATTATCTCTCTCACCCTCAAATCACTCGCGCGTATCGCGCCAGACGCTCAGTTCGCTCTAAACGCCTCAGCTGCAGGACCTCAGATGCACGTAAACGCATCTTTGCATTGAAGCTCTATTCGCGTAACGAGTTTGGTGTGAAGGCCACTCACTCACTCTCTCACTCACACAAGGTCATGTCGTGATTTGTTCTATGTAAAGTGGACAATGGTTCTACTTTTTATGGGTTCGACACTTTACTGAATGCCAATGTATTTATTACTGACTGACTTGCCTTTTTTTTTTTTTTGACAAACCATCTATTTTTGGAAAAAATGGATGGATTTATAGCGTTTTGAAAAAAAAATTACTTTGAATAAAAAAAAACAAAAAAAAATTTAACAGGATAAATTGAATATTCACAAAATTTGTGGGTCTAGGACTCTAGGTAAAAAATTTAATTTTCCTGAAAACTATTTAAATGGAATTTATAGCGTTTTGGGAAAAGAACTCCTTATATATGTATATATATATATTAGGGATGCCACAATTCTCAATATAATATTGAACCGTTCCGGTACCACATCCACGGTTCAAAACGCGCTTGTGAATTGCGTTTCGGTTTTACGTTTAAATAATTTATGTGCGTTTTATTTCTCTCCGAATGACTGTTTGTGTGTGCCTGTTCTACGAGCTGATAAGGAAATTCCTCCGCGAGTAAATATTCAATCACTATGCTCTAAATTTAGGGGGCGCTTAACCATCATTCCACACTTTAACATGGCGAGCGGCGGTGAAGTGAGGCTACAGTACGAGGGGAAGCCGCCGGCGTCTTTCAAATCCGTGGTGTGGGGACATTTCGGTTTTGCCGTTGAGTATAGTGCCGAGGAAGAAAAAACGGGTAACAATAAAAATAACTATGTGCAAGCATTGTTTTTACACGTGTAGCCTACTCAAACGGAAACACTTCCAACATGACTGCACATCTGCGGCGCCATCACCCAGCAATATCACTGTCTGAAGGCACAAATATGTTTATTTGAAATGGTCAATTTAAAGGGGTTGCACACCGGTACGCGCAGCGCCACGTATTTTAAATTCGAACACATTATTCTCTATGAGTGTACGTAGCGCTACACACACCATCGGCGCCCTTCGGCGTCTGTCCGCGGCGCCAGCAACGGCTCTCGGGGACCGTGTTCAAATCCAGCCGCGCCACAGAGCGCCATCTACATAGTTTTACATTAAATGTAAATGTATTTGTCTCAAATCGTCGTTAATGTATATACTGACTTCACCTGTGCTGCAATATACATTTAGTTTTACATTCACTCACAGGAATCAGCTGCTAGAATGAAAATGGCTGATGTTATCGGATTTTCAGGTGATATTGTCAATTCATTATGCTCTGAGGTAAAGTGCTGAGACTGCAGACTTAGCAACGATTGTATTTAAATTGTACAGTACAATCATAACATAGTACAGGCATTATCTTAATCTCATAATGTCCTTAAACATAACAATATTGCTGGCCATAAACTGAGAAAGTGCGCGTCCGGTGTGATACCTCGAGTTGTCCTAGACTGACCCCCCTTTATGTTTACTAACATGTAGGCTAGGCCTATGTTTATTTTCAAAATGGGCTACCAGCAGCTGTGAGATGTCAGTGTTAATTGTATATTATACACAATACACTATAGGAACTAGTGGACTTTGCTTAGCTTTTAAGTAAATAAAGGAGTATTGCAATAAATAGTTTTTATTTTTTTCTCCTTAACCTCTTACTGTTCCTATTGCCTAAGCACAGAATAACAAAAAAACACTCTTATGTGTCAAGCCATCAGAACCGACCGAACCGAAAACCGTGGTTAAAAAACCGAGGTGTGTATTGAACCGTGGGCTAAACTGTATTGTTGCATCCCTAATATATATATATCACTGATTCTTGAGAGTCAGGACAAAACATGTCCCACATAGAAAAGTCTAATTTATAGCAAAAATTAAGAAATTCACCATGATTGACATAATTACAAAGTTAAATCTAAAGGAATTGTATATACCTTTCTGATATTTAGAATAAACTTTTTATCTTTTTGGGGAAAATTTGTTTAAATGTATGGTCTGTGGTTAGAAGGTCCATGTTATTGCACTTGTCCTCAGCAAGAGGTCACAATATTAACCATGCCAAACTTTACAAAAGCTCTACAATTGTTGAAAACATATATATCAAATAAAAAAATAAGGGGTATACATATAAATTTGAAAGTATATAAAATATAGACATATTACATACATAGTATAGACTATACTATGTACAGTGCTATGCATAAGTTTAGACACCCATGCTAAAGTTGACTAAAAAGAGGAATAAAAAATCATCTTTGGAAATTGAACTTAATGCCTTAATTTAAAAAAATTAGGAAAAATCCAACCTTTAAGGACACCTATTTTCTTTGTGAATTAATAATAATTCGTATAAATAAATGTTCTTCCTTAAAATACAGGGTGCATAAGTTTGGACACCCCTATGTTAAATTCCCATAGAGGCAGGCAGATTTTTATTTTTAAGTATTTTTTTTTTTAGGTTACTATGCATCCTGATAAAGTTCCCTTGGCCTTTGGAATTAAAATAGCCCCACATCATCACATAGCCTTCACCATACCTAGAGATTTTAATATTTAATATCATTAGAATATTCTTTCAAATGTCACGTGAACCGATCATCTCTTTCTACTAACACAAATGTTCATGAATGAACATGATGATATTATAAGTGTCACCCCCCCTTTTTTAAAATATACATGAAAATGCACATTTCGACTTTAAATGGTTGTAATTAAAGAATGCTTTGGAGTATAGACGTAAAATTGGTCTTGTTTTAAAGAAGACATTTGGCAGATTTTTGTTGAAGTGAAAAAAATTAAGAAAGTGAAACAAAAAAAGTTATAGAAGTTTGAGTTTATGAAAATGTACAATGTAAAAAATTTTATTATTCATATTTTATATAAAATATATATTTTTAAAACCTGGCAGACTCTAAAACTGCTAGAAAATCAAAGCCAAAAATCTGAATAAGTTGTGTTTCAAATTTTAGGTTGATATCTCAAAAAATTAGCTTTCAGTGAGATTTTGTTTGGGCGCAGTACCAAACATTTTCACTAGGTGACAACCAGACTCCATTACTTGCCATATAAGGGCGCCTCCCATTTCCATATGAGTTATTAAAAACATTTTAATATCTTTTTTTCTAAAATAATTTAATGGATGATACCTTTTGAACTCTTGGCATGAAAACAAACTGAGGTTTCAATCATTATTTTTCATGTTCATTGCTATTTCAAAATAAAGGTCTGAACACGCCTTAGGAATATGAAAATATTCTTGTTGCAAATTGATAAATTACAGCTCCTCTCTAATTTATTTTGAAAATCATTCACCAAATATGAAAACTAGAGTTTGTAAGCTTTCAAATGATATATAGTTTGTCAAGATTAGTTTATGTTTATTATAGGATATTACTGTTTTAAATATGTAAAGATTTTGGGCCCACCGGTGGGCCGGTGACACTTAAGAGGTTAAAGTGTAAGTTGCAGGTTAACCACCACAGCCAATTAATGTGTAAATTAAAGTGCTCAATATGTATATATTTAATTATTTCTGTCTTAAAATGCGTTTAAAATAACATTCAACGGTAGCGTGTTTTTTCAGTTACTGGGTGATGATGTCATAAGAGGAACTCGCAAACCATACTCCGCTAGATTCCTACTGTATTATATGGCTATTTGGATGTGGGAAACCATCAAATTCTTTATGGACCACAGCCCTACAATTTTTAACCGGTCAGGCGTGAGAGAGGGGAGCCATGGCACTCAAAGAGTTATTAATGCTTGGTGTGAGGAGAATGAGTGGAGGGTTGGCCAGGTGAGTAACGTTAGCTACGTTAGAGCTAGTCTAGCCTGGTGCAAACTTAACCCGGATAATATAACGTAACAAGCAAGTCTTTTCAAAATATTGCCGTCATGTAGAATAGCAAGGAGGGACAACGACTGAAGACATTATATACTTACAGTAAGTCAGTCCAAATCAGAGCTGTAGAGATGCACACACTGCACAGGCATCAATCGCTAGTCTCATCGCCTCAAACGTCATGTAATACCCTTCCTCAATCCACCGCGTTATCAATTTCTCACGATTTAATTAGCGATGTTTATTGTCAGAAAAGAAAAAGAGAGATCGATGTCCCCCATCACTGTGTTTGTGTGGGCTATGCCACCCAGTTGAATCAGCAGTGGAGAGTGTGTGCTGCCGTGAGGTGAACGCGTTCTGGAGTTTAGTGGAACAGCTCGACCTGCGACCGGCTGATCTGACGTGCCTGAACCCGTTTGTTTTGCGAATAGCTTATTCTCATTTCAGGCAGGATCACGGTCCCCTTGAAGTCAGCACACACGAGTCTGTTTACAATGGAGTTATTTTATCCATAATTTTTTTTATCAAATAAAACATACAACCAACTTTTCTGAAGTTATGTAAGGCGAATATAGCTGCTAGCGTACGGTAACTCTACTAGTGAGTTCCTCTTATGACGTCATGCCCCATCTAGTGGAAGGGAGCGGGAGCGGTTAAAACCACTGTTAAAAGTGCCAACTTTTCATATTATATCAGCATTTTGGTATAAAAAAACAATGGTGGGCGGTTCTTATCTTTATGTTTAATAAACACATTGCATTACTTCGTGAAAAATTTAACCTGCAACTTACACTTTAAACTGCAAAAACATGTCAATATCGACCATTTTTCGAGTTCAAGTCCACTGATGTTAATCCATTAAACTCCTGTTTGGTTTGTTTGGTGGACAAATTTCAGCATTTGATTAGTCAGATTGCCTGTCAATAAAACTCAAATAGTTCATTGAATAACAAATAGAGTTAGGTTAAATGCTGTAAAATGCACAAACTCCATATGGACCAAAATGAAAAGCTTTGCATGTTTGGTGTCACACATGTTATTGCGATTGATGGCTTCAGCAAGAAAACTGTTGGCCATTCCACTATGCCAATAAAGAACAATTTAACCATTTATGAAGAGGTGTACAAGTAAGATGAAATATTATATTATCATATGTTCATAGTTTTTGTGTACCTTAATGTTAATGTTAAATTCTAACTTTATTTTTTATTTCTTCCTAGAAAAGCTGTCCTTTCCCATGGGATGTGGGACCATGGCACAGATTTGTACCTTACCCTCTTCATGCAGGAAATGTTGGCAGAATACAGACATAACCAGCAGAGACTGCCTCACCTCCAGACAACATCAACTAAGGTGAGATTAATAAAGAAGGGAAAATAATGTGTAGGTCTATCTAAACTTTAGAATTACTGAATAATGTAAGTACAATTATAAATAGAAACAGTCATTACAACTTCAGCCCTAGATGCACGTATGTGGCATAAATAGCTTATTTATAATAATCCATTTATGATGTAGCAGTTGTGCTGTTGTGTCAGAACATTTTATACTGTCTGATTTTAAATGATGCTTTACATTGTGTACATTGCTCTTTTAATCCACAGAAGCACACTGTAGAGAGAATGTGGCCTGAAGTAAATAAGCGGGTCAATTTCCCAGTCAAGAGTGCACTTATCCAAATGGTTGACCAGGAGTCTTTGGACGGTTGATGAGGTACTGTGTGTCCAATCTTACATGCCAGATCAGCCAGATTGGAGTGCAGAGATTTGTTCATGCATGGAACAGTCATAATATTACAGGTACGCTGGACAGTGTTTTTACATTTACACAAAAAAAGGTCTTTTAATTTACATTGGTACAGTTTGCAGAGACTTTTAGCCAAAGAAGATAACAAAGCATTCAGAAATTCAGGCTAAAGTCTCATAATCTAATTATGGGAAAACAACTGATTTCAATCTTTGACGTGACCTTATGCAATATTATAGGGATGTGACGTGATCTCGCGGCACCAGTAGCGGTTTTAGGCACGGGCGAACCGGGCAATCGCCCGGGGCGGCATTTTTTGGGGGGGCGGCGCCGCCGGCACAAAAAAAAAAAAAAAACTGCGCCGCGAAGCGGTTTTCTATTATCTATCATTTCACTGTGTGGGGAATTGGCAAATTTGCGCCCCCTGCAGCTGCAGACGCCCCTGCTTGCTGAGAAGATGCCGCGCACAGAAGCTGTTTAGCCGCTTTTCCACCGAAATTACCCGGAACAATTTGTCCCAGGAACTTTTTTCCCAGGAACCTTTTTTGCCCCAGACCGGTTGCTTTCTGCGTTTACACCGCGGTCTAAAGTACCGGGAAGGTAAACTGCGCGCAACTGCTCCTCCCAGTCTGCGAACGGACAGTAATCAGTTTTGAGCGCCACATTTATAAGTATGGAGGAGATTCAAACTGTGCTGCAGTTATTGGTTTACTAACGAGGTAATTAACATAACAAAATAGACGAGCACTGATACTAAAGCGTGTTCAGACCGTATGCGTATAAAATTAGACAAGGTACGTTGTGAGATGACTGGGACGAACGCGCAAAAATTTCCTTTTGCGCAAATACTCTTAAAAAAAGCCTGAACCCCGTCTATCAATCATAAATAGTGACAGTCTTGTAAATAGTTGTTTGTTACCAACCTCAATGCGCTATTTCAATCCTGTTATAGTAAATTTGTAACATGGTTTGCCTTGCAATAGATGACAATGTGTAAACATAATGACTTAATATTAAAAGCTGTGGCAGAAAAGAGACGAGCACTGATAAAGCGTGTTCAGAGCTCGTAATGCTAACGTTAGATATAAAATTGTATGTTATCAGCTATTGCGGACATTGGCCGTGAGATGGCTGTGACGAACGCGCAGAAAGTTTCCTCTTCCACAAATAATAAAGCCTGAAACTCGTCGCCAGTCCCCCAGTTTGTTTTATTAAATTCCATATTTGCAGACAGACAACTTTACTGCATGAAGCCACTTTTTAAAAGGGAGGTTAAAAATAAAGAAAATGCTGCGTGGAGTCATCCAACCAAAATGCGGCGTGAACACAACCAATCAGCTTGTGCAGCGCGCAAGTCCCTCCCCCTGAAAGTTCCTGAACTTTGAAAAAGTACTACCTCGTGAGCAGGGACTATCGGAGGGGGAAATATTTACCCGGAACTTCATTTAGACCCTGGTTCCTGCGGTGTAAACACATCGAGTACCAGCCCAAAGTTCCTAGTTCCTGGGGAAAGTTCCTGCGGTGGAAACGCGGCTTTTGTTTGAGAAGGGGAAAGGGGAGGGGGTGCGGAGGCGCGGGCGCGGATGACAGTTCACCTCTGGGTCTCTCCCAAATGGAACGGACAAGGGGGGGGGGGGCGGGGATCCATATAGTTATCTAAGTCAGTCACACCTCGACTTTCTTCCAAATAACGCACATTTTCATTCATAATATTATAAATACAGGCCTCTATATTTCCTGCACATTTTTGTCTTTCTGAATGGTCTGAATAAAAATAGGTAATACAAACGATTACTTGGTCACCACCACCAAGGTGAATTGGTTTAGTCTTGACTTCTGGTCGTGACTCGTGAGTGACAGTTAGTTGATTGTCGATGTCGAGTGCCAAATAAGAGATGGACAAGAAAGGTCACAGCCATCAGGTGTCCAATTTAGAAACGAGCGAAAGTATGCAACTATGTTTTCTCTGTATGATTACGGTATCCATGTCATGAATGAAGGGGCAATATTAATTGGTGGGTATAACTCTTATTTGTTATCCTTTTTGCTATGATTCTTGCTATGCTTAACAATAATTCGGTTTTAACTCAAACACGAGATCTAATTTCACCATAATATTGTGCTTTGCAACAAAACTGTGACAAGTTCAGTTATTACACTGCAAAAAATGCTTTTCTTAATTAGTATTTTTGTCTTGTTTCCAGTCCAAATATCAAACATTTCTTAAATAAAGATGCATAATAACGGTAACAAAGTGGTAAAATGACATAAGATATTAAGTCTTGGTTTCTGGGGAAATTTTTTTTTTTTTTTTTTCAGAAAACAAGACTTAATATCTTAAAATTGAGTGAAACACTTAAAATTGAGTTTTTGCTTAAAACAAGCAAAACATGATGATCTTTTTTCTAATGGGGTAAGAAACCCCCCCCCCCCCCCCCCCCCAATTAAAATTAAAGGGGGGGGGGGGGGGGGCGCTCGAAGGGGGTCTCGCCCAGGGTGTAATTCAATGTAGAACCGCCACTGCGCGGCACGAGATCTTGTGAGATCCGACGTGTCTCGCTGTATCTGACTGGTCTCGCAAGAACGTGCCTATTTCCTTGCAAAACTATTTGCAGTGTTTACATTAGAGCTGCTAGATTCATCATTTAAATATGATTAATCCATTCAAACACCCATGCAATCTTATTCCTGAATGTCAACGATTCACATTGCGCTGCTCATGCTCCACTGATGGTTATGATGTGAAACAGGTGTTAAAGTCATTAAAATCTGCATACATGCTGCTGTTGATCCAGAAAGAGCAACACAAACAGTTTTTTCAACCACATAATGATCATTGCTTCTGTGTTACATACATTTAAAAACAGAAATACTAGGATAAAAGTTTATAGTTTGGGTATAAACACTTATTGTCTACATTGGCGATAAAAATGAAAGAACACTTACCCTCTTCTGCCAGGAGGTGGTGACAACTGCAGGTTAAAGAAGTATTTATCATTGAATCATCTATTCAGGAGATTGCAATAGTGAAACAAGTCTTTATTAATTGAGACACTGACTCCTTCATTTTTTTTTAAAATATTTGTCAGAACCACCAGTAAATTGTTTTGTTTAGATTTGTTTTCCAGAATCATGAGAGAATCGTGATCTCCAATTTATATATATATAAAAAAAAAAAGATTTTCAATTGATCCAGAATCGTGCAGCTTTAGTTTACATGTTTATTACAACATATAATCCAATCAAATATGAATTTTATTTCATAAAGTACAAGTTCATATCAAAATGCACATGCATTTTGTGTTTTTCAGTTGAATAAAATACTATTTTTCCCTTATATATTAAGGATTTAAGGACTTGTCTCATCTCGTGAGATAAGTGTCTCATCACAGCCCTACAATATTAAGGTATCATGGTTATATTTACAAAGACTGTTCTTTAGATTATGTAGTATGGTTTTATGTAAGTATTTTCAAATCTGTCATTTGATAACCATTCTCGATAAGGCAGGATGACCATCTAGGAAGTAGGAAGATTTTGATGAATATACTCTGCATTGTTAAGGCCTGTTCACACCGGGACGAATTTCGCGCGCGATATTCGCCGACGTTTAACGCCTCGTGACTAAACAAAGGGCGCCAATGTGAGTGTGCACACCGACGCGAAAAAACGCCACGCGTAAAAGCGTCATTTTAAAAAAAACGCCTCGGGTTCGTTTTTTTGGTTTGACGCGCCGCGTCAAAAACTATCCGACCAATGAGATTGGCGCTTTTGCTCACGTGTCTGGAGCTTCTGAAGTTACAGTAAAACACAACTTGGGGGCGCTCAAACACAAAACGGTCTTGCCGAGCACACATACAGGCGAAGAAGATAGCGTCTACACTGCTGGGAAGAAATAAGACGAGGAAGATGCAAGGCAAGATGAATGTAGAGCTGCTGGCCTCGTTGGTGTCGGAACATAAAGAACTATATGACAAACGCGACTACAAAAATCTTGATAAAAGAGAACTGTTATGGAGTGGTATTGCAGAGCAAATGGGCCTTGATGGTGAGTTTCATTTTACTTAATTGTCTTTCATGTACATAGGTGTGGCGAGGGGGGCGTGGTTTTGCGAAGTCTGTAGCAGGAGAGAAAGGAGGGGGCCGATCGGTGAGTAAGTAGGTCAAGTGCAAAATGATGAACACCTGTGTCTGATTGCAGTGATTGGCGTGGAGAGACTGGATATAAGCCAGCATTCGGGAGGAGATGAGAGAGAGAGTTGGACTGGAACACTCACACGTTTGCTGCTGTCCTGAGAGAGTGATTGTCTGTTTGTTATATGTTTAATGAGTGCTGTGCCGAGCACGGTGAACGCGCTACGTGCGCACCTTTTGTTTTGTTTATTTATTTTGAGTAATAAAATAGAGTGTTTCAGTCAAGCCGACCCCTGTCTTCTTCCTTCCGTGCAAATATATATTGAACCTTTCTACACTGGTGCCGAAACCCGGGAAGGAAGAAGATCGCCGCCGCCATGCAGACCCCGCCAGGTACGCCATTTGCGGACATTATTCAATCGCTCGCGGGTCTTCACCAGGAGCAACACCAACATCTGCTGGCCATAAAGGAGGAGCAGGACAAAAGGTTCGAGGCGCTCCTCCGAGGCCAGCATGAAGACCGCGAGCTGTTCCGGAGCTGGATAGACCGGGAGGTTAGGGCCGTCCCCCCATCATACAAAGACTCGTCCTCGCCGATACCTCTCAACAAAATGGGCCCGGAGGATGATCCGGAGGCTTTTCTGGAGCTGTTTGAGAGGTCGGCTGAGGACCGGGGATGGCCCTCTACGGACTGGCCAATGCGGCTGATACCCCTGCTGTCCGGAGAGGCGCAGGTAGCCGCACACCAACTGCCAGTCCAGAATCTCCTGGTCTATCAGGATTTAAAGCGGGCCATTCTCCAGCGGGTTGGCCGGACTCCGGAACAACATCGCCAGAGGTTCAGGACGTTGGACCTCGAGGAGTCTGGCCGACCCTTCATCATGGCCCAACAGCTCCGGGACTCGTGCCGCAAGTGGCTGATGGCCGACGGAAGCGACGTCGAGGAAATCATCGATCGTGTGGTGCTGGAGCAATTCGTGGCGCGGTTGCCAACGAGGACCGCGCAGTGGGTCCAGTGCCACCGCCCGACGTCGCTGAACCAGGCCATCCAGCTGGCGGAGGATCAAATGGTGGCGTGCCCGGGGGTCGGCGAACCCCTACCATCTGCTTCTCTCTCTCTCTCTCTCTCTTCCCCCCCCCCTAAGCCCTCTCCCCTTCCCAGGTACCGGGGGAATCTGCCGCCGAGGCCGGCTCCAAGGTGGAGGACGGGGGGCGCTGCGGAGCCAGTATCTGCCCCCAGGCCTCTTCCCCGGGGAGGGGGCCCATCAAGGGGGGGATTCTCTCCCCAAGCTGCTTCTCCTCTCTCTCCACGCCAATCCCTTGACCCGCTTCCTGCCACTGGAGCGGCGGGGAGGCCCGGGCCGGCTTGTTGGCGCTGCGGGGACCCGAGTCATTTTATCGATCGGTGTCCGGTGATGGAGGTGGGGACACTGATCCGGGTCCCCGACGCGCCGCAAGCTGCCCCTGATCAAGCTGGCCTGTACCAAATACCTGTGAGTATAAAGGGGGGTACTTTTCAGGCTCTGGTGGATTCAGGCTGTAACCAAACCTCTGTCCACCAAAGCCTGATTCAACCTAAAGCATTGGATAATGGCCGCATGGTTAAGGTACGGTGTGTGCACGGGGAAGTGGTGAATTATCCGTTAATGCCTGTGGATATTCAATTTAGGGGACAAAGGCATAGTGTGGAGGTGGCGATTAACCCGCACCTCCGGCATCCGCTGATTTTGGGGACAGATTGGCCAGCGTTTAATGAATTATTGGGTCATTTATGTGCGGATGCTTCTTGGGTAAAAAAAGATAAGAGGAAGGTGGCGATTGCTCAGTTAGGAGAAGCTGATCCGGAACCTCTGGGTACTGGTTCAGGGGAACAGAGCGCACTGGAGAGAACCATCCTCACAGAGCGCGATGATTTTCCCCTGGAACAGTCCCAGGATGACACGCTGAAACATGCCTTTGATCAGGTTCGCTCAATCGACGGCCAGCTTCTCCACACAGACCAGCCGCTCACCTATCCGTATTTTACAATCATAAAAGATAAGTTGTATCGGGTAACCCAAGATGCCCAGTCAAAGCAGGATACAACTCAGTTGTTGGTACCTAAAAGCCGTCGGGAAATGCTTTTCCAGACGGCTCATTCTAATCCAATGGCAGGGCATTTAGGACAAACAGCGACACTTAACCGTCTCATGGCCCGATTCTTTTGGCCGGGCATTCACGAGAATGTACGCAAGTGGTGTGCGTCTTGTCGTGAATGTCAGTTGGTGAATCCACCGGCCAACCCAAAAGCACCATTGTGCCCTATTCCGTTGATGCAGGTCCCCTTCAAACGAATTGGTATGGACCTCATCGGGCCATTAGAACGGTCAGCACGGGGACATCGCTTTGCTTTAGTCCTAGTGGACTACGCAACGCGATATCCTGAAGCAGTTCCGCTTCGCAATATTTCCGCAAATAGTGTGGCGAGCGCTCTGTTTCAACTAATCTCCCGGGTGGGAATCCCGAAAGAGATTCTCACCGATCAAGGCACGGCGTTTATGTCACGAACGATACGCGAACTTTACGGATTATTGGGCATTAAATCGATCCGGACCAGTGTCTATCACCCACAAACAGACGGGCTGGTCGAACGATTTAACCGCACTTTGAAATCCATGATCCGAAAGTTCGTACAGGAAGACGCCAAAAATTGGGATCGGTGGTTAGAACCCCTCTTGTTCGCTGTACGGGAGGTCCCGCAAGCCTCCACGGGGTTTTCCCCCTTCGAGCTTCTCTATGGGCGTCAGCCCCGCGGGGTGTTAGATGTCCTTAGGGAAACTTGGGAGGACGGACCTTCAGCTAGTAAAAATGAAATTCAGTATGTCCTGGACCTGAGAACAAAACTCCACACTTTGGGGCGGCTGTCACGGGAGAATTTGTTACAGGCTCAGGACAGGCAAAGTCGGCTGTACAACAGGGGGGCTATACTGCGTCAATTCACACCGGGAGAAAAAGTGCTTGTATTGCTTCCTACCTCTAGCTCAAAATTACTCGCAAAGTGGCAAGGACCTTTTGAGGTTACACGGCGAATTGGAGATCTCAACTATGAGGTAATACGAACAGATAGGGGCGGGGCACATCAAATTTACCACCTCAACCTGCTTAAAAAATGGTCTGAGGTGGAATCAGTGATGCTGGCGATGGTGGTGAGCGGAGAGGAGGATCTCGGTCCAGAGGCGAATGTAAAAACGAAATCTCTCGCCCTGGCCGCTGGGGGAGACCACCTCTCACCATCCCAGCTCACTGATGTGCATAATTTACAAGCAGATTTTGCTGATGTGTTCTCGCCCCTGCCTGGTCGGACGGACCTCATTCAGCACCACGTTGAGACAGAGCCGGGCGTGGTGGTTCGCAGCCGGCCGTATCGACTGCCAGAGCACAAAAAGAAAGTTGTGCAAAGCGAATTAGAGTCGATGCTAGAGTTGGGAGTAATAGAAGAATCTAACAGTGACTGGGCGAGCCCGATAGTTTTGGTTCCTAAAACGGACGGCTCGATCCGGTTCTGTGTAGATTACAGGAGGGTGAATGCTGTGTCGAAGTTCGATGCTTATCCAATGCCAAGGGTTGACGAATTGCTTGATCGGCTGGGTACTGCTCGATTTTATTCGACATTGGACTTAACCAAGGGATATTGGCAGATCCCCTTATCTCCATTATCCAAAGAAAAAACAGCTTTCACCACGCCGTTTGGGTTACACCAATTTGTCACTCTTCCTTTCGGGTTGTTCGGGGCTCCGGCAACGTTTCAGCGTCTGATGGACAGGATTCTCCGACCGCACGCTGCATATGCCGCTGCCTACTTGGATGATATCATCATCTATAGTGGTGACTGGCAGCGTCATATGCAGCAGGTGCGGGCTGTCCTGAAGACGCTGAGACGAGCTGGGCTCACGGCCAACCCGAAGAAGTGTGCAATTGGGCGGGTGGAAGTAAGATATCTGGGCTTCCACTTGGGTCATGGACAAGTGCGTCCCCAAATTGACAAGACAGCAGCAGTTGCGACTTGTCCGAGACCCAAGACCAAAAAGGAGGTTAGACAGTTCCTGGGGCTGGCGGGTTATTACAGAAGGTTTGTGCCTAATTATTCGGACCTCGCCAGCCCGCTGACTGATCTAACTAAAAAGGAGGTACCAGATACGGTCCAATGGACGGAGCAGTGTCAGCGGGCTTTTACCCAGATAAAGGCTGCTTTGTGTGGCGGACCGCTCTTACATGCCCCTGACTTTTCTCTCCCTTTCATCCTACAGACCGACGCGTCGGACAGGGGGATGGGCGCGGTCCTGTCCCAGGAGGTGGAGGGTGAGGAGCGGCCGGTGCTGTACATCAGTCGGAAGCTCTCTAAGAGGGAGACGGTGTACAGCACCATAGAGAAGGAGTGTTTGGCCATCAGATGGGCCGTTCTCACCCTCCGCTACTACCTCTTGGGACGGGAGTTCACCCTCTGTTCGGACCACGCTCCCCTGCAGTGGCTCCACCGCATGAAGGATACCAACGCGCGGATCACTCGTTGGTATCTCGCTTTACAGCCTTTTAAGTTCAAGGTGATCCACAGGCCGGGTGTACAGATGGTTGTGGCTGACTTCCTCTCCAGGAGGAGGGGGGGGGAGGCTGCAGGCCGGATGGCTCCCCGGCCTGAGTCGGGCGGTGGGGGTATGTGGCGAGGGGGGCGTGGTTTTGCGAAGTCTGTAGCAGGAGAGAAAGGAGGGGGCCGATCGGTGAGTAAGTAGGTCAAGTGCAAAATGATGAACACCTGTGTCTGATTGCAGTGATTGGCGTGGAGAGACTGGATATAAGCCAGCATTCGGGAGGAGATGAGAGAGAGAGTTGGACTGGAACACTCACACGTTTGCTGCTGTCCTGAGAGAGTGATTGTCTGTTTGTTATATGTTTACTGAGTGCTGTGCCGAGCACGGTGAACGCGCTACGTGCGCACCTTTTGTTTTGTTTATTTATTTTGAGTAATAAAATAGAGTGTTTCAGTCAAGCCGACCCCTGTCTTCTTCCTTCCGTGCAAATATATATTGAACCTTTCTACAATAGGCTTGTAACTTTTTCCCACGAACGTTTGACAATCGCGCCATCTAATGTCAGGGAATGAATTTGCATGTTCACTCGGCTCATCGTCAGCGAAAATCGCTTGGGTGTGAACACAAAAAACGCGTTGAAAAACGCTGGCGAATAACGCGCGCCGATATTCGTCCCGGTGTGTACGGGCCTTTAGACTATCATAATCTTCCTTGACAACACTTAAAATGTGTGGCAAAGAGATCTGGGGTGTAATTTCAGTGAAGAACAGTGGGGGCTGTATGTCAGAATATTTTCCCCTCATTTTCTTGTAACAAAATAGCTGAACAGAACTATAAATGTATGCATAGGATTTACCTTACCCCCCCTTTGTGTATCATCCAAATGTCACAGATGTAAAACCTGCATAGGATCAGTGATGCATATCTTTTAGGAATGTAGAAAACTTCAATATTTCTGGAAAGCAATACAGAATTTCACAGCCAAGGTTTTGCAAACTTCATTGGACAATACACCAGCACAATATCTTTTTGGTATAGTATTGGACATGATATTTGACCCTATATCTGTAAAGAGACAGCTTGGCATATTATCATACTTGGCAAAAAACCAACCAATGCCTCCAACATTTGATCTTTGTAAAGAACTTGTAAATGAAACATTGCGATTGGAAGAGTACACTTACAACTTAAATAACAAGGCCAGTACTTTTTGACAAATATGGATGCCTTTTATAGACCGAACCTTTTGGCCACCACAGATATGCATTACAAAATGTATGACTATTTATAACTACAGGACATTGATGTTATTACTTTTATTATACTTTTCCTCCCTTCTGTGCATCAGTGCTGTATTTTCCATCAGATTGTTATATTTAAATACCGTTGATCTTTTTATTTCATGTATTTGACATTTGTTGTTTCTACTGTTAGTTTTTTTGTTCTATTACTTTTTCTCCTATGCATATTAAAATGAATAAACAATAAAAATGAGCTGGGTTTACAGTCATATTTCATCAGCATGTCTTTTTACCTTGAATAGAATCCAATAACCCATTTCATTGATAACACAATGCAAAACCATACTCATTCAATAACTCAGTTGCCAGAATATGGTTTGCTGACAAATGTCGAAGGTGTGACAAAAAAAAAGTGAACCAGCATTATTTACTTTAGTATTATCAGTATTTATTTTCCTCAACTTTATTTATAGGCAAAGGCATCCCCAATCTGCTGCAAAGAGATGGCTGCAAAACAAGCATTTTAGTGGGATTTCTGCCAAGGGCATCAGAATCTGCTGAGCTGTACCGTCAGGAAATGGGACAGAGATTGACCACTCCATCATCGTTTGGTATTGACCCGTTCCAGTCTGAGGAGGATCAAATTAGGGCAGAGACAGAATTTAATTTCCTTTATTTTGACCTTGGAGATGTACTGAACTGCACTGTAAATGAGCATTACCACCCATTCCAGGACTGTTTAACTGAGCTAATTAACATCACCAGAAGATGTGCAAGAGTTGCTTTATTTTGTTGTAATTGTAATAATGAACACGACATCAATAAGTCGTGTCATTGTACATTAATCATTTTGCCTACTGTGGCATGGAGTGTATAAAATATTACAAGAACAGCAGTTACAGTAAGTATAATAGTGAAACTGGATAAAATTCTGGTAGCAAATGATCATTTAAGTCAATGATTTGTATTGGTCAGTTTAAAGCAAAACAAACTGGTAATGACAAAATAATCTAATAAATTAAATGTAAATGAAGTACAACTTTATTTATTTTTACTCAGTATGCCACTGCATGCAAACAGAATATGTTTAAAACATGAAGTCTTTACATCACAAACAGATGGCCATGGTTTGAAGAAGACGGTGTTTACATGGCCTGGAACAATCAGTTTACATTGGTATGCATTAAAGTATTACATATTACTGACAACAACTATTACAGAACAGTTAACAAACCTATTACAATGAAATATTAAAATCCTTCAGTTTGCATATTGTATTTTTTAGTGTAAACTACATATTTGCATTAACGTGTTACAGGCAAACATTGACTTTGCATCAAGAATGCTGAGAAAAACTATTACAAAACAGTCAACAGACCTGATGAATAAAAACATTACAAAGAATTGTTTAAACAATCAGATTAGAAATGGTATTAAAAAACAAAACATGGTAATAAACACTTTTTATATTGTATTAAAAATGTGCATATTGCCATAGGTTGTATACTTCAGAATGCTACACTAACCGTTGCGACCTCAGGCCGAGCTGTACTGCTCATCTAAGGCCTTAATAACCTTTAACCCTTCAGAGAGGCCAGCAACAACCACCTGCATTTACACATGCTTGACCTTCCTGAACAAATACATCAACACACTGTCTACAGCCAATTAGACTGCGACAGCAGCGTGCCAATACGGGACTGTCCATCACTCCTGTAACAAACACAGAGAAAAATAACACATTTATTACACAGGCAATAAAAACTTTACACAGCTTTCATGATACTGATAGCTACTCCATAAATATTCTCCATAAATAGCTATGCTAAATATCAGATTGATTATCCAGGTAACAAACACCAGGCATTTTAATACCTCCGATATCATACCACATATTCTCACCCTCTCATTTATTCAAGTATGAAAAGTACCTTATACACAGCTAAATAAATCTGCATCGGTGCCCTGATCACGCTTTTGGGGTTTATTTAGCTCAAATGACCAGCAGACTGCATTATATAGATTAAAGGGAACCCTGGGTATTAGGACTTGTGTGCTACATGATGTCTCTTACTGAAATATGTAGTAGAAAACAGATGAAAGATCTACAGTATAAAGTAATAATCCACATTGTTTTAACCACTGAATGTCATTATTTTTGGAGCACTGTGTGGATGTCGAATGGTTGCACTAGTGAGCTGCTGGTGCCTAGATGTCTGTGATTGGCATTACCTGTAGCCATTTTTCATCAGAGCATGACTCGGAAAATAAAATACTGATACAATGTCAACAAAACAATGGGAAGATGCCTATGAATGAATAAAACTTCCTAAAAGCCTGTTAGCTCTGATGCTGAAGCTCTGATGCCGGTGACCACAGCTACTGAAAGCAATAGGGTCTAACTGCAGACATGCACTTGAACTCTTACACACCTACACTTCCACTAGTGATTTTATTTTTATTTGATTGCATTTATTATTTTTTAATTGAATTTCTCATTTCACAACAATAGTCAGTCGGTGAAGACAAGAAAAAAAGAAACGAAATTACAATAACCAAGTTTCCATTCAGTTTTTTGCAATTTTTTGTTATCGACAAAGAATATGCTTATAAAAACACTTTAATTTGCTGTTTCCATCTAACTGGCTTTTTAATTGTTGCACAAGTTTTTTTTTCCCGGTGCATGTAAAAAAAGTTGCCCTTGAGCCGTTTCCATTCATAATTTCACATATTGCTCAAATTACATAAGCTAGTAGATGCACTTCATCCATTTCAAACAAAACAAAAAAACACATTTTTGTACCTAGTTAGGCCTAGGCTATAGACTATTCAGACACTTGCAAGCAATATTCATGAACGTCCAGTTGTATTATTTTTTCCGATTAACCTTTATTTAAAAACCCCATTATAGTGGTCAGTGTTTACCTTAGTTGAGCTCTTGAGCCTGACAAGCAAAGAGCAAAAGTCATCCAGTGGTGATGATCATGTTTGACCTAATCATTGTGTAGTGACCTGAATAACTGAGTTTTCTTTGTTGGTTATATAAATACTGTGGACAAAATAAGTTCTGACATTTTCAGTATGTTTTTTACTTTAATCAAACACAAATCCTTCCAAAATTAATAGAAAATACAGAATTGTTCACGGTGGAATCACAAGGCTATTGTAATCAATAAAGGCAATATAACTATGAGACTAGACTGAATGATTTCAGGACAAATAATGAATGTTAAAACAATCATCACCACCTGATGACTTTTGCAAAAGTCTAGCTGCTATAATTAAGTAAAAAAAATAAAAGATTTAATATGTTATATAAAAAATAATAATAAATATCAAGGTTCAAGAGCCCAACTAAAGTAAACACTGACTGCTATAATGGTGACTTAAAAATGTTGATTTTCTTCTTTGGTGATGAAAATTGCAGGACCCTTCGTTTGTGTGTGTGTGTCTTTGCCACCTGGCTACTGCTGTAACATGTTAAGAGATTTAATTTAAAAACATTATAAATAAAGACAAAAAGACTGCAAGTGATACCACTAGTGGAGCTGCAGGTCTGAGGATGTGAATGTCTGCAGTCAGACCCTTCTCACTGAAATAGTTCACAGGTGGCAGTGGATATAAGTGTTTTCCAGTCTAACGCCACCTGGAATCGTGTGAAATCTGTGCAATGAAACAGCAGATCCACAATGTGGACTTTTTTTTTTAAATAATGAAAATCATTCATGGGTTTTTTACTCTATAATTCAGTAAGAGAGAATTCATATAATGCCACACAAGTCTTAATACCCAGGGTTCCCTTTAAGGGAATATTTTATGCAAGTTGTTACATGAAAAAGATGGTTGTTCTTTTAATCTCCATATTGTACATGTGTGTGTGATGCCCGAGTGATGACTTGCCTCTGCACACACAGCACTTGAGCTCTGCTGTTCAGTAAGGCCCTCGCTACGCTTGCACAGCTCGCTCAGCTTGGCTGAAACAGCCGGTAAACCCTCCGATGCTAGAAGGACCTCCTCCATTTGGTCTTTTATGTCACAGAGCCCAGAGTCCTCATGTCCTGAAGTTTGCCTTTTACAGAAAAAAAAAATTATAATTAGCAGGTGACAATAATGGTTTAAAATATTTTTTTCTGTGAATAGTTTAAAGAAACCAAGGCTCTCATGTGAGGTCTTAGCTGTAACCAATGTGTACTTTAAAGGGATATTTCACACACACACACACACACACAAAGAACATTCTGTCTTCATTTACTCTCTTGTTATTTCTAACCTGTATGGGTTTGTGTGTCACTAAAATATCTTATTTTGTGTTTTGCAAAAGAAAGTCGCTCACAGGTTTAAAATAACACAGGGATGAGTAAATAATGACAATTTTCATTTTGGGGTGAACTATCATTTTAAAAGAGCAAATATCTGTGCTATACATGCAAGTACACTTCCATCATCATCTTAACAATACACTGCCATTCTGTATTCCATGGTCCATATGCCTCGACATTGCTTAATGTTAGGTTGTATGCTGTTTGTTTTTGACCACATTAAAGTTAAGGTAATGTCTGAATCTCAAAGGTTTCAATAACTTCACAGGACAATGTTGTGAACTTGTGATGCTTACTGAGTATGAGCCACCAAACCTAGTCCTAGTAAATACTGAGAATAGTAATAAACTATGATTATTTAAACCATTTTATTTCCAGACACAGTGTTGGTTTTGGATAGAAAAGACAGCATATCTTTTGACATAAGAGAAATCTAGTAAAACTGCTAACATGGTGGTGGGGTCGATTAAAATCATTTGAATGTAAATAGAGTGCAATTTTAAAGGGATAATTCACCCAAAAATGAAAATATGATGTTTATCTGCTTACCCCCAGATGCCATGAATGTAAGCAAATAAACATCATATTTTCATTTTTGGGTAAACTATCCCTTTAAATTATTTGCATGAATTTAAATAAAAAGTTCAAAGATAAGAAGCTATTCTGATGAAAGCGCTCATGAACCTACCCTAGTTTCCTACGTTTCCTCCTCCCCATCTCTGCAAATACATCCTCTGCTATTGCAAAAGTACGTCTGGAGCTCTGTTTCCAATACGCAGACCCTGTGGCAGTGGGGATACAAACAAATACAAAAATTGTGTGAACTTCAGAATGAGACCATCATTGATGAGCTGGGGCAAACTTCAGAATGAATTTGTTCCAATACTCCAGCCCACAACACAGACCTTTAATTCCAGGGGTATCGATAAGCAGATTTCCTTGACTATCAGTCAAGACTATGCCTGTTTCAGGACCCAAAGCAAGGGCTTCTTTTACTTTGTTTTCATTGTTGACAAACAGGCCTCACTCTCCTCGAAAGGAATAACTAATGCCTTGTCCTGCACTAGTTTGTCACCCTCAAGTTGTCCAAGGAAAATGGTTCTGTGGGAACACACACACAAACACACTGTACCTATCAGAAGTGGTTACTTTAAACACTGATATCTGCATTACTTTGAAATTGCATTTCACTGCACCAGCATTTTGTCAATGCTGACCAATTTTTATCTGCTAAAAAGTAAGTTTTTACACAGGAATAACTGCACGTGTAGCTGTTGCAGTGGCAGATCGGGAAAAGCTGAAACGAGGTCAGGGTCCAGGGTTTGGGTGAAATGGGACTGGGCTAGGGAGTGGCCCACATGCATCATCACCCATCACCTGGAAGGTGCTCCCACCATTCATGAGGTCCAAACAACTGAAGAATCCAGATGAAATCCCCATGTCATTGGTCAAGTAAACACTTGACTGTGTAATCTAGACAAAGGAGACAAGAGAACAGCACAAGATCAGAATACAAATTAGTAAGAATATTACGCTATACTTTGGACCAACAAATTGTCATTAGCTTTCCAGGACTGGAAACTCTGGTGTCTTGAAGAAGGCATCTTAATATGCAAGTGAAAAGTCGTTACGTATTGTCAAGTATGGTGACCCATACTCGAAATTGGTGTTCTGCATTTAACCCATCCAAGTGCACACACACAGCAGTGAGAAGTGAACACAAACATGCACACACACTGTGAACACACACCGGAGCAGTGTACAGTAATCTTGATTTTTTTTTTTTTTTTTTTTAGAACGACTGACCAACAATTAGTATTTTTTTTTAAATGTTTAACTAGTCAACTTAAAAACTAAAAGGTAGTTTTCGTTAAATTCTCTTTTATTTGTTGTATTCACTCCAGGAATGCGTGACACCAGAGGCGTTGATCAGCTGCACCATCGCGCGGTCGGCATCATTCCTCTCTTAACGGTTGCTAATGTTTTACTGGAAAACACTCGATTTTCTTGATTAATTATAAAAACCTGCCAAAACAATAAATTCTAATTAATAATAAAAATAAAAATAAAATAAAAAAATCGCCCAGCCTTAATTTTTCAGGTTTATATGACTGCAGGTTTGGTTTCTGACATGGGCCATGAGGCAGGTTGTGCTTTTGCGTTGTTAATGTAATTTTATATTTAGGCTCGATATGTTTATATTTGTTTATTTGTTTGTTATGTGTGGTAAAAAACTTGTATTTTGTTTGTATTGTTATGTGTGTGATGGTGTTGTGTGATAACTTAAGGAGATTGCCTGTAAATGGCAGCTGGGTCATTCCTACTATTCTGTGCCATTTCAGCTTGGTAAATTTCTATCAAAAAAGTTAAAATTTCCACGATTTAATCATTGTATCTGAAGAATGGCTTTTTACACTACAAGAAAAATATATTGGTCCAGCTCAGGAAATGACTCTTTATTAATTTTGACCAAATTCTTAACACATGCAAAGGCCAAATGTCCACCCTGTTACCAGACATTCTCATATCAATTAATAAATGTTTTGAATTCACAGTTATTGAAATATTTACATTTTCTAAGAGCTAAAATGTCCCTCACTTCACCCTGCAAATGTATTTTAACAAAGTGTTCATCAACAAGCATTATCTTGAAAAAAGTTGTTGTATTTTAAGGCTCAGTGGTAATTTCAACACATTTCTTTTAGAATAAAAAGACATTTCAATGGAATTTTGTCCCATTTTTAAATCATTTCATTTTGCCATGTCGTTCCCTAAAATTAACCACAAAGATATGCATAACATTTGTTGAACTTATTTTATTAACTTAAAAAAACACAGAGGTAACAGGGTGGACATCACACCACTGAACAAAGATAAATGTCATCAACTCATTTACCCTGGCACCCCCTGAAGAAAGACACATGTCCACATCAACAATCAAACTTACATTTTTTTTCTGATAACAGTAACAGCAACAGTAAACTACTGAACAAACCAGCATCCCAGGTGTTTTCCTATGAAATCCCACACTTTCTTCTCTAGCTGGACGGACCTCTTGTTTAATGCTTGTGGCTCATTCATCAGGCACACAATCTGCTCATCCCTGTACCAGCTAATGTCCTCTCGTGGACTCGGCCAGAAGAACTTGTTGGTCCCATTCTTGTGCATGCATTTTACACTTACATCATCTTCCACCTCCTGGATGATTCCTGGGTAGGGTTCACCATCATAATTGACAACGCACCACTGCCCAATGTTTTCTTTTGTGATGACCTCAGGGCGTGATGGTTCTTCAAAGCAGTGTGGGCTTTCTTCTTCTCCCAGGCTAACCTCCTTCAGCCCATAGCATGCACAATCGAGTACACCTTTGTCTGCCTGACAAAGGCAAGTTATGTCCCGGTATTTGATTGTTCCTGTAGATAAACTGATGACTTGGTGGATTTTCATTGTTCCTTTGACAGGCTCAAGCGTGGGTACATCCATCATTTCATTGACTTTCATCTCAACATCATCTTCTCCCACAAAAAAAAAGTTTCACAGAGGTGCCGATGTTCCTCAACTGGTGGAACATGGCCTCTGCGTTGGGGATATCTCCTCCATGGCGGACAATTTTGTCAGCTGATCTTTTAAGGGTACCCCCAACACCATCTGGAGCCCCCTTTCCATGGCTGGCCTCAAAGAAGTTCCAGCTGGCGACTTCCGGTGAGACGCGCAGCGAGATGGTCGCTTTACACTGAGCTCCTGCCAAAAGCCCTTTGACTGGCGGCTAAACTGCTTGTTTCCTGCAATACAGGCGTTCATTTAACATATTGGATAGTTTTGAAACTTATATCGTGAAATGGCGTCAAAGAAAAGTGCAAGTTCGCCTGCAAAACAAGACGCGGGCAAGCGATTCAAAGCTAGCCTTAGCTCAGGAACCTCGCTGGCTAGTTTACTCCCTGAGGAAATCTCCTTGCTAATCAAGCAGACGGTAGAGGCGGAGAGGGAGACACTACGGGACCTTGTAACCGAAATGCTGAGTGAGACTCTGACGAAAGCACTAACTACGGTTGAAAGTCAAATAGCTGAAAACGGGACGCTATTGAGATCACTGAATAGCGACATCAACACGCACGCCAAAAATATGGAAAAGGTGTCCGCTAAAGTCGATACAATGCAAGGAGTGCTTCGTCAGAATAAAAAAGATACCAACCACTGTCTCACTGAGCTGGACAGCCTCAGAAAGAAGGTCACCGAGATGGAAGATAGGTCAAGAAGGAACAATGTAAGATTAGTAAACTTACCAACAGGTGCAGAAGGAGATGATCCAGTCGGATTTCTTTGTAAAATGTTACCTCAGTGGATCCCGACACTGGCCGGAAAATCCATAGAAATTGACAGAGCCCACCGAATCTTCTCTGCTAACCCCTCCAGACCGCGAACAATGATCTTCAGAGTGCTCTGTTACCGCGATCGTCAAGCCATACTGCAGGGAGCTCGCAACGCTAAACCTAAACTATCAGACAACACTCAACTTGAATTCTACGCTGACTACAGTGCCGAAACAGTACAGAGAAGAAACAAGTACAAAACGATCCGAGCCCAATTGCGACAGAAAGGCATCGACTCTTTTTTGATCTACCCAGCCATCCTGAAGCTCACGTACAATGGGGATAAATTATCGTTTGATTCAGCAGAGGAAGCTGAAATGTTCTTCGCGGGACAAGACACCCCTTCAACTCAACCGAAGGGGAATAACGCCAGGTCTACTGCTAGAGAATCCTTGCACTTCACAGACATGGAATGACTACAAACAGGTCAACATGTATAGACACATGATGCTTGAGCTTAAACCTTTTCTATTTGAATTATGATGACGCTTTTATGCACGTTTAGTTGGATTAATTTTTTTTTTTTTATTTTTTTTTTTTTATTATTATTATTATTTTATTTTTTTAAGTATGCAGTGTTTTATCATTCCGCATCGGGGGCGCTAAATAGTAGCCTGTGGACTGGGTGTAATGTAAAGCAGTTTACCCATCAGCGCGGTTATCTTCCGTTTTGTATTTTCCTTTATCTCGTGAACCAAGGTTACTTCTACAAATGTGTTTCAGTTATGGAAACAGTGGAAGCAGTCCCAGTTAGGGGCTAATAGGCATAGGTTCATTGTTAGACATCACTTCGTGGTTCTCACAGATGAAAACGGGGACGGGGACGGGGGCGGGGGCGGGGGGGGGGGGGGGGGGGGGGGAGAGGGGAGGGCTGTTCAGGGGGTTTTTCCGCATGGGATTGATATGTTTTAGCACAGGCGAGTGTTTCATGACAGTAAATTCTCTTATTTCATTATACACATCGGCAGTTTACTTTAACCTTATCACTCACAGTTTGTTTTTGGCATACCTCAATAGGGACAATGGATAGATACAATGTTATGTCATTTAATGTGAGAGGGCTCAACTCCCCATTCAAAAGGTCCAAGGTCTTAGATTTTCTTCATCGTAAAAACGTTGATATAGCGCTATTGCAAGAAACCCACCTTAAACCTAATGATACTTTAAGACTACAAAACAGGAGATATAAAATGGTAGCTGCCTCATCAGATGGTAGTAGCACCAAGGGGGTAGCTGTGTTAATGAGACGTAATTTGACTATAAACATAATTAAAGTAAGCTCAGATGCTTCAGGAAGGCTAGCATTCTGTTGTGCCTCTATTGAAGGAAGGAAAGTAGCCTTTATTAGTATTTATGCCCCAGCCGTCTTTGACTGTACATTTTTTCAGAACATTACAAAAGAGTTGTTAACTTTAGATGAGTACCACCTGGTTATTGGGGCAGACATGAATACAGTTTTTGACAACATCCTAGACAGGTCTGCTGCTGTCGCTACTCGCACTCAGATAACCTCTTCTAAGGCTTTAGGAAATTTAGCAAAGGACCTTAATTTGGTGGATCTTTGGAGACTACATAATCCTTCATCAAGAGATTACACATTCTACTCTTCAAGCCATAAGTCTTTTTCTAGGATAGATTACCTACTTATTTCTAGTGAATTGATTACTACATCTTCTTCAATAAATCTTCTTTCTAGACACATCTCAGATCATAACCCTATTGAAGCAACATTTAGTTTTGGAGATATCAGAAACAATAAGTCTTCTAGGTGGAGGTTTAATTCCTCATTACTACAGAATGAAAGCTTCCTTAATCAACTAAAACTTGAACTTAGCGAATTCATAGACATTAATAAGGGCAGTGTAGAGAACCCAATGTTCTTATGGGCCTCCATAAAGGGATTCCTCAGGAACAATGCAATCAGATTTTCATGTCACAATAAGCATAATAGACTACGTCAGATTTCAGATTTAGAAAAAAAATGCGAACGATTAGAAAGTCAACT
This sequence comes from Rutilus rutilus, assembly GCA_021464565.1. Classification (NCBI taxonomy): domain Eukaryota; kingdom Metazoa; phylum Chordata; class Actinopteri; order Cypriniformes; family Leuciscidae; genus Rutilus; species Rutilus rutilus. The sequence goes on from JAJAQA010000011.1 coordinate 1,643,956, forward strand.
TAAAAGGAATTATAGTAAAGACATGGAATCTCAATTGAAGACACATCAAGCTGAACTGAACAATCTGTTACGGCATAGAGTAGAGTATTTAATGCACGTTACTAAGCACAAATATTATTCGCAAGGTAGCCGTCCAAGTCATCTTCTTGCCCTTACTCTGAAACGTCAGGAGAAGAGCCGATCAATAGAGTACATCAAAAAAGATCAAGGAGAAACGGTGACAACTACTCTAGATATAAATGAGGCATTCGCATCCTTTTTTGCAAAACTGTACTCTAGCGATTGTCAGCCCTCTGAGAATGATTATACACATTTCTTTTCCAACTTGAATCTTCCTACTCTTTCCATAGAGGATGCAGAACATCTTGACTTACCTATCTCATTAGAGGAATTACAATTAGCGCTAAAAAGTATGAAGAGAGGGCGCTCCCCAGGCCTCGATGGTTTGCCGGTTGAGCTTTATTCAGTTTTGTGGGAGTTTTTAGGTCCTTTCTGGCTGGATTCTATAAACTTCGCTATTGAACAAGGGCATTTCCACAAAGACCTTAACACTGCTCTTATATCAGTTATCCCCAAAGCGGACAAAGACCCCTCTGACTGTGCAAGTTACCGGCCAATATCACTTATTAATGCTGACCTAAAAATTTATTCCCGTGTATTAGCTCGCAGACTAGAGTCAGTATTGCCAGATTTAATACATCCTGACCAAACAGGATTTATGAAGGGCCGTTTGGCTGCAGACAATATTAGGCGACTAATTCACATTTTAGGTGAAGCACAGAAAATCCCCTCTTCTTGTGGCCTTCTCTTTCTTGACGCAGAGAAGGCCTTTGATAGGCTTGAGTGGCAGTACTTATGGCGTGTCCTTAAAGAATTCAAGTTTGGTCCTAAGTTTATTAAAATGATTCAGGTGCTGTACGCGAACCCTACTGCTAGAGTCTGTATAGGAGGTGTCATTTCAAATTTGTTTACTATAAACCGTGGTACAAGACAGGGCTGTCCTGTGTCCCCTTTGATCTTTAATCTTTCCATAGAACCTCTAGCGCAGTATATTCGTAACAGTATAACTATTTCTCCTATTCACATTGGCACTTCTACTCACAAAGTGTCAATGTATGCAGATGATACATTAATCTATATGTCAGATGTACAGAATTCTCTTCCCAACACTATTAAAACATTAAATATGTTTGGTACACTATCCGGTTTTAAAATTAATCTCTCTAAATCTGCTTTGATGTTAGTTAACAGGGATAGAAGTCAGTTAGTTTTACCTACTAATATTGCAATTACCAAAGAGGTCAAATATCTAGGAGTGTTAATTCAAACATCTATTACAGCCTTAACTAAATTAAACTACACAAATGTTTTGAGGAAGGTCGAGGAGGATACAAAAAGATGGTCTGCTCTCCCTGCATCTGTCCCGTCTCGCATAGCAGTGGTGAAAATGAATATATTACCACGCATTAATTTTATCTCCTCTATGCTACCACTATCTCCGCCGAAGGATTACTGGTCCAAGGTTGACTCTCTACTCACAAAATACATATGGAGTGGAAGGCGACCACGTATTAAACGGACCACACTACAGCATAACAGACTAGAAGGAGGCTGGGCACTCCCCAACTTTAAATACTATCATTGGTCATTTATCTTGCGTCCAATAAAGCAGTGGTTGGATCCAAACTGTATATCACCATGGAAGACAATAGAACAAGACATAGTTGCTCCCATTAGGCTTAGGGATTTTCTTTTTTCTGGTCTCTCCATTAACCATTGTACATTGAGGTATGGCCCAGTATTGACATACATGCTTCAGATCATTAGACAAGCTGAGAGATTAGTGGGTCTTACATCAAAATGGCATAAATCATCCCCTGTATGGCGTAATAACAAGTTATTATCTGGAAACAAGCCATTCATTCATGATGTATGGGCAGAGAAGGGTATATGGGTCATTGGAGACTTGAATGGTGAAGACTCTTTACTAAGCTTTAATGACTTGGTTTCACTTTATGGTATCCCTAGACATTCCTTATTCTTTTACTTCAGACTTAGGTCAGCTCTCAAAGCACACAAAGTTGTATGGGGCTCAGAGATGAAGGAACATCCAGTAGTCGGCTGGATACAGGTCGCCCCAAAAAGTGTCGTCTCTTTTCTGTATGCCATGTTCCTATCATATTTATCTCCTAAACCTAGTACGTTAGCTTGTGATCGCTCAATGGCACTCAGAAGTAGTGAAATAGACTGGAACACAAGCTGGGATAATATATGTACCTCCTCTCATAATCCAAATCATCAGTTTATTCATATGAAGATATCTCATAGGGCATATCTTACTCCTAGAATCAGACACTTAATTGGTCATGCTCCTCATCCATTCTGTACTTTGTGCTCACAAAATGCTTTGGGAACTTTTATGCATATAATGTGGGACTGCCCTAAGATTTGTGACTTTTGGAACAAGGTGTTACAATCATTGTCTGATCTGATTGATATTCAGCTCCCTATGGACCCTGTTTTACACCTTCTCAATGATGACTCTAAACTTGAAGACATGAATGAAAGATCTAGAAAAATTTGGCTAGCTGGTCTTACAGCAGCCAAGAAAATCATTGTTCAAGTTTGGGTTCCACCCCACAACTTAGCCCATAAGCATTGGCTGAATACTTTTTTAGAGATTCTTTTTCTTGAACTTTCTTCTGCCAAGATCAACGGCGCTACACCTCGGACTATACAAACATGGAGCAATGGAATTGCCAGAGTTCAGGACATTTTACTAGGAAGCCACTAAGTGGACTGTTCTATAACACTGACTGTGCTACACTGATAGTTATGTTGTATCCCATGCGGTAGGGGTGGGTGGGTGGGAGGGAGGGTGGTGAATGTATTGCTATGTATCTCTGTATTGTCACAATACCTCTTTGATATTGTTATCCAACAAGACAATAAAAATTGAGTACCAAAAAAAGAAGTTCCAGCTGATGTCTTTGAAGCCTTTCTTGAAAGGTTCTTTTGACAGTAGGTAAAAGTTTTTCTTTTGTTTATACTGAGTAGCTGGGCCGTCACTGAAGACATGGAGGTGATTGATGAGAGGGTATCGCTCCCTCACCATATCTAACACAGGGCTGAGGTGGGCCCAGATAGCTGGGGGATCGTGTTGCTTGGAAGGTGAGATGGAACAGAAAGACACTGGTGACTCTTGAGCTGCAGTGTACAGCACTCCAGTATGCAGTGTTGCTTGCTGGTGCGACCCTCCAAAATGGACTGATTGAATTTCTTGAGAATACTTACAGGAATAGTTCTCGCTGAAATCTACATGTAATAGACATTCATTGTTCTTCAAGTTTTCTCTCAGCTGTCTGTAGGCCTTGTACTGCCAACGGATATTAAAGATGTGCCGCCTGAATCTGAACAGCATGTCATGGAATTCACTTGCAAGTGCATCCTCTGTTGTCATCACAATTTTTTTCACAGTGATTGTTGACCTTTTTCCAGACTCCTCTCCATCATTCACTTTGGAATTGTCTTCCAGAGACCATTGGGTAAGGGCTATCTCTGTGTTAGTGGCAGGTCTCAGCATTGTATGTGTTGAGACGAGACAATCATTACATTCGCCATATGCACAGAGTTTAGATTTGGGATCACACATTGTTGCATCTACCATCTCCTCTAGGTTTTTTGTTCCTAACAGACCTTGGTTGTACAGGGCGTTGGATACGAACTGTAAGTTCTCATGAGTTTTACACTGACAGGTTTCACGATCAGCTTCTGTGGGTATCACAACCCAAAATGGTCTTAAGGTGCAAAAACAAGAGTAAGAGACCTGATGTTCATTTTCTGAAAGGAACTTTTGGTGCAGATTCTTCATTGTGTCAGTTAGCAAACGTTTCTGTTTTTTCTTCTTCTTCTGAGTAACAGTTTGCTTTCGTCCTGTTGTCATCCGACTGACATCGTCTCTTAAAAAGAATGTCTTGACTTTCTGTTTGCATTCAGCAGGTAATCTGTTGCACTTCTTCCTTTTAAATGTCAACAGTTCTCCATCTGGTCTTTGACCTCGCTTTTTTGAAAAGCCCAGTGTTTCCTGTGCAGCCCTCTGCAGCCTGTATTTCTTTATAATTTTTCCAATTGTTGTTTTTGCAATAATTTGCTTCTCCCGTTCCTTCTTGGTGTGTTTGTATTTATTTCTGATGTCTTCAATTATTGATTCCTGCAACAACAATCTTTTCCTTATAGTGTTGTTAACTGTTTGATGGCGCAACAGTGCATCCACTTTAGAACGTGGTGATTTTTTCTCTCCTCCCAACCGCTGGTACCTTTTCTTGAATTTTTCTTTTTTTCTCTTTTCCTTCTCCAGCAAGGCCTTTAGTTGTTCAATCTCCTTCTGTAGCCTCCTTCTTCCCTGTCTGGCATTTCTCCTTCCAACAACATATTGCCTATTACACAAGAAGCATATCGTCACAATTTACAATTACTACAACAGATAAATGGTTCTGTATTCAACAATTTAGGATATAAGCCCAATTATCACATTAAAGTAAGTTGTTCTTATACCTATTATTGTAAGATTTAATTTGCTTTACTATCCCTATATGTTTATCATTGTATTTTACAATGTAAAATTTCTAGTTTTAGAGAACATACTATTTCACTCACTCTCACACACACACATACAGGTGCACACACACACACACACACACACCGCACAGATAAAACACACACACACACACACACACTGTAGTGAAAAAAATAATAATCTCAGAGAATTTAATTCCAGTTTCTACCTAATCATCAAAGCATTCAATTGTAAACATTATTTTAACCTTGAGGGCCCTGGCTGTGGGACATTTCTTGGTTCTCTTACGAGAGTTCTCTCGTACTGCGTCTTAGCTAAGACGCTGCGGGAAAAGTCTCTTTTCACGAATATTGAAGCAAAAAATTATCCTTAATTTTAATATTTGTAAAACGCATTTGCAACAGTATGCAGCCATAGGCAAGACGGCTCGTTTGCTCATTGGCTGTTCTACTAGCAAATGCATAAGCCTATCGAGCGCAGGCTGATGCAACATCAGACCAATGAGGCCACTTCCCGCCGACGCGGGCGTGGCCTCGCCCTATAAAGGTAGCTCGAAAAGGCTGACTCACTTGATTTTTCACCTCTTCAGCGAACCTCTCATCGCTGGATCTCGGATAGAAGCAAGCGTCGTCTGAGTGCAAGCACATCAGCGGGACGAGCCATCTGAAGTCGCTGGCCTTCGCCGCCTTCCACTGCCGTACCTGCTGCGCTTTCCGGCGCTCATATCCTTTTCTGTTCCTCTGTGTGTGTGTGTGTTCGCCCTGCGACACACACTCGTAAAAGAGCTCGCGTCTTTTTAAAGATGCCATCCTGCGGCTCGTGCCGAGCCCCACTCAGCGAGGGAGACCGTCATGTCATCTGTGTCTCCTGCCTGGGTGAAGATCATGCAGCGCTCGCGCTCGCTGACGGCGGCTGCCCTCACTGCGAGCTTATGCCTATGGTGACTCTGCGGACTCGCCTGGCAGTTTTCTCCGAGCCTGCACTCCCCGCCGCGTTGCCGCGCCGTAAAAAGCGCCGCTCCCAGCGGATTCCGGAGCCCTCTACAGCCCGACCGAGCTCGCCGGAGCGCCCGCTCGCTTCGCCGGCCTCGCCTGTATCACTTCCTGATGCTCAGCGCCCGCAGTCTGCCGCCGCTTCATCAGAGGAAGTCGATTTCAGAGCCGCGTCGGGGGATGAGGACACGTGCTCTCTGTTAGCTTCGGGCAGCGGCGATTGGTCGAGCTCTGAGGATCTCGCGCTCGCTGCTCGTAAGCCTAGCAGACGAGCTAACATCGAGAAGGAGTTGATGCGAGTGCTCTCGCTGGCCGCGACGAGTCTCGGCCTCGAGTGGTTTGCACCAGCACCTCCCTCTCGTACCCGGCTGGATGGTAGCTTCCTTCCCGGTGAGCATGCTTCTCCTGAGTCTAAGCCCGCCCCCTTTCTTCCTGAGCTTCATGAAGAAGTGGCAAAGGCCTGGAACGCTCCCTTCTCAGCACGAACTCGTTCGTCTGTTTCTCCAGCATTCTCCGCCCTGGACGATGCTAAAAACAGAGGCTACCAGTCACTTCCGCCGGTGGAACAGGCGATAGCGACGCACCTTTGCCCGCCCTCTGCTGGACGGCGGACGAAACCAGTGTTGCCATCCAAAGCCTGCCGCACGACGTCATCGCTGCTCGCGCGAATCTTTTCCGCTGCTGGGCAGGCTGCGTCTGCACTACACACCATGGCCACGCTGCAGATTTTCCAGGGAGATCTCCTCCGTAAATTGGACGAGATGGGACCTGATGCAATCTGCCTCGCGGATTTGAGAAGCGCTTCGGATCTCACCCTTCGCGCTACTAAGTCTGCCGCTCAAGCTATGGGACGTGTTATGGCTTCCGCCACTGTGGCTGAAAGACATCTGTGGCTGACGTTTTCAGACATGGCCGAGTCTGAGCGCACCGCGTTCCTCGACGCCCCGCTGAATCCCACTGGCCTCTTCGGATCCTCTGTCAATGAGTTCATAGAGAGATTCGCAGAGGACCAGAAAGCGTCGCAAGCCTTCAAGCACTTCCTGCCGAAGCGCTCCAGTTCTGCAGCGAGTCGTGCTAAGCCGACCCAGCGGAGCTCTCAGCCACAGCCCCCTCCTCCTGCTGCGTCATCACGACAGCAACGCAGCGCGAGACCTCGCTCTCGCTCTACCAGCCGTCGCCCCGCGCCGCGTGGTCCACGGCAGAGGATTGTGGTGAAACCGGAAGCCCCGAAAACATCCTAGCACGCCTAGGAAAGCGCCGGTGTACGAGTCCCGCTGCGGCCGGGCTCACACCCAAGCGCGCCGCTGTTTCAGTTCCAGGTATTGCGACTGTCTCAGCGTCTATGCAACGCGCAAGCCCGTACAGTTGCCCGCTTGCCTGCACACAAAAGCCGTTTTCACGGCTACCCAGATATATCCCATAAAGAGTGTATTTTCTGGTGTCCCGGCCACGGCCGATGGTGCTATAAATGTAACGCTGATGCCCACTATTCAGTGCCCATCCGTACACACAAGCACAGCCCTTCACACAGGGCTCGCGCCCATAAAATCGACTCAAGTCGATCGCGCGCACTGCATAGTAGACGTGCCCACTCCTCAGTGCACACGAACACTATGTCACGCACGTCTGACGGTTTCTGTAAAAACGAAACCTGTGCACGTTCGCTCTGCTCAGACAGACAACGCGCCAAAAGTAGTAAAGGTGCGCGCTTCCAGCCCACATTTACTCACAGACGATATGAGTCCCACGGGACCCGCTCAGCCCTCCCTCACTCAGCTAAGCGCCATAGCGGGGTCGAGGACGAGCGCTCTGCCCGCTGTCATCAGCGCGCCCCACGCCTCGAATGCCACAGACATAACGCCTGTGTTACAGCACACCGAAGCGCTTCCGTTGCTCAGCCAACAGAGTGCGCTTCGCATCCAACCCTTAGCCATCCATGCAGATGCATGGGCAGCGCTTCCAGGGGTTTCGGAATGGGTGCTAAGCATTATAAAGAGAGGCTACTCGCTACAGTTTTATCGACGCCCTCCCCGCTTTACGGCGCGTGTCGAAACTACGGTGAATTCGGAAGTAGCACACCTACTCCGAGCCGAAATTTCAAAACTGATGAGCAAAGGGGCTATAGAGCCTGTATCTCATGCTCAAAGCGAACGGGGGCTGTACAGCAGATACTTTCTGGTTCCCAAAAAAGACGGGGGCTGCAGACCCATACTGGATCTGAGACAGCTGAACAAAGCATTAGTGAAACGCAGTTTCAGGATGCTCACGACCAGGAAAATCCTCGCGCATATTCGCGAAGGAGACTGGTTCATGTCAATAGATCTGAAGGACGCGTATTTTCAAATACAGATAGCGTCACGTCACAGGCAATACTTGAGATTCGCCTTCGACGGTCAGACATACCAGTATACAGTCCTGCCATTCGGTCTGTCCCTAGCACCTCGCACATTTACGAAGTGCATGGACGCAGCGCTCGCCCCTCTCAGGCTCAGAGGCATGCGAGTGCTGAACTATTTGGACGACTGGCTGATTCTGGCTCATTCACGATCAGAGCTCGTGGAGCACAGGACCATGTTACTCGATCACCTCGAGAAACTCGGTCTCAGAGTCAATTGGACGAAGAGTTCACTGAACCCCAGTCAAACGATTTCGTTTTTGGGCATAGTTCTGGACTCACAGTCTATGACGGCGCGGCTGTCGCCACAGCGCGCGCTCGGCATTCAGCGCGCAGCGAGATCTCTCCGCTGCGACGCGTCCTTCCCGCTCAAGACGTTTCAGAAGATGCTAGGTCTCATGGCCTCAGCATCGCCAGTTCTTCAGCTGGGCCTGCTCCGCATGCGCCCCCTACAGTTCTGGCTGAAAGCGCGGGTACCACGCAGAGCGTGGACTTCTGGTCGATTGCGCCTCAAGGTCAACCAGAGCTGCGTTACAGCTCTAGAACCTTGGACGGTGAACGACTGGTACCAAACAGGTGCAAGCCTGGGGACTTCCTCGAGAGTGAGAGTGGTGTCTACGGACGCCTCCACCTCGGGATGGGGAGCGCTGCTCGAGGGCAGACCGTTATATGGCCTGTGGTCAGAACGGGAAAAGCTCCGACACATCAACTGTCTGGAAATGCTGGCAGTAGAAAACGCGCTGACACGTTTTCGTCCCCATATCAAGGGCCATCACGTCTTAGTCCGTTCGGACAACATGTCTGTGGTGTCCTACATAAATCGCCAGGGCGGTCTCAGATCCCGAGATCTGTACAGGTTGGCGGAACGCCTCCTGGTATGGGCTCAGCACAACTTGCGCTCGCTGAAAGCAGCTCATGTGCCTGGGATACAGAATGTGGGTCCAGACAGGCTGTCCAGGAACAACATTCCCGCGGGCGAATGGTCTCTACACCCACAAACAGTCCAGCTGCTGTGGGAGAGATTTGGCAGAGCGGAAGTGGACCTCTTCGCGTCCAGCGAAAACGCTCACTGCCCCGCGTTCTTTTCCAAGAGCGAAAGCGCGCTGTCCCAGAGGTGGCCGCGCTGCCCGCTCTATGCTTTTCCCCCCGTCTCCCTCCTGCCAGAGGTGTTAGAACGAGTGAGGGAAACGAAATGCTCAGTGCTGCTTGTAGCACCACTCTGGAGGAACCAACCTTGGTTTCCAGAGCTGATGCAGTTGGCAGACACTGCCCCATGGCCGGTGCCATTGAGAAGGGACCTTCTCTCGCAGGCCAGGGGCTCGATTTGGCACCCTCAACCGAAGTTGTGGGCCCTACACGTGTGGGCTCTCAACGGTTACCCGCTGATTTCTCAGTAGGAGTGCTAAATACTATCACTCAGGCTAGAGCACCGTCGACTCGACGGCTCTATGCCTCAAAGTGGTCGGTATTCTCCAGTTGGTGTGTGGCTCGGGGATGCTCACCCCTCGACTGTGAGGTAACGGAGGTTCTCTCCTTCCTTCAAGAGCTGTTGGATAAGGGCAGAGCCCCATCCACGCTCAAAGTATATGTGGCGGCTATCGCAGCGTTCGCTGAGACAACGCTCGGTCAGTCGATAGGAAGGAACGATTTGGTCATCCGCTTCCTCAGGCGAGCTAGGAGACTGAACCCTCCCAGACCCCCGTCGGTCCCTGTTTGGGACCTCTCTACGGTCCTGGAGGCCATGAAAGGTCCCCCTTTCGAGCCCATCCAGACGATTAGTCTCAAACATCTGTCATTTAAGACAGTGTTTTTGCTGGCCCTTGCTTCAGTGAAGCGCATAGGGGACCTGCACGCGCTCTCGGTGAGCCCGTCGTGTCTGGAGTTTGAGCCTAGTGACTCGAGAGTCATACTCAAACCTAGGCACGGCTATGTGCCGAAATCCCTCAACACGCCGTTTCGGGCTCAGGTTATATCCCTGTCCGCCCTGCCGGTGTTAGAAGAGGAAGGAGACTTGAGCTCTCTCTGCCCTGTCAGGGTTTTAAGAGCCTATGTGTCTCGCTCTGCTGCCTTTAGACAGACTGAGCAACTATTTGTCTCGTTCAGTGGACGTTCCAAGGGAATGGCTGTTTCGAAACAAAGCCTATCCAGATGGATAGTTGACGCCATAGCGTTAGCATACACCTCCAGAGGTCTTCAGTGCCCGCTGGGTGTCAGAGCGCACATCCACGAGAGGCGTTGCCTCGTCGTGGGCCTGGTCTAGTGGGATATCTCTACAGGATATTTGTATGGCGGCAGGCTGGGCCTCGCCGTCTACATTTATCAGGTTTTATAACCTCGAGGTTCCCGCTTTGCAGGCTAAGCTGTTATCGGTGTAATTGAACACTGAGAATGCAAGCACAGTGCGTTACTACTATCTTACGGGCAGTTTTACGTAAGACCCATATTCCCACTTTAGTCAAGGGTGTCTTGTCTAAGTGATGTCTTATATTGCGTCTGCGGACGCAGCCACGTATCAGAACGGAGAGTTCCTCCTCTTGTTCTAGGACTCTATGTGAGTCCCTCTGGTGATTGTGCACTGTAAATCCTGGGTCCGCCTCCAGGTTTATGGTTGTTAATCCCTGCACGCACGGCGTCTTACATTGGGTTCCCGCAGCGTCTTAGCTAAGACGCAGTACGAGAGAACTCTCGTAAGAGAACGTACTCGGTTACTAACGTAACCTCGGTTCTCTCTAGTAGAGGGAACGAGTACTGCGTTCCTTGCCGTGCGTACGATTCACTTTGGTTCGCTTCTTCGTTGAAATAAATCAAGTGAGTCAGCCTTTTCGAGCTACCTTTATAGGGCGAGGCCACGCCCGCGTCGGCGGGAAGTGGCCTCATTGGTCTGATGTTGCATCAGCCTGCGCTCGATAGGCTTATGCATTTGCTAGTAGAACAGCCAATGAGCAAACGAGCCGTCTTGCCTATGGCTGCATACTGTTGCAAATGCGTTTTACAAATATTAAAATTAAGGATAATTTTTTGCTTCAATATTCGTGAAAAGAGACTTTTCCCGCAGCGTCTTAGCTAAGACGCAGTACTCGTTCCCTCTACTAGAGAGAACCGAGGTTACGTTAGTAACCGAGTACGTTCTGGGGCACTGTCTGGAGGAGGAGTGGTCATTGACTCAGATGTTATCCTGGCTCTGGTACAATCCCTCTGCTTTTTCTTCTTTTCTCGCCATGTTTTTCTCTGTGCTATCTTCTCTCTTTCACTGAGTTCTAACACTTTCCTTTTTCTTCCTTCCTCTCTGTCCTTTCTCCACCTTTCCTTCTCTTTATTGAGGTATATCTGCCTTTTTTCAGAGTCTGCATCACGACGTGCTCTGTAGCGTCGCTGCTTTTCTGCAGCAGACAACGGTGCCATTTCCTGACAAATACATCCATACCATTTAAGCTACTCTTTCTTGAAGTATATAACAAATAAATGTATAATTCATTAATTAACACTTATTTATTTAGCATTTACACCCACTGTTACAATATGTCCACCCTGTTACAGTGCAAAACAGTAACAGGGTGGACAGTAACAGGGGGGACATTTTATGCTAAAGTTAGCCATTGCTACTCATGTGATGAAAAACAAGCTAGTGTGCAGTGATCACTGAGGAAGATTTTTAACCTATTTATTAACCATATTTTCAAAATTACAAACAATTATCAGTTTCCACTATAAATAGGCATAACAGGGTGGACATGTTATGCTTTACCACATCAATTAATCATTCTAAAACATTGAAGAAATTGTGAATTAAGGAGTGATACTTACTCTGCTTCTTGAAGAGAATTTGCCACCAAAAAGTATTCAAATTCCTGAGAGTCATGTGATTAGAGGAACTGTCAAGAGGCGTGTTCAGAGGAATTTTCCATCAGAGTAACAGGGGGGACATTCAATTCAGGGACACAACATATTTTAAAGACTTTAAGCATTAGAAATGTATTACTAACAAAAAATATATTTTGGTGAGGAATATTATAAATAAGAATATACAACAATATATAAAAAAATTGAGTTTATTTGATTTTTATTACTTATATTTGTGGCTGAAGTTATGCAAGCTTACTTGGGGACATGGCAGTTTAGCCTACTTGCACTAAAATCAGAGTAATTATTTTTTAATTAATTAATCCTGGGTACATATTATTGTGTTCTATGGTAAAGGGGGGTTAACTATTTAAGATGATCATTTAAAAACAAGTATTAGCCCATTTTTACTCAAAATATACCACATTATGTCATGAGGACTCAAATGGCACCGAATGCTAAGAATGACCCAGCTATCAGGAAGTTTTGTGGATGGATTTTGAAGCATAACATTTGATGGTTATGTTCATCCATGTCTTGATGAAGAAGTGTTGTTGTATAGTCTGTTTTGATGTAGCAAAGTAGTCCTCCTCCATGTTTGGATTGTCTGTCATATCTTATGGTGGTGAAACCTGTGGAAATAGAACAGTTTGTGGTGGCTGTTAGTGTGAGATGTTTTTGTTTGATTGTTGTTAATTATTAATTTGTTTGGGTGTTGTTAATATTTGGATGACTATAAGGTATCTTAGATTGTGCAGAAGTGGTTACCTGGCAAAGTTAGAGTGATTGTTGGTGTTTGTTGGTCTAACCATGTCTCAGAAAGTACCAGTATGGAGGCGTGAAGAAGGTCTTGTTGAACTTGAAGGTCTTTGTGGTGTTTGAAGAAGGATTGTATGTTGAGGTGTGCAATGATGAAGTGGTTATGTTGTGGTTCTGATGTGTTAAATGTTTTGAGTGGCATGAGTGTTGTTTGTGGTATTTGTGGCATGGCTTGTAATGCGGGAGTGATCCTTGGGTTCGTGAATATTGTCTTTTTGTTGTAGTTTGCAATGTACAGGTTCTTAAGTGTTTGTGCCCGTGAAAGAGCAACATATGCTTGTGCTGGACTTTGAACATGTTTTAGATCCACACAGACTGCTGGGAGAGTTGCTCCTTGTACTTTGTGTATTGTGCTGGCAAATGACAATTTTAGAGGATATTGATAACGGATGTGGGTTTTTGTTCCGCGTTGGATTGCTTGAGATTTATGTGGTTCCAGTAATACCCAGTTGGGTTGCATATTTGGTAGAATAGGTTGTTGTCTTTGGCGTTGAATTCCGACTTTGTTGTTGTCAAATTTGATGGCAATATATTGAGGCAAGTTGTATTGTTGCATGTTTTTGTGAATTCATTTCACTGTCCCAATGGCACCATTGACAATTCCATCTGAAAGCATAAAGTCTAGTTACTTTGTGTGATGGTGTATTTTGTTTGGTGTTGGTAAAAGAGATGGGTGTAATGTGTATGTTGAAACTTTGTAAATAGCATGTTAGTGTTCTTACCAGTGACATCCACGTTTGCAATGACCATTATTCTGCTGTCCACTGCCACAGTCAGGGTTTCTGGGAGCATGCAACCTTCAGAGGCGTGAAACTGGATTGGTGCTTGTTCAATTCTTGTTTTCCCTTTCATTGTTGTGGTTGTGTCATGGGCAACAAGTGTTATAGTTGATGTAAATGCAGTCATCCTCTTTTTATTGTATTCGTCTACTTCTTTGTTTGTGGCGTATAGACGCAATACAGTGGGGTCTGGGTTGTGTTTTGTACTGCAGCGTTGTATGAGCTGGTGTTAGTCTTCTTGGGTGATTTGATCTTCTTTTGTGAGAGTTCTGATGCGGTTGAGTAGAAGAGCAAAGTCAAGGTCATCTTTTTGTCGCATTATTTCAGTGAGGGTGTATATGCTGAATTGGTCCCATAGTGATGGGGACAAAGATCCTGGGTCATGGAAAAGAAGTGGTGATGCACGAACTGGGGCAAGTTGGTAGAAGTCTCCTAGAACTATTACAGGTATGTTTCCAAATGTAGCTGTTGAAGATAGGGGCTTCAGTATCTGGTTAAGACGAAGGTTGACTTTGTCCAGTATGTGTGGTGGAACCATTGATACCTGTGTGTTAGAGTGGAGATTTTGTGAGATTTAATTGTATTTGATGCATTATGTGTTATGTTAATAATAATAATAAGTGTGTCTTACCTCATCTATTATGAGCATTCGGAGATTGTTGTATTGCATTCTGATTGAGTTTGCAGTATCTTCATTAAGATGTATGTAGTGGCGCTGTTGAACAGGTATGGAAAATGCATTGTGAAGTGTACGTCCACCAATGTTGAATGCAGCTGTTCCTGCAAAGTAAAATGTTTTGGTTAGTGTTGTTTTATTTCACAGTAATAAAGTGTGATTGAATTTTAAGTGATTTTGATGTGAAAAAAGTTACCAGTTGGTGCACATAGAAGCACTGTAGAAGTGTCTGGGGTTTGTGCTGTTTGTGCAAATATTTTTTGGACTTGAAACTGGATAGCCTTAATCAGTGTACTTTTACCTGTACCTACAGGAAGAGATTAGTTCAAATTAGTGTGATTTTTGTAGGTGTTGTGTTGCATTAGTGCTTGTGTTATTGATATTGCTTGTGTTATGTTGTACCTGCTCCACCAGTGATGAATGTACGTAGAGGTGGGACTTCATAGTTAATAACTTTCTGGTAGCACTAGCTGATGATGTGGTTGAAGATTGTTTTTTGTTCTGTGTTAAGGTTTTGAATGATCTTGATGCCTTCATCATTGGATATGATTGTTTCTGATTTGTGGATTGTGTATAATGGAACATTTTTTGTTGAGTGAGCATCAAAAGTGGAAAGTTCTGGAATGTCTTCAATGTGTTCGTCAGCATTTGGTTGTGGAGTGTTCGGTTTTGTGTTAATGCGATGTTGTTCGGAAATTGGAGCTATATCTGCCCAGGCATCTGAGTGGTCGTTTTCTGCCGTGGTTTCAAATGCTTGGTCTAATGTGTTTTCAGATAGTGTTGAAAACAGTTTCTCTTTCTCTTCCACCAATTCTTTGATGGTTGCTGTGTTGTCTGAGTTGTCAGTATATCTTCCGTTGTTGTGATATTCTTCATAGGTGTTATACTGCGGTGGTTTGAGGGTATGAGTGCGATGTGGCAGGTATAGTTTTAGGCGGTTGTTGTAGAATCTTTCTGGGTCTGTTTCTTCAATGAATCTTGGAAATCTGATGACAGCTGGTTTTTTGGTGCTACAATAAGAAATATGAAAGATATAGTTGAACAACTGATGTTTAGACATGTGAAAATGTCTAGAGAGTGTTTTCTTGACATTTATTGTGTGTTGCAGGTTTGGTGTTTTGAATATGTGTGTTTCCAATGTTGAAGGCTGGGATGGAAACATACCGTTTCATTATGTAACCCATGTTGTCTTTGAGTCTGTAGACTGTTTGGTCTTCATCTGAATCATCACTGTCATTGTCCTGTTGTGTTTTGGATTTTGACTTTTTGGGACATATCCTGTAGTAGGAACAGAACTCAGCCAATGACATGTCATCAAACATGTGGTTGTCAGGACGAGTTATGTAGCGATCCACTATGTTTTTGCACCAGATGTCTGTGCAGCCTTTGTTGAGTGTTTGTATTTGTTGAATTGGTAGGGAGAGCCTGTAATGAAACATGCATTGGTGTTATTTCAAGAAGGATGGTGAAGGAATTGAATTTGATTGTGTATAATGAGTTAAGTGGTTTCATTCATTTACCTGGTGTTGGAAATCACTTTTATAGTATTATGCTGTGTGGTGTATGTTTATGATTTTTCTATTTGGTACAAAAGTGAGGTGTGTTGTGAAAGAAAATGTACCTAGTAGATTCAGGGTCAGTTGGGATGAAAATGACAGCACGCGTGCAATTTTTGAGTTTCATTCCTGTAACTCGATAAACTGCTTCCATGGTGCTAACCTTCAAATAGTTGGAAAGAGAGTGTAGTTATTTCATAGTAATTGTGTTAGGTGTTATGTTTTGGGTTATGAATGGAGATAAAGAAAGTGGATATGTATTAAAGTTGTTTTAATATGGGTGTTTGTACAACTATGGTCATTTGTTCAATGGTCAGTGATTTTTTTTTTTTACTATGTCACTGTGTAATGTGTGTATAGAGATTCACAAAATTGCATATGGTTGTAATGGTTATAATGTTGAATTTTTAATTTGTATGTTTGTATTGTTTGTTGCAGGTTGTTATTATTGTCATATGTTACAAAGTATATCGTAACGGAACTAATTACCAACCATTTCGTTCGAAAAATTCTAAAACAACGATGTTTTTTAATACTTAAAAATAACATTTGATAAATGAACCTTACATTTTTCAGTAGCCATAGGTGTGCAGATTTGAACAAAATCTAGTTTGGTTCTTACCGGGGGGTTTACTGCCTGAAATATCCGATTTTGTTTACTACGCCCGCTGGGCTGGTGGGTCACAGATTTCCGACCTTTCTCACGGCACATCAACGGTTAGACTGAGGATTCTCGTCGCTCCACTGGAGTTCCAAGTGGATTTGTACACGCACCCTTACAACACAGTTTACAGCTCTTCGAGTCACGGTAAAATGTCATTTTTAGTACATAGCCAATGTAGATACACTTATGGTGTGGGTGCTTGTGTTTCTTTAGGAATCCGCCGCCTTGGTTTGTATAGAAATGAATATTAAGTGACACATACATCTAAGAGGTTAGAAACACGGGATGGTTGGTATATGTTGTATATGTATATGTACGGGATATGTTGCGTTTCGATAAATGTCTTTATAGTTCTGTAGATAATACTGCAGATAATATTTGTATTAATACAACAGGTAATGCAGCTTGTGCTACAACTGTAATTGTTTTGTTTAAATGTTAAATTGCTAAGGGTTATACCTTTGTTATCCCATTCCTGTAAGTAGCTTTGGATAAACATGTTTGCCAAATGAATAACTGTAATGTTACCTCTCAACGATGAACGTAGATTTGTCCCAGTGTACGTAGTTCTTTGATTGCATCCATGTTGTGATGTTCTCGTGCTTCTTTCTGTGCAGTTTTAAGCAGTAATCCTAGTTCTCTTTCTGCTTTGCTGATGTAGGAGACTATGTACATGATGCAACTGTAAAGTGAGTACAGAATAAGTGGTTAGTGGTTTGTCCCATTGGTCTTTTTGTGAATAAAGTTTTATGTGTTGTATGTGTTGTTGGGTTTATTTTGTTAAATGATAGTGAATGTTATGATGAATTTGGTGTCCAGATGTATGAGGTAGACCTTTTACCTGTATGCATCTAGTACAAATTGGAGGTCAGTGTTTGCTGACCAAGCTCGCAAGAGCCATGGGTTGTATCCATGAATCCATATCTCTTGAGGTGTTCGTTTTAAGTAGATGGTTTTCTTTGATGTTACTGCACAGATTGATTTTTCAAAGTTGTTTTGGCTCATACCGGCTTGCATGAGGAGAGCTTCTGTTGTTATGTTTTCATCTTGATTTGTAAAGACAATATCCCATAATCTTTTGAGTTGTTGTTGTGCTTCAACTTTTTCCTTTGGTTTCGGGTGAGATGGAATGGCTATAAAAGTCCTACATGATGGTGGACGGGGAAAGTTGAATCTGCATGTTTTGTTTCCTTTTTTGCATGACTTGGAATGGTGTTTGGAATGAGTTTGTAAGCTTGTAACAAGCTCATGGAGTTCTGGGTCTGTTTGAGAGTTTGGTTTGGAGCAGGTGAGCAGTGTTGTCATCGTCTTTGCCGAATTCCTTGGCATCTTTTATCCAGATTAGACAATGCAGATGTGGCCAACCTCTGGCTTGGAATTCTACTATGTGGAAGTAATCTGTTACTTCACCAATGACATTGGCTTTTGACATCAGGAAGTTTTTTAGGAAGGTGTTGACTCGGTGATCGAACATCCTAGAAGCTGTGACAATGTTTTCATTGATCAGTTGACAGTATGTCGACCAGTCCATGTTTTCATCAAACGGTTTGCCTAGCTGGATGCATATGCATTTGATGATTTCTGTCCATCGTCTGTCAGCTGCTGAAAAGGATGCAAAAAATGTTGGAACGCCTAGCTGGCGTATCATTGCTTTTAGGTCGCGGAGGGTTTGTTCCCAATATGTTGGTGTACCTCTGACTGTTTTCATGAATTTATATCCTTCATCAGTTCTGAACACGTCTTCGATGTAGTTTTTGTCCAGTAGTTCGTCAGATGTGATTTTTTTGGCCCTTGTATGTGTTTGAAGATTTGCGCATTGCGACAGAAACACAAGCTGAGATTTCTTTCATTTCCTTTACATATTGTGCCCAGAAAATGTACGTGGGATCAGAAGCAAAAGTGTTATGAAGATTGAACAGTCGCTGATTGAGATATGTTCCAATCCCTAACTTGACTGGACGTTGTTGTTCAAAGGTGTTTTTTCCATCTGGGAGTTTTGTGGGAAAGCAGTCTGCTTCTGTACCGAGTGCTTGTAAGGGTTTATTTCCTTCTGCTGGTGATATGCAGAAGATGTCATCTTGTGATCTTTCTGCTATATGCTGACTAATGTCTACTGGTTGCATACATGAGTATAAGGGTGCACTTGTTTTGATTTCAGGGTTTTCATCTGTGACACATAACACATACATTATGTATTAATTATAATGTGGTAGAAATGCAATGATAAGTGTTATGTATATTTAATAGTCTGTTAATGGAAATGATGGATGGGGTTTATAGATTAGGGTCATAGTATTGTTCTTTTGTTGGAAGGAAATTGTGTACATACATTTGTAGTTAGATATTTATGTGCTGATTTAATTGTACTTGATGTCACCAAATGTTGTGTACTTGTGAATGGTATGTAAAAATGCTAATTGGTTAAGTAGTGTCAAATCAAAATAGTTTTTATTGTGATGTAAGTTTAGATTTGGATGCAATGGTACTACTATTTGTATTGTAGAGTATTGTAGTAGTAGTAGTAGTACTAGTAAATGTGAGCTTTGTATTGTGGTTGTAGTGTTTGATGTGTGAAAGATATGAACTTCAAAATACTGAAAGGTGGTTTTTGTGTTGTATATACAGTAGGTCTGAAGTTTCGTCGTGAAATATAATGTTAAACTTAGCAGTGTTTGAAGGTTGATTGGAATTGATTGGTGAGTTTTCATCTGCCTCTGGTGAGATTCCAATGGCATTGTCCATGGTTGTCATGTCAGATGGTTGATCTGTAATGAAAAGTTGTATGGAAATTTTATTAAGTATTATTTTTCTAATAATGGTAAGTGGTCAAGTGAGTGTAGTTGAAAACTTGTGAAGTGATTTTGTTTTACAAGATTTGATGTTTAAATATATTGGATACAAGTGGTGATGTATTAGGGCACTTATGACATGCTTTATTTAGTTATTTTATTTGTTTAGTTATTGATTTGTTATTAGTGATGGCTGATTATGTGAAAGCAGTAATTAATTTCTTTTGTAACATGTGAGTATTATTTGCAATGAAGGTGCATTTACCATTTGTTTGTGGTTGTTCCATTACATTTGGTGAGTTGGTCTGGAATTCTTCAGTTTGAATCATGTGTTGAGTGTCCTCTGAAGTTGTATGCAGCCACTTGCTAATAGTGCGGCATTTTACATTGCGTCCCCACTGCATATTAGCTACGTAATACGAAGTGACCGTTCTCGAAAGGGAACATACTCGGTTACTAACGTAACCTCGGTTCCCTGAGAGTAAGGGAACGAGTATTGCGTAGCCTGCCGCACTATTACAATCTGTCGGGATTTGTCACTTCAGTCGATTTAAACCTGCTATTTGGCCAGAATGGGATTCCTTTATAGACTAAGGGGATATTTTGGGGATATTTAATTTTATTTTATCAATGAATAAATTCCACTAGAAACAAACCTCATTGTGTTATTTTAATTTAATACTGTGAAGCTGCTTTGAAACAATCTGTATTGTGAAAAGCGCTATACAAATATACTTGACTTGACTTAACTAAGGCCACGGCCATTTAGGCGCACTCTGATGTGCGACCCAATCAGATGAATTGGCGCCCATCACATCAGAGGCGCTTGGCCATAGGTTGTGCAGTTGCCGCAGCACAGCCAATGGGCGAGCTAGACGCTCTGCTGTGTTCGCTGTGCAGCTGCACTGCGTATTAAATTATTGCACACGCTTAGCAACGACAGACGCCTCCGGAGCGCAACCGCCCTAGCGCTTTGGAAAAATGAGAATGCGGCGCGCCTAGTGTTTTCTATGCGTTTTTAGGCGCGATATGTGAACGGCGCCTAAGAATGTAATCCTTTACCACACAATACGACTTATGTGCTGCTATCTTCTGGGCCTGCAGGCTGTCAATGTTGTCTGCTGCCTTTTCTGCTCTCTCCCTTCCATGCTCATGGATTTGGTACTCTGTGTTGAAGTTGTTTCTGCATGATAGATGATACTTAGCTTCCATTGCAAAAAGGTCCTTGTCCTACACCTTGAGATAAAGAGCCTATTTCTTTAATTCCCGTGCCCTAGGTTCAATAACTTTCCAGGCTGGTTCCTTGTGTTTCCAACTCTGAAACTTTGTAAGCTCTTCAATCTTGCCCTTGAACTTGGATTTTGCTTTGTCACAGAAAATGCAATGATTGGGAAACGAGAAGGAACACCTTCTTGGAGCTCCTTCAGATACCCTGGTAATACAGAGTTCTTGCGAGAGCACAAGTTGAATTTGCTCAGCGAGATACTCTGGTGTTGAGTAATGATGCTCATTAAATATGCCCCTCGATCGGAGCTGCACCAATCACATCGGGTCATCTGATATAGGCGGGCCAGAGGTGAGCTAAACAGATGACGACAGCAGTCGACACCAGACCATTAATCTTTTAGATTTAGTTGCACTGCGTTTTAAATTATTAGAAATAAATTATCAAAAGAGAAAGCAGTGGGAAATGGCGATCTGCAGGTACCAACCGACAGCCACCAACTGCCAACTGCAAAGCCCCAACATTCCCAAACTTTTTAAGTTAATTTGCTTTGTTTTGTTTACTTCAAAAGTAAAGCTATTTTCAATTTCTTCAGGTTCAGGATAGGTGCAGTAAAAGGTTAAAATAAACCCCATTTCAGGCTGCTATTAGTATAATAAAAATGGTGTCAAATTAGCTTTTTTTGCTATTTTTGACCATAGATGGTCAAGATGTTCTAAAATATAACAAATAACAATTTCCCCGGGTCAGAATTGTATGGAAAAATGTGTCCATTTGTCTCTGTGAGTTGTTTACATCAAAAGTTATGGCACTTTATATCACATTAGATTGTTCGAGTTTGGTGCAAAGGTTTACAAATAAAGCATTTTGGACATTATTTCAGCTTGGTACCCAATTTAATTTTAAAATAGACACCTGAATGATAAATAAATAACAGTTTGTGAAAAATATAATCACTCTATGCGCTTGAGAAAACAAAAATATAGTTGATCCTCTACACATTTTTGGCCATTTGTTGCTATTTTTGTCCAGAAATAGGGTCAATATGTTTTCAAATGTCAAAAATAACCATTCCATTCAATTCCTGGGGTCAGAATTGTATGGGAAAATATGTTCATTTGTGTCTGTATGTTGTTTACTTCAAATGTTATGCCACTTTCTATATAATTTTTTGATTTTTCGGGTTCCGGTCGGGTGCAGCAAAGGGTTAACAATGAAGCCTTTGGGACATTATTTCAGCTTGGCACCTGGCAGATTCTGAAAATAGACACTTTAAAGATTTGAAAAAAATCAGGTGGCATAAAAAAAGCCGGGGGGTGCGCGTGGACCCCTATTTCCATCTAGACTAATAATACAATTATTTTAATTACGCATTTTGTTCGGTTTTGCAAAATGTTCCCTTTTTTTTATATAATTAATTTAACCTGAGATGTGCGTTATATCGCCATGAATTTTGACAGTTTCATTGTTTGTTCATAATAATTTGATTCATAATTGTCATTTTTTCTAAAAGTAGCAATATTTTAAAGAGATAAAAAGACAGAGAAATGACAGAGAAATTATGTTAGTCTGGTCACATATGGCCAGATCAATTAATTTATTGCAGAAATACAAGACAAAGTGCATGAGAAAATTAGAAGTATGCAAAAGAGCACAGTTCAGATATTGTTAACTGTAATTGAAGCGGTTTTTATAGGCTACACGTTTCTGCTTTTTTTCAAATTGACAATTTAAAATTTTATTCGCCAACACGTTTTGTGATTGATTTACGGATTTATTACAGAAACTTGTCAGAAGCAAAGATATTGTACTAGCATAGGCTAACTTTATTACTTTTTTATTATTCACTCTTTGTTTTAGCGATGTTTATATATACTATATTTTTGCATTTTGTTAAACTGTCCTGCACTAAAAAGAAACTAATGTAATCTTCCTGATTTAATCACGTAAAACACAAGTCTAAACACAAGCACCACTCTTCTGAATGATGGTAACCAAACCTCCAAGAGTTTGTAAACCAATTGTTTGTAAAACATATTTAATGCTAACTTTACTTACAAATTCAAAAAAATATTTTTTACAGTGTATAAATAAAACGACATGAAGGAAGTTAATTCCAAAATGTAATTGCACAGTCTGTTTTAGCTGCTTGTTTTAGCTGCCAGAGAGTCAAGAAAGTACAAACCCCCACCCCCCAGTCTGCCAATTCTTTGCCAACCCCCAATGCTAATCGATCTCCTCTCAGGGAATCAAAAGAAAACCGTTTTTTCCAGTTTTCACCAGCGTGTGGGCGGGGTTTTAATCCCTTGCAATTCCTTTGTTTAAATGCTATTTAAGCAAATCTACTACATACGCTTTAAGTTATTTCAAATTAATGTTTATAACTTATAAAAATAAGTTGATATCGCGTAACTTAATTTGACATATGTTGATATAACCAACTGGCATTATTATTATGGATGAATTAAATTTATTTACAGCACATGCTGTTTTATTGATCATTGGAAACTCTGCTGTTTGCTTGCACTTATGCTTAGTTTCATACCATGTAAAGGGAAACATGATAATATAAAAAGTACTGTACAGTAATGCAGAAAAGCGCATCACAACCATGTTACAGTTTTTTTTCAATTGTTTACACGCAATTTTGAAAACCGGGTTCTTTTTTTCAAAACAGAATAACAATTATCCAAACACCACACTCAATTTGCATAATTCCTAGATTGTTTGCAAAATGACACACTTCAGTCAAAACATATACACATATTTGTGAAAATGCTATTAGTTTTCATTTGACCAACACAGTCCTCAATGATCAGACACTATTGCAGCCAGTTACACACAGCTGTGATAAATATAAAACACATTTGTAAAAAAAAACTAATTTTAGGAAATAGCATGTGCTAGATTTTTGGCCAGACATTGTTATGTAAGGGATCATTTAGATGAAAAAAAAAATAAAAATAGTGACATACCCACAACATTCTTCATGATTAGTTTGAGATATAGGGAGAATGTACACAAATAGGCCTACTATAAATTTACATTATTATTATTATTATTTATTTCAATACTTACACAGTATTTCTTACCATAATCAGTTACAGTAATCAACCAACAATGAAATCAATGAAACAAATAAAATCTGTAGACAAATAAAAATTACTGCATGAAGTACATACACTTTGACTCTGAAGAAAAACTACTGTAAAAGCAACAAGAATACTGTAACTATTCATCATCTCTCCGTCTGGCTGGATCAGGCCATAAGATTTCATCCACATCACAGGCTATGTCTTCAATGGCATAAGTCCTTCCCTACCTCTTCCTCTACCTAGGCCTCTTCCTCTACCTCCTTCTCTTCCTCTACCTCCTTCTCCTCTTTCTCTACCTCTTTCATCTCCTCTTTGAGCTCCATCTCTCATTCTCACTCTTCTTCTTTTTCTTCTAGCTCCTTCCATCTTCGCTGAAGACAGGTGAATTCACCTGCTACCTTTTATAGCACACCTGAGTGCTGCGTTTTCAAATTAGCACATGTGTGCTTCCACACCTGGTGGTTGTGTTTATCCAATTCGTTCATTAGTGTGGTCATTGGCAATCCGGTGCTTTGTAATGACAAGGAAGTAACCTCACAATCCTTATCTGTGTCTAAGGTGTGAAAATGTGTGTAGAGTTTTACAAATCACTGTGTGTAATGTTTTGCAAAAAGGGTGAAGCAGACATTGTGTGTAATGTTGTGCAAATCTGTGGAGGTGTTTTGCTCCTTGGAGTAGAATTTTGCAAATTGTGTGAAAATTTTTATTTTAGTGTGTAAACAATCGTAAAAAACTGTAAAGCTATTAAAAACGTTCAGATGCAAAAAGGAACTAAATGTAAAATTAGATAAACTAGTTAATGATATTGTGCAAATGCTCTCGGTCTCTTTAAAGGTATTCGCAAATTATTGTGTTATAAGACTCAGTTTGAGCAGAAATGAGTGAGAAACACCCATGAAACACCTCATATGTGCTGTAGTCTTTCCTTGCCATTAATGCTTGGATAACAAGCATACGTTTCCTTCCATTAATAATAATAATGTCTAGTGCGGTACGTGGCTGTAGCAGCGTTTCCATTACAGATTTGCGCAAATTTTTTGTGCTATTATCTAAATATCGATAAAAAACTATTGCGAAATGACGGCGTTTCCATTAACCGATGTTATGCGACTAAAACATCCTTTTTATGGACTAAAAAGTCATTCAAAAAAATCACGGTAACGGACGTTGGTTATAATATCACAGCCACCGCATTAGACATTATTATTATTATTATTAGTGGTGTGTTATCCAAGCATTAATGGCAGGGAAAGACCCCCGAACGACACATATTAGGAGTTTCTGGGTGTTTCGCCCTCATTTCTGCTCCGAGGATTTGATTGTGGCATTTCTTTGAGATTTAGAATCCAGTATTCCTATAGAATCCGTGTATCATTCGTTCAGTCGTTTTTTAATTTAATATTGAAAGTAGAAAAATGAGAAAACGGTTCCTTTTTCGATTTTTCATTTTTTCCAAAAAACGAAAAACAAGAATTCAGTTTGATTTTTCGTTCTGAGGTAGAAAAATGTATAAACAGCTGGAATATTCGATTTCTACACGTGGGCGGGAATGAACCGTTTTCTCATTTTTCTACTTTGAATATTAAATTAAAAACGACTGAACGAATGATACATGGATTCATAGGCTAATTATTGTTTCTTTTATGAATTTAATAAAGAATTCTGTCTCGTATTCTGTCCAAACGATCCATGTAGGCTACTTTTGTGTCCATTTGTTTTTCCTTTTTTAACCCCTAATTGAAAAACGAAAAATGAACAGTTGTTGTCTTTTTAAAACGCAAAGTTGAACACCAAAATTTTAATTTGAACTGGCTACACCAACTGCTGCGCAAAAAAAGTAAATATCGACGAATTTTCAGATTTTTGTTTATGACTTTTTGCCCCTTTATTAAACATTTAAAATATTCACAAATTAATATAGAAAATATGTCGATTTTACTGGTTTATAAGGCCAAATTAGAAATGATTGTCTTTCCCGCACACTGTAAACCCAAATAAGTTACCAGAACTCAAAAAAATTGAGGCAATCTATTGCCTCAAATTTTTTAAGTTGATTAACTTAAGTCACAATTTTCCAGAACTTAAAAGGTTGGATTACTGCTACTTGTACCTTTTGATAACGGTTAAATTAAAGTGCTCATTTAGCTCAACTCAAACCATTTGAGGAAACCGATTGCCTTAAATCATTTAAGTTTATTAACTCAAACAATTTAAGCATAAAAAAATATTTGATTTGTGTCCAAGTAACTCAATAACTTATTGTTAAGATAACTTGGGTAAATAAAGTTAATAGTACTAAGTCCATTCAATTAATATAACTCAAATCTATGAAGTACACTGTAAACCCGAATAAGTTGGCAGAACTCTAAACATTTAAGACAATCAATTGCCTCAAATTTTTTAAGTTCTGAAATTCAAAGTACATTAATTCATACAATTAACTTAAAACTTTCATGTAATCTCAATGTGAACACTTTTATTAGTATAAACTTAGCTTTTAAAAGCTAATCTGCTAACATTCTAATTTGCTAACATATTAACAAAAGTATGTTATACAGAAGCACTTGCTGTATGAGCGCAACAATATAAAGGGATTATTTGCTCTCAAATCAAGCTGCATGCACCACTTGTCACCATGATGGTAACTATCCTATGCCGTAAAAAAATCCTAATTTTACAGAAAATAACTGTGATTTTTTGACGATAATTTTCTTTCATTTTAAATTGTTCTCAAAACACTGTAAAATTACAAATAATATCTGTAAAATAAAAATTCAGCTGTTATTTTAGGTATTGTGACATTAATGACAAATTCCAGTAATTCACATTTTTTATACAGAAAATTGATTGTATTTTTCATATAGTATTATTTCTGTTTTCTTAAATTACATAAAAATGTATGTAAAATTACAAATATAATCTGTAATTAAACAGTAACAGAACAGTTAAATGATAAAATGGTCAACTGACTGTCAGCTCCCCAAAAAACTGTAAAACATCCTAATTTGCCTCAATTTTTTTGAGTTCTGGTAACTTATTTGGGTTTACAGTGCTGAATGAGAAGAGCCATTAATATTATTAATAAACTATTGTTTTCTAAGTGTCGGCTAAAATCACATCTCCATCTCCGCTGTTAAGCAGATGCGCTTTTAGAGAGAAATATACCTTTCATACGCATTACATAATGAGAAGGTATTAGCTTTCGATTCAAATTTGTTCGTTTTAAAGTGGACATTTCAAGCTTTAGCCTACATAGGCTATATTTTGTTTCAGTTCTCGCGCTCCAGTTTACGGAGATCATGAAAGTGCGTCTGATTGTTTCTTTTATTTAACAAAAGCACAGCGTTTTCTTGTTATTGTAAGTTTACACAAATACAAGTAGTTGAGAATAATGTATTTTCTGTATGACCAGAAATGATAGAGTATTTTAAGTTGTCTCCACTGTTGATAGGAAAATGCAAGTGTTCGTGCCCGCGCCTCCGTGCCATGCAGTGCGTGCTCCGCTTTGTTCCTTTTTTGCATAAAAGCATCTTCTAAATATAGCCTTTTAAATGTTATAATAAAATAATATAAAATTATTATTTGTGTAGCTATACATGGACTTCAAACACACCGCGTCTTCTAAGTGAAGTGACTGTAAATGCGCAAAAACTGTTTCCATTGCAGTTTTGCGAAATATTCCTTTTTCGAATTGCCTGAAAAACCACCTCATGCGAGCGTAAACACTTTGTGATAAATGGGAGTTTTTGCGAAATTGACGTGTTTCCATTAAGCGTATTTTCAATTCGCAATTTCAATTTGCGCAATTTGAAGGGTAATGGAAACGCGGCTTGTGATATATATAAAACGTCCGTTGCCATGATTTCTGGAATGACTTATCGCGAAAGGAAAAAAAAATTACGCTGTAGTCGCATAACATCGGTTAATGGAAACGCGTCATTTTGCAATATTTTTTTATCGATAGGCCTATTTAAAAAATAAATAAAAAAAACCTCAAAAGTTTTGCACAAATCTGTAATGGAAACGCGCCTAGTATGGCCTACATGAAACACGACTGCCATCTACAGGTTTTAGTAATTCCTGCGTCCAACACCTAATCCCCCTTCTGTAGGATCCTGCAGAATTTCAGAAGTGCTCGTGGCATTCTTCTCTCTGAGACGCGCATTTTTAAAGGCCACATCTGTATGCCCATGTGGTTGCTTTTACATCGGGAGAACTAAGCGTAAATTAAAGGTAAGACTTGCAGAGCATAAATATGCAATAAGATCTGGAAATCTTCAATATCTTATGGCAGTACATTATAAAGATGCAAACCATGGAAGTTGTAACTCCCTTAAAATTATAGGCATAGAGCATATTGAAAACTCAATTAGAGGAGGTGATAGGCTAAAGAAACTCTTGCAAAGAGAATCATTTTGGATTTACACTTTGAAAGCTACATGTTTCCCTGGTCTAAATGGAGAATTAGATTTTGTTCCTTTTTTGTAATTTAACACTTCTTTTAAGTTTTTAAGCTTTATATCTTTAACAGTAAGTTTTTTTTGTTTTTTCTCTAGTTTAATTTTTGTAGAAATGTATACTTTCTCTGTAGTTAAATTTAACAGGATTAATGATTGTAAGCAATTTTTGTGACACTAGTAATTTAATCATGTGACTTCCTACCCGCTCAACCTAAGCAGCTGTTATTGATTACTGGTCTTAATAAGGAAGTGAGCTGTTTGTCAAAACACTTCAAGCCCTGACGAAAGCCTTGTTGGCTGAAACGCATAGGCATGTTTTTATTTTTATGAGACAAGCCATGGATTAATAAAAGCTTTTTAATCTTCATCCTCCTGATTGCCTCAGACCTTTATCTGAAGATATATGTGGATCCCTTTACTGAAGAGCACCGGAGGTATCTACATATTTTTATACCCAAGAAGCACTCCCAGCATTTTCCTGTCTTTAGTGGAGAAGATTAGCCAGAGAAACAGAGCTCCTGCTGGAGCATAGGAGACATCACTGTTGTGACAGTGGAAAAATTAGCCGGAGTACAAGAGCTCCAGTGGGAGCACAGGAGACATCACTGCTGTGACAGTGGAGAAATTAGCCAGAGTAAAAGAGCTCCAGTGGGAGCAAAAGAGACATCACTGCTGTGACAGTGGAGAAATTAGCCGGAGTAAAAGAGCTCCTGTGGAAGCAGAGGAGACATCACTGCTGCAACAGTGGAGAAGATTAGCCAGAGTAAAAGAGCTCCAGTGGGAGCATAGGAGACATCACTGCTGTGACAGTGGAGAAATTAGCCGGAGTAAAAGAGCTCCTGTGGAAGCAGTGGAGAAATTAGCCGGAGTAAAAGAGCTCCAGTGGGAGCAGAGGAGACATCACTGCTGTGACAGTGGAGAAATTAGCCGGAGTAAAAGAGCTCCAGTGGGAGCATAGGAGACATCACTGCTGTGACAGTGGAGAAATTAGCCAGAGTAAAAGAGCTCCAGTGGGAGCAGAAGAGACATCACTGCTGTGACAGTGGAGAAATTAGCCGGAGTAAAAGAGCTCCAGTGGGAGCATAGGAGACATCACTGCTGTGACAGTGGAGAAATTAGCCGGAGTAAAAGAGCTCCAGTGGGAGCATAGGAGACATCACTGCTGTGACAGTGGAGAAATTAGCCGGAGTAAAAGAGCTCCTGTGGAAGCAGTGGAGAAATTAGCCGGAGTAAAAGAGCTCCAGTGGGAGCAGAGGAGACATCACTGCTGTGACAGTGGAGAAATTAGCCGGAGTAAAAGAGCTCCAGTGGGAGCATAGGAGACATCACTGCTGTGACAGTGGAGAAATTAGCCAGAGTAAAAGAGCTCCAGTGGGAGCAGAGGAGACATCACTGCTGTGACAGTGGAGAAATTAGCCGGAGTAAAAGAGCTCCAGTGGGAGCATAGGAGACATCACTGCTGTGACAGTGGAGAAATTAGCCGGAGTAAAAGAGCTCCAGTGGGAGCAGAAGAGACATCACTGCTGTGGCAGTGGAGAAATTAGCCGGAGTAAAAGAGCTCCTGTGGAAGCAGTGGAGAAATTAGCCGGAGTAAAAGAGCTCCTGTGGGAGCAGAGGAGAAATTAGCCGGAGTAAAAGAGCTCCTGTGGAAGCAGAGGAGACATCACTGCTGCGACAGTGGAGAAGATTAGCCAGAGTAAAAGAGCTCCAGTGGGAGCATAGGAGACATCACTGCTGCGACAGTGGAGAAGATTAGCCAGAGTAAAAAGAGCTCCAGTGGGAGCATAGGAGACATCACTGCTGCGACAGTGGAGAAGATTAGCCAGAGTAAAAGAGCTCCAGTGGGAGCAGAGGAGACATCACTGCTGTGGCAGTGGAGAAGATTAGCCAGAGTAAAAGAGCTCCAGTGGGAGCATAGGAGACATCACTGCTGCGACAGTGGAGAAGATTAGCCAGAGTAAAAGAGCTCCAGTGGGAGCAGAGGAGACATCACTGCTGTGACAGTGGAGAAGATTAGCCAGAGTAAAAGAGCTCCAGTGGGAGCAGAGGAGACATCACTGCTGCGACAGTGGAGACATTAGCCAGAGTAAAAGAGCTCCAGTGGGAGCAGAGGAGACATCACTGCTGCGACAGTGGAGAAATTAGCCGGAGTAAAAGAGCTCCAGTGGGAGCAGAGGAGACATCACTGCTGCGACAGTGGAGAAGATTAGCCAGAGTAAAAGAGCTCCTGTGGAAGCAGTGGAGAAATTAGCCGGAGTAAAAGAGCTCCAGTGGAAGCATAGGAGACATCACTGCTGCGACAGTGGAGAAGATTAGCCAGAGTAAAAGAGCTCCAGTGGGAGCAGAGGAGACATCACTGCTGCGACAGTGGAGAAATTAGCCGGAGTAAAAGAGCTCCAGTGGGAGCAGAGGAGACATCACTGCTGCGACAGTGGAGAAGATTAGCCAGAGTAAAAGAGCTCCTGTGGAAGCAGTGGAGAAATTAGCCGGAGTAAAAGAGCTCCTGTGGAAGCAGAGGAGACATCACTGCTGCGACAGTGGAGAAGATTAGCCAGAGTAAAAGAGCTCCAGTGGGAGCATAGGAGACATCACTGCTGCGACAGTGGAGAAGATTAGCCAGAGTAAAAGAGCTCCTGTGGAAGCAGAGGAGACATCACTGCTGCGACAGTGGAGAAGATTAGCCAGAGTAAAAGAGCTCCTGTGGAAGCAGTGGAGAAATTAGCCGGAGTAAAAGAGCTCCTGTGGAAGCAGAGGAGACATCACTGCTGCGACAGTGGAGAAGATTAGCCAGAGTAAAAGAGCTCCAGTGGGAGCAGAGGAGACATCACTGCTGTGACAGTGGAGACATTAGCCAGAGTAAAAGAGCTCCTGTGGGAGCATAGGAGACATCACTGCTGTGGCAGTGGAGACATTAGCCAGAGTAAAAGAGCTCCAGTGGGAGCATAGGAGACATCACTGCTGTGACAGTGGAGACATTAGCCAGAGTAAAAGAGCTCCAGTGGGAGCAGAGGAGACATCACTGCTGCGACAGTGGAGAAGATTAGCCAGAGTAAAAGAGCTCCAGTGGGAGCAGAGGAGACATCACTGCTGCGACAGTGGAGAAGATTAGCCAGAGTAAAAGAGCTCCAGTGGGAGCATAGGAGACATCACTGCTGCGGCAGTGGAGAAGATTAGCCAGAGAAACAGAGCTCTAGTGAGAGCGGAGGAGACATCACTGTTGCGACAGTGGAGAAATTAGCCGGAGTAAAAGAGCTCCAGTGGGAGCAGAGGAGACATCACTGCTGCGACAGTGGAGAAGATTAGCCAGAGTAAAAGAGCTCCTGTGGAAGCAGTGGAGAAATTAGCCGGAGTAAAAGAGCTCCTGTGGAAGCAGAGGAGACATCACTGCTGCGACAGTGGAGAAGATTAGCCAGAGTAAAAGAGCTCCTGTGGGAGCAGAGGAGACATCACTGCTGTGACAGTGGAGAAGATTAGCCAGAGTAAAAGAGCTCCAGTGGGAGCAGAGGAGACATCACTGCTGCGACAGTGGAGAAGATTAGCCAGAGTAAAAGAGCTCCAGTGGGAGCAGAGGAGACATCACTGCTGCGACAGTGGAGAAGATTAGCCAGAGTAAAAGAGCTCCAGTGGGAGCAGAGGAGACATCACTGCTGCGACAGTGGAGAAGATTAGCCAGAGTAAAAGAGCTCCAGTGGAAGCATAGGAGACATCACTGCTGCGACAGTGGAGAAGATTAGCCAGAGTAAAAGAGCTCCAGTGGGAGCAGAGGAGACATCACTGCTGCGACAGTGGAGAAGATTAGCCAGAGTAAAAGAGCTCCTGTGGGAGCAGAGGAGACATCACTGCTGTGACAGTGGAGACATTAGCCAGAGTAAAAGAGCTCCAGTGGGAGCAGAGGAGACATCACTGCTGTGACAGTGGAGACATTAGCCAGAGTAAAAGAGCTCCAGTGGGAGCAGAGGAGACATCACTGCTGTGACAGTGGAGACATTAGCCAGAGTAAAAGAGCTCCTGTGGAAGCAGTGGAGAAATTAGCCGGAGTAAAAGAGCTCCAGTGGAAGCATAGGAGACATCACTGCTGCGACAGTGGAGAAGATTAGCCAGAGTAAAAAGAGCTCCAGTGGGAGCAGAGGAGACATCACTGCTGCGACAGTGGAGAAATTAGCCGGAGTAAAAGAGCTCCAGTGGGAGCAGAGGAGACATCACTGCTGCGACAGTGGAGAAGATTAGCCAGAGTAAAAGAGCTCCTGTGGAAGCAGTGGAGAAATTAGCCGGAGTAAAAGAGCTCCTGTGGAAGCAGAGGAGACATCACTGCTGCGACAGTGGAGAAGATTAGCCAGAGTAAAAGAGCTCCAGTGGGAGCATAGGAGACATCACTGCTGCGACAGTGGAGAAGATTAGCCAGAGTAAAAGAGCTCCAGTGGGAGCAGAGGAGACATCACTGCTGTGACAGTGGAGACATTAGCCAGAGTAAAAGAGCTCCTGTGGGAGCATAGGAGACATCACTGCTGCGGCAGTGGAGACATTAGCCAGAGTAAAAGAGCTCCAGTGGGAGCATAGGAGACATCACTGCTGTGACAGTGGAGACATTAGCCAGAGTAAAAGAGCTCCAGTGGGAGCAGAGGAGACATCACTGCTGCGACAGTGGAGAAGATTAGCCAGAGTAAAAGAGCTCCAGTGGGAGCATAGGAGACATCACTGCTGCGGCAGTGGAGACATTAGCCAGAGTAAAAGAGCTCCAGTGGGAGCATAGGAGACATCACTGCTGTGACAGTGGAGACATTAGCCAGAGTAAAAGAGCTCCAGTGGGAGCAGAGGAGACATCACTGCTGCGACAGTGGAGAAGATTAGCCAGAGTAAAAGAGCTCCAGTGGGAGCAGAGGAGACATCACTGCTGCGACAGTGGAGAAGATTAGCCAGAGTAAAAGAGCTCCAGTGGGAGCAGAGGAGACATCACTGCTGCGGCAGTGGAGAAGATTAGCCAGAGAAACAGAGCTCTAGTGAGAGCGGAGGAGACATCACTGTTGCAATATTAGAGAAAATTTAGCCAAAGAAATTGAGCTCCTCCAGGACCAAAGGAGACATCACTGCTGCAGCAGTGGATAAACTTACCTGGAGAAACTGAGCTCCTGCGGTGTGTGGCTGAACAAGGGGAGGAGGAGAGTGGGGCTTAGCGGGCTGATGCTCGTCTACTTGTGCTTTAAATCAAAGACGCGATGAAAAGGAGGTGAGATGAAACCCTTGCAGGATTATGCACATTGAAGTTTAAGTGACCGAGCAAAGATAACAGTTTGCGTTTAGAACAATTTAGATTGTCTGAAGTTCATTTAGTGAAGTACAAATTATTATAATAAAAATAAAAAAAAAACTACGCGATTTTGAAGATAAATTGCAGGACAGTGTTAACGATAGGTTCTTAATGATTCTGTGAGCAATCTGCACGTAACGTGCGACCTACTGTTTATGTATGACGGTAAATCGTTTGTACAGAAACAATTTAAAACGTGCATTCCCCCCATCAAAAATTTGTATACAGATGGCATAACTGGCTCGTGACTCAAACAACTGAAGCAATGCCAAGCTCAACCAAGGACAGACACGAGAAGGGCCGAGCTGAACACTCACTGAGTTGACCCGGCAGACGTTGAGTATGGACTGGCCGGGACTGAATCTGCGGCGCGGCGCGGCTTACTTTAGGGCCCGCTGTGGCGGCCTGACGAAGGAGGAAGACCCTTTCCCTCACGTGAAAGAGGGCGGCATTGCCTTACAATAATTCCCGCCATAGAGAAATGGTTAGTATGGACCGGTGTAGAGAAATACGCGAAAGGAGATCGCGGATGTTTCGCCCGCGGTTATGATCCCGTTTGTTAAACCTGACGCCCGCGAGATTACACCAGAGGATTGCGGCAGAGGTTCCTTAAAGACGAGAGATTATTCATTGGACGGGAATTGCTCGATTCGGACCTGTTAGGACGGTACTGCCGGGCTAAAGGCTGATAAACTATCAATGAACAGAGGTGGGTTCTGCTGTTATTTATATTTGTCCTGAGTTGATTACTGATTGATCTCCACTTGTGCTAATGGGTTAATTATCTGCACCTGCTCCTCCCGAACCTTGTTAATAAAACATCATTTAAAGATAACTGGCAGACAAAGAAAGGTGCTTGCGCATTGCAAGTTGAGGTGGGCGAGCTTCCATTAAGTTTAAGATTTGAGCAACTGATGATGAACTATTGGACTAATCTAAAAGGTCATAATGAAAGATGGCATCCTACAGTTAAGTGTCTTACCCCTTGTTGGGAAAGTGGGAAGGCTAAGATAGAATGCTTTGCTTGGGCATCTAGTAAAATAGCAATTGAAATGAAATTGCAGGAGAATAAGTTCAGTCCTAATGTTCCTTTGTACGCCGCCTTGGTTGTTTTCGCCACTAATTATAGACTTCTATATTCAAGGAGAAATAAAAAGACTTAATGGGAAAGGAAACTGGGTAGAAAAAGTGGAGGACAGAATAAGGTCTATATATAATTCATTTATAGCTGGATTTACGGATGGCTCAAAAGATCCTAAGAGTGGTATTACTGGTTTTGCATTCACTATTCCAGAATTAAATATAAATGTTAAGGAAAGAACCTCTGATCATTTGACAGTATTCACTGTGGAAATGTTAGCTATTTTAAGGTATTACAGTGGGTAGAGGCAAACAAAATTACCAAGGTTTTAATTTGCTCTGATAGCTTATCATCATTAATGTCTCTTCAGTCGCTTTCATCTAATAGCAGACTTGATATTGTGTATGAAATATATGAGACTGTATACAGACTGCAACATATTAATGCAGCGGTCAGATTTTTGTGGATTCCGGCTCATAGGGGGATTGAGGGAAATGAGACAGCAGATATGTTGGCTAAGCAAGCTTTGAAACTCGACAGAATTACAAAAGTGGCACTAAGTAAAGCTGAAGTTAAAGTAAAAATAAAGGAAAATATTATGAAGACATGGCAGAGACAATGGGAAAGGGCGACATCTATACAATATTATGCAAGTAGTAGGGAAAAGGAAATCTATAGATCGATGTACTAGAGAAAGTAGCATTTTTTCGAGGTTGAGATTAGGACATACTGGATTAAATAAAACTATGTATTTATTGAAAAAGCACCCTTCAGGTTTGTGTGATTGTGGAAGGGGAGAGGAATCAGCTGAACATGTGATTAGTGAATGTGTCAAATATGAAAATCAAAGGATAAAATTAAAAGAGGAATTACTGAAATTTGGGGAAAATATGTTGAACCTTAAAAATCTTTTTAAAATTGGAGAGCAGATAATGGGAGCTTTGTTTAACTTTTTGAAAGAAACTGGTTTAAAGAAAATGATTTAAATTGATCGGTGAAGTTATTATAAAGGTAGAAAGAAGGTAAAGTAAAGGTGGAAATTTTTTTTTTTTTTTTTTAATCTATCCTGATAAGATGCTTACATTTCTGGCCCACACTCCAGCACAGTAGGTGGCGGATATGCACCTTAAATGCCGGTTGCCGCCCGCCATTAAAAAGAAAGAAGAAGAAGAAGAAGAAGAAAGAAAGGTGATTTCCTGACAAATGGTCACACACCCCCAAAAGGTGTAACTGAGTCTGAATGCAAATTTCTTTTGTTAGTACGTTTCCATTTATTTTATTTATTTATTTCGATCTCCATTAGCTGCACACGAGCAGCTACTTCTTGCTACTCTTCCTGGAGTCGATACATGTGAACTCCATGTGATTTCATGTGAAAGGTTTGTCTATATAATGAAATGCAGCAGGGGATTTGGGGCCTTTCTGTAACTCAGATTAGCCCGAGAGGCTGAGAGAAAGACCTCTCAGCCTCATGTATTTCTTAATTTTGGGTTGCATCTTTTCACTTTATTCCAGAGCATTTGATGTTTTGTATCGATTATCTTTGAATTGATTTTGTAATTGTCATGATACATATACCTGACATAATAAATTGTTACATTTAATTATTCTAACTGACTATGATATTATTATCATTAAAGAGTTAGAAGGAATGGTCAAACATTCACTTACAATTAATGATCCACAGATATCATTAAAACCATTTCATTTATGGAGTCAGATGAAATAACGAGAACATACATATTCACACGTATTGCATTTAATCAAAAAATACTCGAGAAAAGACAGTAACACGTTAAGACCCTCTGCGCTGGTCGGATACCTGACTTAAACTGGTCCTGATGTCTGAACACTGAGATTCTGCCTGCAGACCAGCACACACAAGAGAGGGTCTGAAATCAATCTCACACTCAACAAGAAATGAGGAATAAACCAAACATGAAGAGGCTGAGGAAAATAAAGATAAAAACATATGAAACCAAAGGGCAGAAAAACCACCAGCATAGTGAACATATACACACCACTAATATGACGATCTGGTTTTCTGGATGTGTGAGAGTGACGATCAGTACAACACGAAGCTAAACGATATATTATCCATGAGATCAGTGATACAATGAACAAAATATAATATTCTATCAAATACACAAACCCAAACAAAAACAATAAAATGACACCGATAATGACACAGAGAAACAACAGTATGTAGAGAGTGATTAAACAGGGTGAAGAGAAAACCGAAGCTGTGTAATGTGGATATTTCACTGAGAGAATTCCCTCTACTGCCACCAGCTCGTTCAGGAGGAGACCCCAGACTCTTGATGAGGACAATAAAGATGCAGAATCACGGAATATCCAATGTTCATTCCAGTCGAGCTCATTTAAGAACAGTTTTAACAGTATGATGGGACTCAAGAAAATCTCAACACAGTCAGTGATGAGGAGGAGGATGATGAAGGCTGAAATACGGTGTCCATTCTTTCTGTAATGAATTAGATCTCTGGCACACCAAACAAGGGCTGGTAGACCTGCACACCCACAGATGATGATGAAGATGGAGTATCTGACCCTTATCTGTTGCGGGACTTCAACCCAGAACATCTGATGCTTTTCTATGTTCCATTGATATGTATCATTTTCCATATTCCAGTTTGTCTTTGATCTCTTTGCGATATCCAGCTGAAAATATGTAATTAAATAAATAAAAAAGTGAAAAATTAGTATCTGCTGAATAAATGGTGAGCAACTTTCAGAAGACTCAAAGCTCATTCCAGCTAAACACACAACTGAAAATATTCAGACTGAAAATATTAATGCATTCTACCCTTATGAAACAAAAATATATGAGAATATACTGCAAAATATAATGTATTATACATTTCCATATATGGGAAACTTGTGCTTATATTTTTCAATATACTGCAATGTATGCATTGATTGTGTATGGCTGTATATTAATACATTAGGGGTGTCGCAATATACCGGTATTGACGATAATCGTGATATTCAAAGCATGAAATATCGACATCGTGTTAATTTAGAGCAATACAATATACCGGTATTGGCGATATTGGCGTTTTCTAGACGCAGCGCTCGTCCGCGCCCGCGCAGCTAGAGTGAAACACTCTGTCCACACCCGAAAAAAGTAAGCTGAGCTCGCCAGTATTAACAACAGAGTTCTTCGGCTTCAAAGAAAACAGCACCTTAGAGGTGGTCGCACACCGGACGAGAAGCGCAGCGCCACGTCTTTAAAATTCGAACACATTCTGTATGAGTGTACACACACCGGACGAGAAGCACAGCGCGGTTCTATTCGGCGTCTGTCCGCGGCGCCCAGCAACGGCTCAGGACCTTGTTCAAAATCCTGCCGCGACACAGAGCGCAGGAAAAAGTGTTCAGATCACAGACTCAGCAACTATTGTATTTAATTGTACAGTATAATCATAACATAGTACAGACATTATCTCAATTCCATAATGTCCTTAAACATAATGATATTATCTTATGATCTCATCTTATTTTTGTATTTGTATTTGCACTTGATTTTTTTATTCAAATCTGCTATCTGCATGACTTTATTGGCGCCAGTGCAACAACAGGTTTAAGAACTTTTCAGTTCTTCAGGAAACCTTCAGACAGTGTTTGGCTTCAGTTTGAAACCAGATAAACTTCACATGCTTGTCTTCCTTCACAAGAATTTGCCATAGATTGAGTACCCCCCCCCCCCCCCCCCCCCCCCCCCCCATAGATTCTATAGATATCGCGATATATCGATATCGTGAATTCTTTTGGCCACAATAACCGTGGTGTGAAAAATCTAACATCGTGACAGCCCTATAATACATATAAAATATTTATAAATGAAGACAAAAATAACATTACATGTAGTATTCACAAAGTTGTATCATTTATTGTGTACAAATACTGCACATATGTCACAGGCCGGGGTGGGGGCAAATCCCTTCAACACACCACCCTTACTGAGTACCACTCTGAGGAGCTACACCAAGAAAACCCCACGAGACAGGACAACGAAGTAAGAAAGACAGATTCCTTTTATTGAACATTAAAACATTTTAAAACAGTAGCAGCGTGAGTGGCTGAATCTCTCTGTTCTCCAGGACAGCAGTGGGGGATCAGAATACAGCGATCTTCGGGTAAGTAAACTCAGAGCAGCGTGAGTGACTGGGTTCCTCTGTTCTCCAGAACAGCGGTGGGGGACCAGAATACAGCGGTCTTCGAGCAAGGAAACTCAGAGCGGCGTGAGTGGCTGGATTTCTCTATTCTACAGCGGTCTTCGGGTAAGTAAACTCAGAGCAGCGTGAGTGACTGGGTTCCTCCGTTCTCCAGAACAGCGGGGGAGGGGACCAGAATACAGCGGTCTTCGAGTACAGAAGCTCAGAGCAGCGTGAGTGGCTGGATCTCTCCGTTCTCCAGAACAGCGGTAGGGGACCAGAATACAGCGGTCTTCGAGTACAGAAGCTCAGAGCAGCGAGAGTGGCTGGATCTCTCCGTTCTCCAGAACAGCGGTGGGGGATCAGAATACAGCGGTCTTCGAGCAAGGAAACTCAGAGCAGCGTGAGTGACTGGGTTCCTCCGTTCTCCAGACCAGCGGTGGGGGACCAGAATACAGCGGTCTTCGGGTAAGTAAACTCAGAGCAGCGTGAGTGACTGGGTTCCTCCGTTCTCCAGAACAGCGGGGGAGGGGACCAGAATACAGCGGTCTTCGAGTACAGAAGCTCAGAGCAGCGTGAGTGGCTGGATCTCTCCGTTCTCCAGAACAGCGGTGGGGGATCAGAATACAGCGGTCTTCGAGCAAGGAAACTCAGAGCAGCGAGAGTGGCTGGATCTCTCCGTTCTCCAGAACAGCGGTGGGGGATCAGAATACAGCGGTCTTCGAGCAAGGAAACTCAGAACAGCGTGAGTGGCTGGATTTCTCCGTCCTCCAGAACAGCGGTGGGGGATCAGAATACAGCGGTCTTCGGGTAAGTAAACTCAGAGCAGCGTGAGTGACTGGGTTCCTCCGTTCTCCAGAACAGCGGGGGAGGGGACCAGAATACAGCGGTCTTCGAGTACAGAAGCTCAGAGCAGCGTGAGTGGCTGGATCTCTCCGTTCTCCAGAACAGCGGTGGGGGATCAGAATACAGCGGTCTTCGAGCAAGGAAACTCAGAACAGCGTGAGTGGCTGGATCTCTCCGTCCTCCAGAACAGCGGGGGAGGGGACCAGAATACAGCGGTCTTCGAGTACAGAAGCTCAGAGCAGCGTGAGTGACTGGGTTCCTCCGTTCTCCAGACCAGCGGTGGGGGACCAGAATACAGCGGTCTTCGGGTAAGTAAACTCAGAGCAGCGTGAGTGACTGGGTTCCTCCGTTCTCCAGAACAGCGGTAGGGGACCAGAATACAGCGGTCTTCGAGTACAGAAGCTCAGAGCAGCGTGAGTGGCTGGATCTCTCCGTTCTCCAGAACAGCGGTAGGGGACCAGAATACAGCGGTCTTCGAGTACAGAAGCTCAGAGCAGCGTGAGTGGCTGGATCTCTCCGTTCTCCAGAACAGCGGTGGGGGATCAGAATACAGCAGTCTTCGAGTACAGAAGCTCAGAGCAGCGTGAGTGGCTGGATCTCTCCGTTCTCCAGAACAGCGGTAGGGGACCAGAATACAGCGGTCTTCGAGTACAGAAGCTCAGAGCAGCGTGAGTGGCTGGATCTCTCCGTTCTCCAGAACAGCGGTGGGGGATCAGAATACAGCGGTCTTCGAGCAAGGAAACTCAGAGCAGCGTGAGTGACTGGATCTCTCCGTTCTCCAGAACAGCGGTGGAGGGGTCAGAACACAGCGGTCTTCGAGTACAGAAGCTCAGAGCAGCGTGAGTGGCTGGATCTCTCCGTTCTCCAGAACAGCGGTAGGGGACCAGAATACAGCGGTCTTCGAGCAAGGAAACTCAGAGCAGCGTGAGTGACTGGGTTCCTCCGTTCTCCAGACCAGCGGTGGGGGACCAGAATACAGCGGTCTTCGGGTAAGTAAACTCAGAGCAGCGTGAGTGACTGGGTTCCTCCGTTCTCCAGAACAGCGGTAGGGGACCAGAATACAGCGGTCTTCGAGTACAGAAGCTCAGAGCAGCGTGAGTGGCTGGATCTCTCCGTTCTCCAGAACAGCGGTGGGGGATCAGAATACAGCGGTCTTCGAGTAAGTAAACTCAGAGCAGCGAGAGTGGCTGGATCTCTCCGTTCTCCAGAACAGCGGTGGGGGATCAGAATACAGCGGTCTTCGAGCAAGGAAACTCAGAGCAGCGAGAGTGGCTGGATCTCTCCGTTCTCCAGAACAGCGGTGGGGGATCAGAATACAGCGGTCTTCGAGCAAGGAAACTCAGAACAGCGTGAGTGGCTGGATTTCTCCGTCCTCCAGAACAGCGGTGGGGGATCAGAATACAGCGGTCTTCGGGTAAGTAAACTCAGAGCAGCGTGAGTGACTGGGTTCCTCCGTTCTCCAGAACAGCGGGGGAGGGGACCAGAATACAGCGGTCTTCGAGTACAGAAGCTCAGAGCAGCGTGAGTGGCTGGATCTCTCCGTTCTCCAGAACAGCGGTGGGGGATCAGAATACAGCGGTCTTCGAGCAAGGAAACTCAGAGCAGCGAGAGTGGCTGGATCTCTCCGTTCTCCAGAACAGCGGTGGGGGATCAGAATACAGCGGTCTTCGAGTACAGAAGCTCAGAGCAGCGTGAGTGGCTGGATCTCTCCGTTCTCCAGAACAGCGGTGGGGGATCAGAATACAGCAGTCTTCGAGTACAGAAGCTCAGAGCAGCGTGAGTGGCTGGATCTCTCCGTTCTCCAGAACAGCGGTGGGGGACCAGAATACAGCGGTCTTCGAGTACAGAAGCTCAGAGCAGCGTGAGTGGCTGGATCTCTCCGTTCTCCAGACCAGCGGTGGGGGGACCAGAATACAGCGGTCTTCGGGTAAGTAAACTCAGAGCAGCGTGAGTGACTGGGTTCCTCCGTTCTCCAGAACAGCGGGGGAGGGGACCAGAATACAGCGGTCTTCGAGTACAGAAGCTCAGAGCAGCGTGAGTGGCTCGGGACCAGAATACAGCGGTCTTCGGGTAAGTAAACTCAGAGCAGCGTGAGTGACTGGGTTCCTCCGTTCTCCAGAACAGCGGTAGGGGACCAGAATACAGCGGTCTTCGAGTACAGAAGCTCAGAGCAGCGTGAGTGGCTGGATCTCTCCGTTCTCCAGAACAGCGGGGGAGGGATCAGAACACAGTGATCTTCGGGTAAGGAAGCTCAGAGCAGCGTGAGTGACTGGATCTCTCCGTTCTCCAGAACAGCGGTGGGGGATCAGAATACAGCAGTCTTCGAGTACAGAAGCTCAGAGCAGCGTGAGTGGCTGGATCTCTCCGTTCTCCAGAACAGCGGTAGGGGACCAGAATACAGCGGTCTTCGAGTACAGAAGCTCAGAGCAGCGTGAGTGGCTGGATCTCTCCGTTCTCCAGAACAGCGGTGGGGGATCAGAATACAGCGGTCTTCGAGCAAGGAAACTCAGAGCAGCGTGAGTGACTGGATCTCTCCGTTCTCCAGAACAGCGGTGGGGGATCAGAATACAGCGGTCTTCGAGCAAGGAAACTCAGAGCAGCGAGAGTGACTGGATCTCTCCGTTCTCCAGAACAGCGGTGGAGGGGTCAGAACACAGCGGTCTTCGAGTAAGGAAGCTCAGAGCAGCGTGAGTGGCTGGATCTCTCCGTTCTCCAGAACTGCGGGGGAGGGGTCAGAACACAGCGGTCTTCGAGTAAGGAAACTCAGAGCAGCGTGAGTGACTGGATCTCTCCGTTCTCCAGAACAGCGGGGGAGGGATCAGAACACAGTGATCTTCGGGTAAGGAAGCTCAGAGCAGCGTGAGTGACTGGATCTCTCCGTTCTCCAGAACAGCGGGGGAGGGGTCAGAACACAGCGGTCTTCGAGTAAGGAAACTCAGAGCAGCGTGAGTGACTGGATCTCTCCGTTCTCCAGAACAGCGGGGGAGGGATCAGAACACAGTGATCTTCGGGTAAGGAAACTCAGAGCAGCGTGAGTGACTGGATCTCTCCGTTCTCCAGAACAGCGGGGGAGGGATCAGAACACAGTGATCTTCGGGTAAGGAAGCTCAGAGCAGCGTGAGTGACTGGATCTCTCCGTTCTCCAGAACAGCGGGGGAGGGATCAGAACACAGTGATCTTCGGGTAAGGA
The DNA here is from genome assembly GCA_021464565.1 of Rutilus rutilus. NCBI lineage: Eukaryota > Metazoa > Chordata > Actinopteri > Cypriniformes > Leuciscidae > Rutilus > Rutilus rutilus. Next base: position 1,686,419 of record JAJAQA010000011.1, read on the forward strand.
AACTCAGAGCAGCGTGAGTGGCTGGATCTCTCCGTTCTCCAGACCAGCGGTGGGGGACCAGAATACAGCGGTCTTCGGGTAAGTAAACTCAGAGCAGCGTGAGTGACTGGGTTCCTCCGTTCTCCAGAACAGCGGTAGGGGACCAGAATACAGCGGTCTTCGAGTACAGAAGCTCAGAGCAGCGTGAGTGACTGGATCTCTCCGTTCTCCAGAACAGCGGGGGAGGGATCAGAACACAGTGATCTTCGGGTAAGGAAGCTCAGAGCAGCGTGAGTGACTGGATCTCTCCGTTCTCCAGAACAGCGGTGGGGGATCAGAATACAGCAGTCTTCGAGTACAGAAGCTCAGAGCAGCGTGAGTGGCTGGATCTCTCCGTTCTCCAGAACAGCGGTAGGGGACCAGAATACAGCGGTCTTCGAGTACAGAAGCTCAGAGCAGCGTGAGTGGCTGGATCTCTCCGTTCTCCAGAACAGCGGTGGGGGATCAGAATACAGCGGTCTTCGAGCAAGGAAACTCAGAGCAGCGTGACTGGATCTCTCCGTTCTCCAGAACAGCGGTGGAGGGGTCAGAACACAGCGGTCTTCGAGTACAGAAGCTCAGAGCAGCGTGAGTGGCTGGATCTCTCCGTTCTCCAGACCAGCGGTGGGGGACCAGAATACAGCGGTCTTCGGGTAAGTAAACTCAGAGCAGCGTGAGTGACTGGGTTCCTCCGTTCTCCAGAACAGCGGTAGGGGACCAGAATACAGCGGTCTTCGAGTACAGAAGCTCAGAGCAGCGTGAGTGGCTGGATCTCTCCGTTCTCCAGAACAGCGGTGGGGGATCAGAATACAGCGGTCTTCGAGTAAGTAAACTCAGAGCAGCGAGAGTGGCTGGATCTCTCCGTTCTCCAGAACAGCGGTGGGGGATCAGAATACAGCGGTCTTCGGGTAAGGAAGCTCAGAGCAGCGTGAGTGGCTGGATCTCTCCGTTCTCCAGAACAGCGGTGGAGGGGTCAGAACACAGCGGTCTTCGAGTAAGGAAGCTCAGAACAGCGTGAGTGACTGGATCTCTCCGTTCTCCAGAACAGCGGTGGAGGGGTCAGAACACAGCGGTCTTCGAGTAAGGAAGCTCAGAGCAGCGTGAGTGGCTGGATCTCTCCGTTCTCCAGAACAGCGGGGGAGGGGTCAGAACACAGCGGTCTTCGAGTAAGGAAACTCAGAGCAGCGTGAGTGACTGGATCTCTCCGTTCTCCAGAACAGCGGGGGAGGGATCAGAACACAGTGATCTTCGGGTAAGGAAGCTCAGAGCAGCGTGAGTGACTGGATCTCTCCGTTCTCCAGAACAGCGGGGGAGGGGTCAGAACACAGCGGTCTTCGAGTAAGGAAACTCAGAGCAGCGTGAGTGACTGGATCTCTCCGTTCTCCAGAACAGCGGGGGAGGGATCAGAACACAGTGATCTTCGGGTAAGGAAGCTCAGAGCAGCGTGAGTGGCTGGATCTCTCCGTTCTCCAGAACAGCGGTGGGGGATCAGAATACAGCGGTCTTCGAGCAAGGAAACTCAGAGCAGCGTGAGTGACTGGATCTCTCCGTTCTCCAGAACAGCGGTGGGGGATCAGAATACAGCGGTCTTCGAGTAAGTAAACTCAGAGCAGCGAGAGTGGCTGGATCTCTCCGTTCTCCAGAACAGCGGTGGGGGATCAGAATACAGCGGTCTTCGAGCAAGGAAACTCAGAGCAGCGAGAGTACAGAAGCTCAGAGCAGCGTGAGTGGCTGGATCTCTCCGTTCTCCAGAACAGCGGTGGGGGATCAGAATACAGCGGTCTTCGAGCAAGGAAACTCAGAGCAGCGTGAGTGACTGGATCTCTCCGTTCTCCAGAACAGCGGTGGGGGATCAGAATACAGCGGTCTTCGAGTAAGTAAACTCAGAGCAGCGAGAGTGGCTGGATCTCTCCGTTCTCCAGAACAGCGGTGGGGGATCAGAATACAGCGGTCTTCGAGCAAGGAAACTCAGAGCAGCGAGAGTGGCTGGATCTCTCCGTTCTCCAGAACAGCGGTGGGGGATCAGAATACAGCGGTCTTCGAGCAAGGAAACTCAGAACAGCGTGAGTGGCTGGATTTCTCCGTCCTCCAGAACAGCGGTGGGGGATCAGAATACAGCGGTCTTCGGGTAAGTAAACTCAGAGCAGCGTGAGTGACTGGGTTCCTCCGTTCTCCAGAACAGCGGGGGAGGGGACCAGAATACAGCGGTCTTCGAGTACAGAAGCTCAGAGCAGCGTGAGTGGCTGGATCTCTCCGTTCTCCAGAACAGCGGTGGGGGATCAGAATACAGCGGTCTTCGAGCAAGGAAACTCAGAGCAGCGAGAGTGGCTGGATCTCTCCGTTCTCCAGAACAGCGGTGGGGGATCAGAATACAGCGGTCTTCGAGTACAGAAGCTCAGAGCAGCGTGAGTGGCTGGATCTCTCCGTTCTCCAGAACAGCGGTGGGGGATCAGAATACAGCAGTCTTCGAGTACAGAAGCTCAGAGCAGCGTGAGTGGCTGGATCTCTCCGTTCTCCAGAACAGCGGTAGGGGACCAGAATACAGCGGTCTTCGAGTACAGAAGCTCAGAGCAGCGTGAGTGGCTGGATCTCTCCGTTCTCCAGACCAGCGGTGGGGGACCAGAATACAGCGGTCTTCGGGTAAGTAAACTCAGAGCAGCGTGAGTGACTGGGTTCCTCCGTTCTCCAGAACAGCGGGGGAGGGGACCAGAATACAGCGGTCTTCGAGTACAGAAGCTCAGAGCAGCGTGAGTGGCTCGGGACCAGAATACAGCGGTCTTCGGGTAAGTAAACTCAGAGCAGCGTGAGTGACTGGGTTCCTCCGTTCTCCAGAACAGCGGTAGGGGACCAGAATACAGCGGTCTTCGAGTACAGAAGCTCAGAGCAGCGTGAGTGACTGGATCTCTCCGTTCTCCAGAACAGCGGGGGAGGGATCAGAACACAGTGATCTTCGGGTAAGGAAGCTCAGAGCAGCGTGAGTGACTGGATCTCTCCGTTCTCCAGAACAGCGGTGGGGGATCAGAATACAGCAGTCTTCGAGTACAGAAGCTCAGAGCAGCGTGAGTGGCTGGATCTCTCCGTTCTCCAGAACAGCGGTAGGGGACCAGAATACAGCGGTCTTCGAGTACAGAAGCTCAGAGCAGCGTGAGTGGCTGGATCTCTCCGTTCTCCAGAACAGCGGGGGGGGGATCAGAATACAGCGGTCTTCGAGTAAGGAAACTCAGAGCAGCGTGAGTGACTGGATCTCTCCGTTCTCCAGAACAGCGGTGGGGGATCAGAATACAGCGGTCTTCGAGCAAGGAAACTCAGAGCAGCGTGAGTGACTGGATCTCTCCGTTCTCCAGAACAGCGGTGGAGGGGTCAGAACACAGCGGTCTTCGAGTAAGGAAGCTCAGAGCAGCGTGAGTGGCTGATCTCTCCGTTCTCCAGAACTGCGGGGGAGGGGTCAGAACACAGCGGTCTTCGAGTAAGGAAACTCAGAGCAGCGTGAGTGACTGGATCTCTCCGTTCTCCAGAACAGCGGGGGAGGGATCAGAACACAGTGATCTTCGGGTAAGGAAGCTCAGAGCAGCGTGAGTGACTGGATCTCTCCGTTCTCCAGAACAGCGGGGGAGGGGTCAGAACACAGCGGTCTTCGAGTAAGGAAACTCAGAGCAGCGTGAGTGACTGGATCTCTCCGTTCTCCAGAACAGCGGGGGAGGGATCAGAACACAGTGATCTTCGGGTAAGGAAGCTCAGAGCAGCGTGAGTGACTGGATCTCTCCGTTCTCCAGAACAGCGGGGGAGGGGGTCAGAACACAGCGGTCTTCGAGTAAGGAAACTCAGAGCAGCGTGAGTGACTGGATCTCTCCGTTCTCCAGAACAGCGGGGGAGGGATCAGAACACAGTGATCTTCGGGTAAGGAAGCTCAGAGCAGCGTGAGTGACTGGATCTCTCCGTTCTCCAGAACAGCGGGGGAGGGTTCAGAACACAGTGATCTTCGCGTAAGGAAACTCAGAGCAGCGTGAGTGGCTGGATCTCTCCGTTCTCCAGACCAGCGGTGGGGGACCAGAATACAGCGGTCTTCGGGTAAGTAAACTCAGAGCAGCGTGAGTGACTGGGTTCCTCCGTTCTCCAGAACAGCGGTAGGGGACCAGAATACAGCGGTCTTCGAGTACAGAAGCTCAGAGCAGCGTGAGTGACTGGATCTCTCCGTTCTCCAGAACAGCGGGGGAGGGATCAGAACACAGTGATCTTCGGGTAAGGAAGCTCAGAGCAGCGTGAGTGACTGGATCTCTCCGTTCTCCAGAACAGCGGTGGGGGATCAGAATACAGCAGTCTTCGAGTACAGAAGCTCAGAGCAGCGTGAGTGGCTGGATCTCTCCGTTCTCCAGAACAGCGGTAGGGGACCAGAATACAGCGGTCTTCGAGTACAGAAGCTCAGAGCAGCGTGAGTGGCTGGATCTCTCCGTTCTCCAGAACAGCGGTGGGGGATCAGAATACAGCGGTCTTCGAGCAAGGAAACTCAGAGCAGCGTGACTGGATCTCTCCGTTCTCCAGAACAGCGGTGGAGGGGTCAGAACACAGCGGTCTTCGAGTACAGAAGCTCAGAGCAGCGTGAGTGGCTGGATCTCTCCGTTCTCCAGACCAGCGGTGGGGGACCAGAATACAGCGGTCTTCGGGTAAGTAAACTCAGAGCAGCGTGAGTGACTGGGTTCCTCCGTTCTCCAGAACAGCGGTAGGGGACCAGAATACAGCGGTCTTCGAGTACAGAAGCTCAGAGCAGCGTGAGTGGCTGGATCTCTCCGTTCTCCAGAACAGCGGTGGGGGATCAGAATACAGCGGTCTTCGAGTAAGTAAACTCAGAGCAGCGAGAGTGGCTGGATCTCTCCGTTCTCCAGAACAGCGGTGGGGGATCAGAATACAGCGGTCTTCGAGCAAGGAAACTCAGAGCAGCGAGAGTGACTGGATCTCTCCGTTCTCCAGAACAGCGGTGGAGGGGTCAGAACACAGCGGTCTTCGAGTAAGGAAGCTCAGAGCAGCGTGAGTGGCTGGATCTCTCCGTTCTCCAGAACTGCGGGGGAGGGGTCAGAACACAGCGGTCTTCGAGTAAGGAAACTCAGAGCAGCGTGAGTGACTGGATCTCTCCGTTCTCCAGAACAGCGGTGGGGGATCAGAATACAGCAGTCTTCGAGTACAGAAGCTCAGAGCAGCGTGAGTGGCTGGATCTCTCCGTTCTCCAGAACAGCGGTAGGGGACCAGAATACAGCGGTCTTCGAGTACAGAAGCTCAGAGCAGCGTGAGTGGCTGGATCTCTCCGTTCTCCAGAACAGCGGTGGGGGATCAGAATACAGCGGTCTTCGAGCAAGGAAACTCAGAGCAGCGTGAGTGACTGGATCTCTCCGTTCTCCAGAACAGCGGTGGGGGATCAGAATACAGCGGTCTTCGAGCAAGGAAACTCAGAGCAGCGTGAGTGACTGGATCTCTCCGTTCTCCAGAACAGCGGTGGAGGGGTCAGAACACAGCGGTCTTCGAGTAAGGAAGCTCAGAGCAGCGTGAGTGGCTGGATCTCTCCGTTCTCCAGAACTGCGGGGGAGGGGTCAGAACACAGCGGTCTTCGAGTAAGGAAACTCAGAGCAGCGTGAGTGACTGGATCTCTCCGTTCTCCAGAACAGCGGGGGAGGGATCAGAACACAGTGATCTTCGGGTAAGGAAGCTCAGAGCAGCGTGAGTGACTGGATCTCTCCGTTCTCCAGAACAGCGGGGGAGGGGTCAGAACACAGCGGTCTTCGAGTAAGGAAACTCAGAGCAGCGTGAGTGACTGGATCTCTCCGTTCTCCAGAACAGCGGTAGGGGACCAGAATACAGCGGTCTTCGAGTACAGAAGCTCAGAGCAGCGTGAGTGGCTGGATCTCTCCGTTCTCCAGAACAGCGGTGGGGGATCAGAATACAGCGGTCTTCGAGCAAGGAAACTCAGAGCAGCGTGAGTGACTGGATCTCTCCGTTCTCCAGAACAGCGGTGGGGGATCAGAATACAGCGGTCTTCGAGCAAGGAAACTCAGAGCAGCGAGAGTGACTGGATCTCTCCGTTCTCCAGAACAGCGGTGGAGGGGTCAGAACACAGCGGTCTTCGAGTAAGGAAGCTCAGAGCAGCGTGAGTGGCTGGATCTCTCCGTTCTCCAGAACTGCGGGGGAGGGGTCAGAACACAGCGGTCTTCGAGTAAGGAAACTCAGAGCAGCGTGAGTGACTGGATCTCTCCGTTCTCCAGAACAGCGGGGGAGGGATCAGAACACAGTGATCTTCGGGTAAGGAAGCTCAGAGCAGCGTGAGTGACTGGATCTCTCCGTTCTCCAGAACAGCGGGGGAGGGGTCAGAACACAGCGGTCTTCGAGTAAGGAAACTCAGAGCAGCGTGAGTGACTGGATCTCTCCGTTCTCCAGAACAGCGGGGGAGGGATCAGAACACAGTGATCTTCGGGTAAGGAAGCTCAGAGCAGCGTGAGTGACTGGATCTCTCCGTTCTCCAGAACAGCGGGGGAGGGGTCAGAACACAGCGGTCTTCGAGTAAGGAAACTCAGAGCAGCGTGAGTGACTGGATCTCTCCGTTCTCCAGAACAGCGGGGGAGGGATCAGAACACAGTGATCTTCGGGTAAGGAAGCTCAGAGCAGCGTGAGTGACTGGATCTCTCCGTTCTCCAGAACAGCGGGGGAGGGATCAGAACACAGTGATCTTCGGGTAAGGAAACTCAGAGCAGCGTGAGTGGCTGGATCTCTCCGTTCTCCAGACCAGCGGTGGGGGACCAGAATACAGCGGTCTTCGGGTAAGTAAACTCAGAGCAGCGTGAGTGACTGGGTTCCTCCGTTCTCCAGAACAGCGGTAGGGGACCAGAATACAGCGGTCTTCGAGTACAGAAGCTCAGAGCAGCGTGAGTGACTGGATCTCTCCGTTCTCCAGAACAGCGGGGGAGGGATCAGAACACAGTGATCTTCGGGTAAGGAAGCTCAGAGCAGCGTGAGTGACTGGATCTCTCCGTTCTCCAGAACAGCGGTGGGGGATCAGAATACAGCAGTCTTCGAGTACAGAAGCTCAGAGCAGCGTGAGTGGCTGGATCTCTCCGTTCTCCAGAACAGCGGTAGGGGACCAGAATACAGCGGTCTTCGAGTACAGAAGCTCAGAGCAGCGTGAGTGGCTGGATCTCTCCGTTCTCCAGACCAGCGGTGGGGGATCAGAATACAGCGGTCTTCGAGCAAGGAAACTCAGAGCAGCGTGACTGGATCTCTCCGTTCTCCAGAACAGCGGTGGAGGGGTCAGAACACAGCGGTCTTCGAGTACAGAAGCTCAGAGCAGCGTGAGTGGCTGGATCTCTCCGTTCTCCAGACCAGCGGTGGGGGACCAGAATACAGCGGTCTTCGGGTAAGTAAACTCAGAGCAGCGTGAGTGACTGGGTTCCTCCGTTCTCCAGAACAGCGGTAGGGGACCAGAATACAGCGGTCTTCGAGTACAGAAGCTCAGAGCAGCGTGAGTGGCTGGATCTCTCCGTTCTCCAGAACAGCGGTGGGGGATCAGAATACAGCGGTCTTCGAGTAAGTAAACTCAGAGCAGCGAGAGTGGCTGGATCTCTCCGTTCTCCAGAACAGCGGTGGGGGATCAGAATACAGCGGTCTTCGGGTAAGGAAGCTCAGAGCAGCGTGAGTGGCTGGATCTCTCCGTTCTCCAGAACAGCGGTGGAGGGGTCAGAACACAGCGGTCTTCGAGTAAGGAAGCTCAGAACAGCGTGAGTGACTGGATCTCTCCGTTCTCCAGAACAGCGGTGGAGGGGTCAGAACACAGCGGTCCTTCGAGTAAGGAAGCTCAGAGCAGCGTGAGTGGCTGGATCTCTCCGTTCTCCAGAACAGCGGGGGAGGGGGTCAGAACACAGCGGTCTTCGAGTAAGGAAACTCAGAGCAGCGTGGAGTGACTGGATCTCTCCGTTCTCCAGAACAGCGGGGGAGGGATCAGAACACAGTGATCTTCGGGTAAGGAAGCTCAGAGCAGCGTGAGTGACTGGATCTCTCCGTTCTCCAGAACAGCGGGGGAGGGGTCAGAACACAGCGGTCTTCGAGTAAGGAAACTCAGAGCAGCGTGAGTGACTGGATCTCTCCGTTCTCCAGAACAGCGGGGGAGGGATCAGAACACAGTGATCTTCGGGTAAGGAAGCTCAGAGCAGCGTGAGTGACTGGATCTCTCCGTTCTCCAGAACAGCGGGGGAGGGATCAGAACACAGTGATCTTCGGGTAAGGAAACTCAGAGCAGCGTGAGTGGCTGGATCTCTCCGTTCTCCAGACCAGCGGTGGGGGACCAGAATACAGCGGTCTTCGGGTAAGTAAACTCCGAGCAGCGTGAGTGACTGGGTTCCTCCGTTCTCCAGAACAGCGGTAGGGGACCAGAATACAGCGGTCTTCGGGTAAGTAAACTCAGAGCAGCGTGAGTGACTGGATCTCTCCGTTCTCCAGAACAGCGGGGGAGGGATCAGAACACAGTGATCTTCGGGTAAGGAAGCTCAGAGCAGCGTGAGTGACTGGATCTCTCCGTTCTCCAGAACAGCGGTGGGGGATCAGAATACAGCAGTCTTCGAGTACAGAAGCTCAGAGCAGCGTGAGTGGCTGGATCTCTCCGTTCTCCAGAACAGCGGTAGGGGACCAGAATACAGCGGTCTTCGAGTACAGAAGCTCAGAGCAGCGTGAGTGGCTGGATCTCTCCGTTCTCCAGAACAGCGGTGGGGGATCAGAATACAGCGGTCTTCGAGCAAGGAAACTCAGAGCAGCGTGAGTGACTGGATCTCTCCGTTCTCCAGAACAGCGGTGGAGGGGTCAGAACACAGCGGTCTTCGAGTACAGAAGCTCAGAGCAGCGTGAGTGGCTGGATCTCTCCGTTCTCCAGAACAGCGGTAGGGGACCAGAATACAGCGGTCTTCGAGTACAGAAGCTCAGAGCAGCGTGAGTGGCTGGATCTCTCCGTTCTCCAGAACAGCGGTGGGGGATCAGAATACAGCGGTCTTCGAGCAAGGAAACTCAGAGCAGCGTGAGTGACTGGGTTCCTCCGTTCTCCAGACCAGCGGTGGGGGACCAGAATACAGCGGTCTTCGGGTAAGTAAACTCAGAGCAGCGTGAGTGACTGGGTTCCTCCGTTCTCCAGAACAGCGGGGGAGGGGACCAGAATACAGCGGTCTTCGAGTACAGAAGCTCAGAGCAGCGTGAGTGGCTGGATCTCTCCGTTCTCCAGACCAGCGGTGGGGGACCAGAATACAGCGGTCTTCGGGTAAGTAAACTCAGAGCAGCGTGAGTGACTGGGTTCCTCCGTTCTCCAGAACAGCGGTAGGGGACCAGAATACAGCGGTCTTCGAGTACAGAAGCTCAGAGCAGCGTGAGTGGCTGGATCTCTCCGTTCTCCAGAACAGCGGTGGGGGATCAGAATACAGCGGTCTTCGAGTAAGTAAACTCAGAGCAGCGAGAGTGGCTGGATCTCTCCGTTCTCCAGAACAGCGGTGGGGGATCAGAATACAGCGGTCTTCGAGTAAGTAAACTCAGAGCAGCGAGAGTGGCTGGATCTCTCCGTTCTCCAGAACAGCGGTGGGGGACCAGAATACAGCGGTCTTCGAGTACAGAAGCTCAGAGCAGCGTGAGTGGCTGGATCTCTCCGTTCTCCAGAACAGCGGTGGGGGATCAGAATACAGCGGTCTTCGAGCAAGGAAACTCAGAGCAGCGTGAGTGACTGGGTTCCTCCGTTCTCCAGACCAGCGGTGGGGGACCAGAATACAGCGGTCTTCGGGTAAGTAAACTCAGAGCAGCGTGAGTGACTGGGTTCCTCCGTTCTCCAGAACAGCGGTAGGGGACCAGAATACAGCGGTCTTCGAGTACAGAAGCTCAGAGCAGCGTGAGTGGCTGGATCTCTCCGTTCTCCAGAACAGCGGTGGGGGATCAGAATACAGCGGTCTTCGAGTAAGTAAACTCAGAGCAGCGAGAGTGGCTGGATCTCTCCGTTCTCCAGAACAGCGGTGGGGGATCAGAATACAGCGGTCTTCGAGTAAGTAAACTCAGAGCAGCGAGAGTGGCTGGATCTCTCCGTTCTCCAGACCAGCGGTGGGGGATCAGAATACAGCGGTCTTCGAGCAAGGAAACTCAGAACAGCGTGAGTGGCTGGATTTCTCCGTCCTCCAGAACAGCGGTGGGGGATCAGAATACAGCGGTCTTCGGGTAAGTAAACTCAGAGCAGCGTGAGTGACTGGGTTCCTCCGTTCTCCAGAACAGCGGGGGAGGGGACCAGAATACAGCGGTCTTCGAGTACAGAAGCTCAGAGCAGGGTGAGTGGCTGGATCTCTCCGTTCTCCAGAACAGCGGTGGGGGATCAGAATACAGCGGTCTTCGAGCAAGGAAACTCAGAACAGCGTGAGTGACTGGGTTCCTCCGTTCTCCAGAACAGCGGTAGGGGACCAGAATACAGCGGTCTTCGAGTACAGAAGCTCAGAGCAGCGTGAGTGGCTGGATCTCTCCGTTCTCCAGAACAGCGGTAGGGGACCAGAATACAGCGGTCTTCGAGTACAGAAGCTCAGAGCAGCGTGAGTGGCTGGATCTCTCCGTTCTCCAGAACAGCGGTGGGGGATCAGAATACAGCGGTCTTCGAGTACAGAAGCTCAGAGCAGCGTGAGTGGCTGGATCTCTCCGTTCTCCAGAACAGCGGTAGGGGACCAGAATACAGCGGTCTTCGAGTACAGAAGCTCAGAGCAGCGTGAGTGGCTGGATCTCTCCGTTCTCCAGAACAGCGGTGGGGGATCAGAATACAGCGGTCTTCGAGCAAGGAAACTCAGAGCAGCGTGAGTGACTGGATCTCTCCGTTCTCCAGAACAGCGGTGGAGGGGTCAGAACACAGCGGTCTTCGAGTACAGAAGCTCAGAGCAGCGTGAGTGGCTGGATCTCTCCGTTCTCCAGAACAGCGGTAGGGGACCAGAATACAGCGGTCTTCGAGTACAGAAGCTCAGAGCAGCGTGAGTGGCTGGATCTCTCCGTTCTCCAGAACAGCGGTGGGGGATCAGAATACAGCGGTCTTCGAGCAAGGAAACTCAGAGCAGCGTGAGTGACTGGGTTCCTCCGTTCTCCAGACCAGCGGTGGGGGACCAGAATACAGCGGTCTTCGGGTAAGTAAACTCAGAGCAGCGTGAGTGACTGGGTTCCTCCCTTCTCCAGAACAGCGGGGGAGGGGACCAGAATACAGCGGTCTTCGAGTACAGAAGCTCAGAGCAGCGTGAGTGGCTGGATCTCTCCGTTCTCCAGACCAGCGGTGGGGGACCAGAATACAGCGGTCTTCGGGTAAGTAAACTCAGAGCAGCGTGAGTGACTGGGTTCCTCCGTTCTCCAGAACAGCGGTAGGGGACCAGAATACAGCGGTCTTCGAGTACAGAAGCTCAGAGCAGCGTGAGTGGCTGGATCTCTCCGTTCTCCAGAACAGCGGTGGGGGATCAGAATACAGCGGTCTTCGAGTAAGTAAACTCAGAGCAGCGAGAGTGGCTGGATCTCTCCGTTCTCCAGAACAGCGGTGGAGGGGTCAGAACACAGCGGTCTTCGAGTAAGGAAGCTCAGAGCAGCGTGAGTGACTTTGTTCCTCCATTCTCCTGAACAGCGGTGGGGGATCAGAATACAGTGATCTTCGGGTAAGGAAACTCAGAGCAGCGTGAGTGACTTTGTTCCTCCATTCTCCTGAACAGCGGTGGGGGATCAGAATACAGTGATCTTCGGGTAAGGAAGCTCAGAGCAGCGTGAGTGACTGGATCTCTCCGTTCTCCAGAACAGCGGGGGAGGGATCAGAACACAGTGATAAATCCCATCACATAGAGCCTCTTTCACCTAGCTATCATCATATAGAGACTGTGTCTGTTCCCCGAATTTGGAAATCCAAAAAACGTTTAAACCCAACTAAGGTTAAAAATTTAATTGATGTTCAACAAATAAAAAACAGCTATAATACAGATGAGAAAATGCTAAAGCTTGGGTTGCTGAATATTCGATCGCTTACTTCAAAAGCACTCGTTGTTAACGATATGATTTCAGATAATAACCTAGATGTGCTGTGTTTGACAGAAACCTGGCTAAAACCAAACGATTACATTACTTTAAATGAGTCCACCCCGCAAGACTACTGTTATAAACATGAGCCTCGTCTGAAACGCAAAGGGGGTGGTGTTGCTGTAATCTATAGTAATAGTTTCAAAACCACTAAGAAATCAAGTTTTAAATATAATTCTTTTGAAGCATTGGTGCTTAATGTAAAAATATATAGTGTAAACGATAAATCACGTTTGAGATTTGTGCTGGCTACTGTATACAGGCCACCAGGGCACCATACAGACTTTATCAAAGAATTTGCGGACTTTCTATCAGAATTAATATTGACTGCAGATAAAGTACTAATTGTTTGGTGATTTTAATATACACATCGATAATGAAAAAGATGCATTGGGATTGGCATTTAAAGACATTGTAAATTCAATTGGAGTTAGACAACACGTGTCAGGACCTACTCATCGTCGTAATCATACTCTAGATCTAATATTATCACACGGAATAGATGTTGATGCCGTTGAAATTCTGCAGCAGAGCGATGACATCTCAGATCATTATCTAGTCTCGTGTAATTTGCATTTAGCCAAGGCTGCAAAGCCGACTCGTGTTTCAAATATGTGAGACCTATCACTTCTGCTACTAAAGATTGCTTTATTAATAATCTTCCTAATCAGTTTCATCATCTCAGCATCTCAGATAGCTTAGAAGAACTAGATATTACAACAGAAACGTTTAACTCTCTCTTTTCCAGCACTTTAGACACAGTTGCTCCGTTGCGCTTAAAGAAGATTAAAGAAATAGTCCAACGCCGTGGTACAACGAGCACACTCGGGCCCTTAAGAGAGCAGCCAGAAAAATGGAGCGCAACTGGAAGAAAACAAAATTAGAGGTATTTCGCATTTCATGGAAAGAGAGCTCAATTACTTACAGAGAGGCTTTAAAAGCTGCTAGATCTGCTTATTTTTTCAACCCTATTAGAAGAAAATAAACATAATCCTAGGTATTTATTTGAAACGGTGGCTAAACTAACGAAAAATAAAGCTTCAAGCACGAAGTTTTCCAAGCAACACAGCAGTAATGACTTTATGAACTTCTTCACTTATAAGATTGATAATATCAGGGACAAAATTATAACTATGCAACCGTCTACTACAGTATCGCATCAGGCAGTGCATTGTAGTCTCCCCTGAGGAAAAATTTGATTCATTCGTTGCTATAGGAGAGGAAGAATTTAATAAACTCATTAAATCATCTAAATCTACAACATGTATGTTAGACCCTATACCGACTAAGCTACTGAAAGAAATACTTCCAGAGGTCATAGATCCTCTTCTTAATATCATTAATTCCTCTTTGTCTCTAGGATACGTACCAAAAAACTTTAAGCTGGCTTTGATTAAACCGCTTGTTAAAAAAAACGCAACTTGATCCTTCAGAATTAGTACAATTACAGGCCGATCTCGAATCTACCTTTTCTGTCAAAGATATTAGAAAAGGCAGTATCCTCACAACTGTGTTCCTTTCTGAAAAGAAATGATATCTGCGAGGATTTCCAGTCCGGATTTAGACCGTACCATAGTACCGAAACAGCTCTCGTTAGAGTCACAAATGATTTGCTCTTATCATCCGATCGTGGTTGTATCTCCTCTATTAGTGTTACTCGATCTTAGTGCTGCATTTGACACCATCGACCACAACGTTCTTTTAAATAGATTAGAACATTATGTTGGCATTACGGGAAATGCACTAGCATGGTTTAAATCATACTTATCTGACCGTTATCAGTTTGTAGCAGTAAATGATGAGATGTCTCATCGATCACAAGTTCAGTATGGCGTACCACAAGGCTCAGTACTAGGACCGCTGCTGTTCACTCTGTACATGCTACCATTAGGAGATATCATTAGGAAACATGGAATTAGCTTCCACTGTTATGCCGATGATACTCAGCTCTATATTTCTTCAAAACCTAACGAAACTTATCAATTCACAAAATTAACGGAATGCATAGCGGATATAAAAAATTGGATGACTTGTAATTTCCTACTTCTAAATTCTGAAAAAACAGAGTTTCTAATTATTGGACAAAAAACTTCCTCACGTAATAACCTAGAATACTGTCTAACACTTGATGGCTGCTCTGTTAAGTCTTCGTCGTCGGTTAGGAACCTGGGTGTGCTCTTTGATACCAATCTTTCATTTGAAAGTCACGTGTCTAGTATCTGTAAAACCGCATTTTTCCATCTTAAAAATATATCTAAATTACGTCATATGTTCTCATTGACAAATGCGGAACAATTAGTTCATGCGTTCATGACCTCAAGGCTAGATTATTGTAATGCTCTACTGGGTGGTTGCCCTGCACGCTTAATAAACAAACTACAGCTAGTTCAAAACGCAGCAGCTCGAGTTCTTACCAGAACCAGGAAGTATGACCATATTAGCCCAGTTCTGTCAAAACTGCATTGGCTCCCTATTAAACATCGCATAAATTTTAAATATTGCTGATTACTTACAAAGCACTGATTGGTTTAGCTCCGCAGTACTTGAGCGAGCTCTTAACGCATTATAGTCCGTCACGTCTATTACGATCTCAAAATTCCGGCCAGTTGATTATACCTAGAATATCAAAATCCACTGCTGGCGGTAGATCCTTTTCCTATTTAGCACCAAAACTCTGGAACAGTCTTCCTACCATTGTCCGGGAAGCAGACACACTCTGTCAGTTCAAAGCCAGATTAAAGACACATCTCTTTGACCTAGCTTTCACATAATACATTATAGACTTCTATAATTTAATGTTATGCTGCATAGATTAGGTCAGCCGGAACCGGGAACACTTCCCAAAAATCCTGATGTACTCGTTACATCATGAGAAGAATGGCATCTACGCTAATTTTAGTGTCTGTGTTTATCCCAAGGTTTTTCCTGCAGCCTGCCGGATCCGGGCCGTATCCAGATCTGACGAAGGACCTTCACCTGGACCGATGACAACGCAGTGCTGAAGTGCCAACTAGTCTCTCCCTATGGAGGATCCCACTACCACTCTACAGATAAGGCGTTGTCGGGAAAATTCGTCTCGCGGTCCTACCCCAAAGCAACAAATAAAATAAAATTCCTTATCAAAATTTATAAGGAAAGACAAGTATTTTGTTTAGGCTTGGCTTGTAGGGAATTCCAAACCTGCGTATATTCTAACGCACATAACTATAGAACCCATTCTAAATGCGCATGTGAACGCCATCAGCGTTTCTCACAGGTTCGCGTTTAAAGTCTGTGTAGAGAGAATGGTGTCGTCTAGCGGCCCCTAATTTAATAACAAATGATCATTGCGACGGAACCAAATCAATTAAAACTAACTTTAGATGGAAATAACTTAACTCTGCTGTAAAGCCGAAACAATCTCTGTTACCTTAAATTATACGCCTATCTCTGTGAAGCTGCTTTGAGACAATCTACATTGTTAAAAGCGCTATATAAATGAAGATGACTTGACTTGACTTGACTTGATCTTCGGGTAAGGAAGCTCAGAGCAGCGTGAGTGGCTGGATCTCTCCGTTCTCCAGAACAGCGGTGGAGGGGTCAGAACACAGCGGTCTTCGAGTAAGGAAGCTCAGATCAGCGTGAGTGACTGGATCTCTCCGTTCTCCAGAACAGCGGTGGAGGGGTCAGAACACAGCGGTCTTCGAGTAAGGAAGCTCAGAGCAGCGTGAGTGGCTGGATCTCTCCGTTCTCCAGAACAGCGGGGGAGGGTCAGAACACAGCGGTCTTCGAGTAAGGAAACTCAGAGCAGCGTGAGTGACTGGATCTCTCCGTTCTCCAGAACAGCGGGGGAGGGATCAGAACACAGTGATCTTCGGGTAAGGAAGCTCAGAGCAGCGTGAGTGGACTGGATCTCTCCGTTCTCCAGAACAGCGGGGGAGGGGTCAGACACAGCGGTCCTTCGAGTAAGGAAACTCAGAGCAGCGTGAGTGACTGGATCTCTCCGTTCTCCAGAACAGCGGGGGAGGGATCAGAACACAGTGATCTTCGGGTAAGGAAGCTCAGAGCAGCGTGAGTGACTGGATCTCTCCCGTTCTCCAGAACAGCGGGGGAGGGATCAGAACACAGTGATCTTCGGGTAAGGAAACTCAGAGCAGCGTGTAGTGGCTGGATCTCTCGTTCTCCAGAACAGCGGTGGAGGGGTCAGAATACAGTGATCTTCGGGTAAGGAAGCTCAGAGCAGCGTTGATGTGACTGGATCTCTCCGTTCTCCAGAACAGCGGTGGGGGATCAGAATACAGCGGTCTTCAAATAAGTAAACTCAGAGCAGCGAGAGTGGCTGGATCTCTCCGTTCTCCAGAACAGCGGTGGGGGATCAGAATACAGCGGTCTTCAAATAAGTAAACTCAGAGCAGCGAGAGTGGCTGGATCTCTCCGTTCTCCAGAACAGCGGTGGAGGGGTCAGAACACAGTGATCTTCGGGTAAGTAAACTCAGAGCAGCGTGAGTGACTGGATCTCTCCGTTCTCCAGAACAGCGGGGGAGGGGTCAGAACACAGCGGTCTTCGAGTAAGGAAACTCAGAGCAGCGTGAGTGACTGGATCTCTCCGTTCTCCAGAACAGCGGGGGAGGGATCAGAACACAGTGATCTTCGGGTAAGGAAGCTCAGAGCAGCGTGAGTGGCTGGATCTCTCCGTTCTCCAGAACAGCGGTGGAGGGGTCAGAATACAGTGATCTTCGGGTAAGGAAGCTCAGAGCAGCGTGAGTGACTTTGTTCCTCCATTCTCCTGAACAGCGGTGAGGGATCAGAACACAGTGATCTTCGGGTAAGGAAGCTCAGAGCAGCGTGAGTGACTGGATCTCTCCGTTCTCCAGAACAACGGTGGGGGATCAGAATACAGCGGTCTTCAAATAAGTAAACTCAGAGCAGCGTGAGTGACTGGATCTCTCCGTTCTCCAGAACAGCGGTGGGGGATCAGAATACAGCGGTCTTCAAATAAGTAAACTCAGAGCAGCGAGAGTGGCTGGATCTCTCGTTCTCCAGAAACAGCGGTGGGGGATCAGAATACAGCGGTCTTCAAATAAGTAACTCAGAGCAGCGAGAGTGGCTGGATCTCTCCGTTCTCCAGAACAGCGGTGGAGGGGTCAGAACACAGTGATCTTCGGGTAAGGAAGCTCAGAGCAGCGTGAGTGACTTTGTTCCTCCATTCTCCTGAACAGCGGTGGGGGATCAGAACACAGTGATCTTCGAGTAAGGAAGCTCAGAGCAGCGTGAGTGACTTTGTTCCTCCATTCTCCTGAACAGCGGTGGGGGATCAGAATACAGTGATCTTCGGGTAAGGAAGCTCAGAGCAGGGTGAGTGACTGGGTTCCTCAGTTCTCCAGAACTTCTTTTTTCGATCACATGTTGCTTTCGTTCACTGTTAATCTCTCACTCTCCAAATCTAATCTCCCACGTACTATAACATTCCGAAATATTAAGGATATCAACTTGGACATTTTATCCTCTAGCATCACTAGTTTTCCCAGTATCGACAGTTTCTCTACCCCGGATGAACTGCTCTCTCACTACAACTACAACCTTCACAACCTCTTTAATAATCTTGCTCCACTCAAAACCAGGACTGTTTCATTTACTCTTTCTGCACCTTGGTTTACTCCCACTCTTAGAAAATTAAAAACAAAAGGAAGACAACTTGAAAGACTTTACAGGAAAACGAATCTCACTGTGCACAAGGACATATATTTAAATCACATTCTTTTTTACAAAGATTCGATTTCTCAAGCTAAAACCACCTATTATTCTGGTTTAATTAGTTCAAGTGAAGGAAATTCAAAAGCCCTTTTTTCTCTCATTACAAACTTCATAAAACCTCGGGATCCACTTCCTCCTCACTTGTATTCCTCTGATTTTTGTAATTCTATATTATCATTTTTTTCTTTAAAAATGTAACATATCCACAAGCACCTTATGTCTACTTCTGGTCCGAACTCACCTGTCCCAGTTTCATTTGCTCCCACCTGTCTACTCTCAGCATTTACCTTACCCTAAGTAAATGAAAATAATGAACTCATTCAAAAATCCAAATCTTCAACCTGCAGATTAGACCCCCTTCCAACTTTCTGTCCCCTCTCATTACTAACATTATTCACTCTTCACTTACCACTGGAATTGTTCCTTCCTTCTCTTAAAACAGCTTCTGTAACTCCCATTCTTAAGAAACCTGGTTCAGATCCCAACGATTATAATAATTTTCGTCCTATTTCAAATCTTCCATTCATCTCCAAAATTCTGGAAAAAATAGTTGCTGCTCAACTTCATACTCATCTTTCCTACAATAATTTATATGAACAATTCCAGTCTGGTTTCCGTCCTTTTCATAGCACGGAAACAGCACTACTTGAAATTACTAATAACCTTCTCCTAGCGGCTGACTCTAGTTTAATATCCATTTTTCTTCTGCTTGATTTGAGTGCACCAACCTATTTCACACACCATCCTTTTGAACAGACTCTCTTCTATTGGAATTACTAACACACCCCTTAACTGGTTTCATTCATATCTTTCAGGCCGCACTCAGTTTATTCAGTTAAAATCATTCACTTCTCATTCTGTCCCTGTTATTACAGGTGTGCCCCAGGGCTCTGTCCTGGGGCCCCTACTGTTTATTATTTATCTTCTTCCCCTTGGTTACATCTTCCGTAAACATCAGATTAATTTCCATTGCTACGCAGATGACACCCAGCTCTATTTTTCAACCAAACCTAATTCCACACTTCCACCATCTTCCCTTACTAACTGTCTTCTTGACATAAAATCCAGGTTCACTTCAAACTTCCTTAAATTAAATGCCAATAAAACAGAATTGCTTCTTATAGGTACAAAATCAACATTAAACAAACTCCATAATTTTTCTATTCCCATTGATAGCTCCTTTATCTCTCCCTCCCCTCAGGTTAAGAGTCTGGGTGTCATCTTCGATAGCACCCTCTCTTTTACATCTCATGTTAATAATGTTACCTGGTCTGCTTATTATCATCTTCGTAATATCAACCGTCTGCGTCCTTTCCTCACGCCTCACTCCACTGCCATTCTTGTTCACAGCTTAGTCACCTCCCGTTTAGATTATTGTAATTCTCTTTTGTTTGGCCTTCCACATAAAACTCTTCATAAACTTCAACTGGTCCAAAACTCAGCTGCTCGTATTATTACTCGTACCCCTTCTATTCATCACATCACTCCTATTTTACAACAGCTCCATTGTCTCCCTATGTCTCAACAGAAATCGAGACTCATCAGACCAGGCAACATTTTTCCAGTCTTCAACTGTCCAATTTTGGTGAGCTCGTGCAAATTGTAGCCTCTTTTTCCTATTTGTAGTGTAGATGAGTGGTACCCGGTGGGGTCTTCTGCTGTTGTAGCCCATCCGCCTCAAGGTTGTGCGTGTTGTGGCTTCACAAATGCTTTGCTGCATACCTCGGTTGTAACGAGTGGTTATTTCAGTCAAAGTTGCTCTTCTATCAGCTTGAATCAGTCGGCCCATTCTCCTCTGACCTCTAGCATCAACAAGGCATTTTCGCCCACAGGACTGCTGCATTCTGGATGTTTTTCCCTTTTCACAGCATTCTTTGTAAACCCTAGAAATGGTTGTGGGTGAAAATCCGAGTAACTGAGCAGATTGTGAAATACTCAGACCGGCCCATCTGGCACCAAAAACCATTCCACGCTCAAAATTGCTTAAATCACCTTTCTTTCCCATTCTGACATTCGGTTTGGAGTTCAGGAGATTGGCTGTGTTCCAAACCGCATACTTCCCTACTATTTAGTATGGGAAAAAGAGTAGGCGAGCGAAAAAGTATGTATGAATCCAAAAGAGTAGGCGAGAATTACCTGGGTGACATACTAATTATCGCGAGATTCGGACTTAAGTGCGTTCGAATATGCCTACTTTCCTACTATATAGTAGACGAAAACAGTACGTGAAGGAAGCAGTACGTTCCAAACATCAGTATTCATAAAAGAGTAGGCGAGAAGTTCCCGGATGGCTATTTTATTTGTCCATTACTGTTGATAAATTGAGGAACATTTATGTTGGATAAAAAGTTAAAACAACCTCAACATGTAAATGAGTTCATAAATCAGAGGTAATGTGAATCTTGTCTGGATGTTACAGGGACAGATGAACAGATGTGTGTTTATCCGGTGGAGAGTGGCTCATGAAGCTGAATGCTGCCATCAAAGGCTTTGTGACATTACAGAAATGAATAAATATTTAAATCTTAAGTTGTAGTTTATTTTAATTATTGTAATTTCAAACAGAGCTATTACAGCACTTTTCTGATTCTTGATTTCTATGCATTTGCTGCAGATCTTTTGTGGTGGAGCAGGACCTACAAGGAAAGATGATGGCGGCATTTGTGAGAAAAAAGCGTTTTTGTCTTCTAAATAATACTGAAATCAAATGACATTGTGCGGTTAAATGACTGCTTTTGTGTTATGTTTGTGCATTTTTGTAGGATCTGAAATGTCAGCAGGCTGGTGTGAGCAGTGAGGATGAAGAGCCCAGAGCTGAATCCTGGAGATGGTGCCATGGACGAGAGCCTCCATCACTCCTCCTGCCCTTACGAGACCCTCCATCACTCCACCGGCCTTTATTGCCTCAGATTGTGAAGCACAACACATCACGCAACAACCTCCGGCACGAAGGCACGGCTCACCTCTGGCGGTCAGCTGATTCATCAGAATAAAGCCGCAGAATGGGAACCGCTGTGTTGAGATGGCAGAAGGATGTGGGGTTCAGCGCCTCTACATACATGATTGTAGTTTGAATAAAGCTTTGTTTCATGTGTTGACTTGTATATGCATTTGTTTATTGTGTGATGGTGACTTTGATTCATTCTTTGAATAATTTATTACGGTAATATTTCTCATTGTTGTCAGTAAATAAAATACAATTATTTAATTAATGCTTTATTTATTGTTTGAATGAAAATGTAGATATGTTCACATACACATCTAGAGTGTATTCATACATAGCTATTTCAAATGACATACATTACATTTTGTTTGTTTTATTGAATTATATCATTTTCAGTAAAAAGTAATATAATTAATTGGTCAGCACAAGTTGTTATTATTGTATGTTTTGGGGTGGGATAGCAATGCAATTCATTCTGGGGTAAAATTAATTTTGAATAATGATACTTAAATTTTTCGAGTATAAAATCAACAGTTTTCTCCAAAGGCGAATCTTCACACAGCTGCCCAACGTCTCCTTTGTGCAGACATTACAAACGCTGAGGAAAACCGTTCTAGGTAGGGCTGTCCAGTTACTGATGTTATGAGGTATATATATATGCATGTATATATCATGGGTTTGCAAACATAATATGAGATTTTATACACAAGAAAAATGAACCTATAAGGTTGAATATCTTAATATATATTTTCTTAATTAATGATATAATAATTTTTTCGTTATTTATAGCTCCTGAGGGATGAAACGAGAGTTAAATTTAACAAGAAAAAGAGGAAAACAAAGCAGTAAGCCACTTTTGCTTATGGATGAAAATGTTTGGATATAAAATAAAGAAATTAACAACATATTCAAGAGATGACAATTTTTGGGATTTCGTTATAAAAATAAATATCGTTAAGGATAAAACGGTGGGTCACATTAGTAGGGTTAAATATAAGAACTTAAATCAACCCTAAATGTACTCACAAAATAAATGGCCAGCAGTTTCTTCAAAAAGACCACAAAATGAGCAAGTTTAATCAATATCAAGATATTTACAGATAGATGAATTAAACGTGTCGTTCAAATCTTTTAAGTTGTTGCGCTTGTGATAACGCGTCGTAGGTCACATGATAACGTCAACATGGCAGATGTCCGGTTCACATTCATACTCAATGAGATCTGGCTATAAAGTACCTACTCTTTTAGCGCTCGTTAAGTAAGTACTTATTGAAATTGAGTCTACTCATTGAGTATGCGGTTTGGAACGCAACCATTGTCTTGACCAGGACCACACCCCTAAATGCATTGAAGCAACTGCCATGTGATTGGTTGATTAGATAATTGCATTAATGAGAAATTGAACAGGTGTTCCTAATAATCCTTTAGGTGAGTGTAAATGTGAATGTATGCACACACACACACACACACACACACACACACACACACACACAAGCAAACACGTTCACAGAATGAGTTACATCAGATTTCTAGTTCCCAGCATGCTTTGCTTCTGACTGTTAAAGGAGAGCAAATGTTAAAATGAAGTGATATTTAATGTTAAAAGGATAATAGGATCTGTTAGTGTTTAATGCTCTATTATTTTGGAGTTTATAAGGTTTTCTGGTGTGTGTGTGTTTTTGGGGTCATTGTGCTGAAGAGTAGAGCCTGTGGTTCGGCTGACGATTGGCCGAACATTATTAAGACTATAATTATTATATTGTAAAAGTAATGTCTGTGCTCTCTTCAACACAGTGATAGTCTCTTGGCTAAATACTTTAGTACATGCAGGTGTTCTGGTGCTTTTGAAAATATGAAACATTTATGTAAATAATGAAAAAGTATAAATATATTACATTATATATTTCTCTATATGTGTGTTTATGTTGCATGAGTAAATATATCTGCAATATATTACACATGCAGTACCATATCTGATCACACACACACACACACATATATATATATTATGAAATGTATTAATGAATATAAAATTATGATTTATTAGTCATTATAGTTTATTAGTTTATTAAATTGTCACATATTTTTCAATATATAAAAAGCAGCAATTCCCCATGTATTATTTAATATATTGTAATATATGAACACAACATATTGCTCTGATTATTTTTTCAAATATACTGTTAAACCATTTAATATATTGATCATTCATATATAGGGAATAATGTATTCTTTTCATAAGGGTAGTCTGTATCACATCATGTCAGTTCATCTTTAATAACTAAAAGTGAAGTAAAATAAACAACCATGTCTTACCTAGATATATTCAGGAGATTTCTGCAGCGCTGTGCTCATGGCATAAGAACGTTTGCAGTCTTGCTTGATTTCTTCTCTCGTTCTGACTGTGTTTTTGCTCTTTCTTCTCTTTTCTACTGCTGGTTTCTGGTTTATCTGCTGGTTTCCGGTTTATCTGCTGGTTTCTGGTTTATCTGCTGGTTTTATCTCAGATCTCACATCTGAGCTCTGACTGTGGTTTCAGTAAGAAACATGGATAATATCTACTTAAACCATCTCTACTTAAATGTTTAAAAGCTTTAAGTGAAATTATATAGCACATCTGTAAATGTAGTGTAGATAAATTAACTCTTTCCCCACGATTTTCTGTTAAGTTTTTTTTTTTATTAAGTTTTATTATCATACTGGGAATTTGTCCTCTGCATTTAATCCATCCAAGTTAGTGCCCACACATTAGGAGCAGTGAGTAGTGACATTACCTATCATTCTTGAGCATCAAACCTGCAATCTTTGGGTTACAAGTCTGACTCTCTAACCATTAGGCCCCCAATAGAGAAAAGATCATATTAATATAATAGACACAGACTTGTAGTGGAAATAACATTAATTGACATACCTGTAACCGCATTAGCTCATATAATATATGAAGGGAATTTTAATAATTAATCAGGAATATGATTAATATATATCGCATATTACAGTTACTTTAAATTATCGAAATTGTATATGAATGATCACCACAATAAGTTATGGTTCGTCATTAATATATCAATAGTCTTATTACAGATTGATTATATGAGATAACTTTTAATGGAATTAATTTAGTTATCGAACGATCTGTTCGTCCAGCAAACCGACCGTACGACTTCTTTATTAACTCTCAAGGAAAAAGTTATCTTTTATCGATCACGAATAAGCTATTTTCCTGGCCACGGAAAACAACTTCTCTGTTCTATACAAAAACTAATTAACATTTAGATTACTGAAATCGTAACGAATTGTAAAGCTTTGTAGCTTGGATCAAACAAATCAGGGACTTTTCGTAATGTGAGCAGATAGACAGAATCAGTTGAGGATATATTGGATTTTAATAATTGGAACTACGAGTATAAAAACACTACAATTTACATGAGTATGCAAACACAAAATGCAGAACACATAAACAATACATGACACGAATAACGAAATGGGAGTGAGAGAGAGAGAGGGAGAGAGGATGAGCGAGAGAAAGTGAAAGCAAAATGTCAGGATGACAATTGGTACTAGACTAGTTGGTACTTCAGCACTGCGTTGACATCGGGTCCAGGCGAAGGTCCTTCATCAGATCTGGATATGGCCTGGATCCGGCAGGCTGCGGGAAAACCTTGGGATAAACAAAAGACACTAAAATTAGCGTAGATGCCATTCTTCTTATGATGTAACGAGTACATCAGGATTTATGGGAAGTGTTCCCGGTTCCAGCTGACCTAATCTATGCAGCCTAATATTGAATTATAGAAGTCTATAATGTATTATGTGAACGCTATGTCAAAGAGATGTGTCTTTAATCTAGATTTGAACTGATAGAGTGTGTCTGCTTCCCGGACAACGGTAGGAAGACTGCTCCAGAGTTTTGGTGCTAAATAGGAAAAGGATCTACCGCCAGCAGTCGACTTTGATATTCTAGGTATTACCAACTGGCCGGAATTTTGAGATCGCAATAGACGTGAAGGACTATAATGTGTTAAAGGGTTAGTTCACCTCCAAAAAATGAAAATTCTGTCAGTAAATACTCTCCCTCATGTTGTTCCAACCCATGTAAGTCTTTCGTTCATCTTCCGGAACACAAATTAAGATATTTTTGATGAAATCTGACAGGAATTTTGACATCCTCCATAGGCTTCCAGTGTGACCGAACTCCACCGGCCTCAGAATAGTTATTAAAATCATCGTTAAAATAGTCCAAGTAATTACAGTGGCACTACATTAAGTTTATCATGCGACTAGAATACTTGTTGTGCACAAAAACAAACAAAAATAACGACTTATTCCACTTTTCATTTCCTTCTCTCTGGGCCTCGTAGTGTTTTTGCGCTGCGCGTCTGTGTTGCACGTCATCACGCAAAACACACATGACCGGCGTCGGCCAATAGTGAGCCTACGTGGGTGACGTGTAACACAGACGCGCTGCGCAAAAACACTACGCGAACCAACTAGAGGTCGAGAGAGAAGGAAATGAATAGTGGAATAAAGTCGTTATTTTTGTTTGTTTTTGCGCACAAAAAGTATTCTCGTCGCTTGATATACTTAAGATTGAGCCACTGGAGTTCACTTGGACTATATTAACGATCTCTTTAATAACTTTTCTGGGCAGCAAGTTTCGGTCACACTGGAAGCCTATGGAGGAGTGAAACATGGCTCAGATTTCATCAAAAATAGCTTAATTTGTGTTCCGAAGATGAACGAAGGTCTTACGCGGTTGGAACAACATGAGGGTGAGTAATTACTGACAGAATTTTAATTTTTGGGTAAACTAACCCTTTAAGAGCTCGCTCAAGGACTGCGGAGCTAAACCATTTAGTGCTTTGTAAGTACCGTATTTTCCGCACTATAAGGCGCACTTAAAAGCCTTTATTTTTTTCAAAAAACGACAGTGCGCCTTATAATCCGGAGCGCCTTATATATGGATCTGGCGACTTATGTTAACGTCTGTTAAACAACCGCTGACTTAAACCTTGTTTATACTTTCGCCTGACACCGGAGCGCGAGCCTCCGCTGACTGCGCGTGCAACTCCCCAAACAGACGAGGCATTTATACTTGACGCAACTGTATTGTTTTAGACTGAACACCAGACCATACAACTGATTTAGACGCGCAAACTGGGTGCCGGTGTGATGAGATGTACTACTATATCACGTCTGCTCGGGCAGATTCGGCTCAAAGTCATGCATCTTCGGATTCAGAGGCGCGCGCGCTGTTAAGCCGAATCTGCCTGAGCAGACGAATATTATTTTTTTTATTAACTTCGCGCTCATGCGGACGCGTCGAGTATAAACAAGGTATCTTGGTTTACATTTGGACTTTGGATGTGATCTTAGGCTTGAAAAGGTTGGTGACCACTGCATAACGCAAACCCAGTCAAACATTTGACTGCAGTATCTTCTATTCTATATGCGCCTTATAATCCGGTGCGCCCTATATATGAAAACAGTTCTAAAATAGGCCATTCATTGAAGGTGCGCCTTATAATCCGGTGCGCCTTATAGTGCGGAAAATACGGTAATCAGCAATATTTTAAAACTGATGCGATGTTTAATAGGGAGCCAGTGCAGTTTTGACAGAACTAGGGCTAATATGGTCATACTTCCTGGTTCTGGTAAGAACTCGAGCTGCCTGCGTTTTGAACTAGCTGTAGTTTGTTTATTAAGCGTGCAGGGCAAACCACCCAGTAGAGCATTACAATAATCTAGCCTTGAGGTCATGAACGCATGGACTAATTGTTCCGCATTTGTCAATTACCCCTTTTCCACCAAGGCAGAGCTGGTGCTGGTTCGGAGCCAGAGCCTAGTTTCAAATCGGTTCTTTGTTTTTTCCACCGCCAAAGCACCAGCTCCGAACCAGTAAAACTGGTTCTTAAGTAGCACCAAATCATTGCAGGGTCTAGAACGGAGCCCAAGGAAGAACCGCTTGCGTCAGAGGCTGGGGGCGGGTTACCGTGGCCAACAAGACTGAAGAGAAACTTGTGACCGCCATTTTTTAAATAGCAGCTAATCGAACAGCAGCTCGATTATAATATCCGTCTATGTAAGTTACGGCGAGCTGCACGAACGCGTTGGATTCGCCGTGTTTGGATGCCGATTTATTTTCGCAAACCCATGAGCATCCATAGTAAACGCAACGTCTATTATTGTTGATGCCTTGTTCGAGATGCATCGGAGCAGCGTGGACCGATCAGAGCTGCGGGAGTGTTTGGAGATCATACGACTCCTTGTGCTTTTTGATCGCTTTCGCAGTGCTTTGATTTCATGTGCTGATCGTTCTGCGAGAAGCCGATGCATGACTCGAACAAGTCTGGTGTGTTTGTGTTTGGCGCTGCCGCACGCGCGTTGCTGAGCAACATGATACGTATGCAGTGACGTAAGATATAGCTCTGTTGTGGCTCTCTGGCCGGTGGAAACGCAAACCGGTTCTTATTAAGCTCGTCAGTCGAACCAACTCCGAACTGGCAATAGCTCTAGCTCTGAACCAGCACCCGGTTCTTGTTGGTGGAAAAGGGGTAAATGAGAGCATATGGCGTATTTTAGATATATTTTTAAGATGGAAAAATGCAGTTTTACAGATACTAGACACGTGACTTTCAAATGAAAGTTTGGTATCAAAGAGCACACCCAGGTTCCTAACCGACGACGAAGACTTAACAGAGCAGCCATCAAGTGTTAGACAGTATTCTAGGTTATTACGTGTGGGAGTTTTTTGTCCAATAATTAGAATCTCTGTTTTTTCAGAATTTAGAAGTAGGAAATTACGAGTCATCCAATTTTTTATATCAGCTATGCATTCCGTTAATTTTGTGAATTGGTAGGTTTCGTTTGGTTTTGAAGAAATATACAGCTGAGTATCGTCGGCATAACAGTGAAAGCTAATTCCATGTTTCCTAATGATATCTCCTAATGGTAGCATGTACAGAGTGAACAGCAGCGGTCCTAGTACTGAGCCTTGTGGTACACCATACTGAACTTGTGATCGATGAGACATCTCTTCATTTACTGCTACAAACTGATAACGGTCAGATAAGTATGATTTAAACCATGCTAGTGCAATTCCACTAATGCCAACATCATTTTCGAGTCTGTTTAAAAGAATGTTGTGGTCGATAGTGTCAAATGCAGCACTAACGAGAGCTGTCTCAGTACTATGGTACGGTCTAAACCTGGACTGGAAATCCTCACAGATATCATTTCTTTCAAGAAAGGAACACAGTTGTGAGGATACTGCCTTTTCTAATATCTTTGACAGAAAAGGAAGATTCGGAGATTCGGCCTGTAATTGACTAATTCTGTAGGATCAAGTTGTGGTTTTTAACAAGCGGTTTAATCAGGGTTCTCAAGTCTCACGCATTGGCCGTGAGACACACGCAATTCAACCAGTTCACACGCTCACACGCCACACCATGTATTTCTCATGCTGAAAAGGCAATGCCAATTGTCCTGCAAGCTTTATATAACGTTGTGTACGAGGCACACGCACCGTACGTTCGTTACTAGGTAACCAACAACATCGCGCAAACGCGCTGGGTTTGTGCTGGTGTAATGCATTGGTCAAAAAAAGTCAGCGTTAGTCAGTTTTTTCTGACAGACCAGCCCATGAAACACGTAGATCAGCGGCCCATTGGTTCTTTTCTTGATTGGCACTGGGCTGGCCCAATCACAACTTTAAACGAGTGAGCGAGCGTGCAGCAGTGTCAGTGTGTAGCAGCTATCTGTCAGAATAGTCAGCGAGATGGAGAAGAAACGCAAGGAATGTGCAGAGAAATAGCATGAAAAATTAGAACCAGGCCCTTAAAGCAGACACTGTAAACTGTGTCAAAATATATAGTATGTTTTCTGCCCTTCATCAGCTCCTGTGATGATGATGATGTGAGGAGGATCAGGTGAGAGATGTGACTTTATGTGGAGAGATGTGACTTTATGTGGACAGATGTGACTTTATGTGTGGACAGATGTGACTATGTGGACAGATGTGACTATGTGGACAGATGTGGCTTTATGTGGACAGATGTGACTTTATGTGTACAGATGTGACTTTATGTGTACAGATGTGACTGTGTACAGATGTGACTTTATGTGTACAGATGTGACTTTATGTGTACAGATGTGGCTTTATGTGGACAGATGTGACTATGTGGACAGATGTGACTATGTGTGGACAGATGTGACTATGCGGACAGATGTGACTATGTGGACAGATGTGACTTTATGTGGACAGATGTGGCTTTATGTGTACAGATGTGACTATGTGGACAGATGTGACTATGTGGACAGATGTGACTATGTGGACAGATGTGACTTTATGTGGACAGATGTGGCTTTATGTGGACAGATGTGACTATGTGGACAGATGTGACTTTATGTGGACAGATGTGACCATGTGGACAGATGTGACTGTGTACAGATGTGACTGTGTACAGATGTGACTTTATGTGTACAGATGTGACTGTGTACAGATGTGACTTTATGTGTACAGATGTGGCTTTATGTGGACAGATGTGACTATGTGGACAGATGTGACTATGTGGACAGATGTGACTATGTGTGGACAGATGTGACTATGCGGACAGATGTGACTATGTGGACAGATGTGACTTTATGTGGACAGATGTGGCTTTATGTGTACAGATGTGACTATGTGGACAGATGTGACTATGTGGACAGATGTGACTATGTGGACAGATGTGGCTTTATGTGGACAGATGTGGCTTTATGTGGACAGATGTGACTTTATGTGGACAGATGTGACTATGTGGACAGATGTGACTATGTGGACAGATGTGGCTTTATGTGGACAGATGTGGCTTTATGTGTACAGATGTGACTGTGGACAGATGTGACTATGTGGACAGATGTGACTATGTGGACAGATGTGACTATGTGGACAGATGTGGCTCTATGTGGACAGATGTGACTATGTGGACAGATGTGACTTTATGTGGACAGATGTGACTTTATGTGTACAGATGTGACTATGTGGACAGATGTGACTATGTGGACAGATGTGACTATGTGGACAGATGTGGCTTTATGTGGACAGATGTGACTGTGGACAGATGTGACTATGTGGACAGATGTGACTTTATGTGGACAGATGTTGACTGTGGACCAGATGTGGCTTGTATGTGGACAGTATGTGACTGTGGACAGATGTGACTTTATGGTGGACAGATGTAACTTTATGTGTGACAGATGTGACTATGTGGACAGATGTGACTATGTGGACAGATGTGGCTTTATGTGGACAGATGTGACTGTGTGTACAGATGTGACTTTATGTGTGGACAGATGTGACTGTGGACAGATGTGACTGTGGACAGATGTGACTTTATGTGTGGACAGATGTGACTGTGGACAGATGTGACTATGTGGACAGATGTGACTATGTGGACAGATGTGACTGTGGACAGATGTGACTGTGGACAGATGTGACTATGTGGACAGATGTGACTTTATGTGTGGACAGATGTGACTGTGGACAGATGTGACTTTATGTGTGGACAGATGTGACTATGTGGACAGATGTGACTATGTGTACAGATGTGACTTTATGTGGACAGATGTGACTATGTGGACAGATGTGACTTTATGTGGACAGATGTGACTATGTGGACAGATGTGACTTTATGTGGACAGAGGTTGGACTATGTGGACAGATGTGACTATGTGGACAGATGTGGCTTTATGTGGACAGATGTGACTTTATGTGTGGACAGATGTGACTATGTGGACAGATGTGACTTTATGTGGACAGATGTGACTATGTGGACAGATGTGACTATGTGGACAGATGTGACTATGTGTACAGATGTGACTTTATGTGGACAGATGTGGCTTTATGTGGACAGATGTGACTATGTGGACAGATGTGACTTTATGTGGACAGATGTGACTATGTGGACAGATGTGACTTTATGTGGACAGATGTGACTATGTGGACAGATGTGACTATGTGGACAGATGTGGCTTTATGTGGACAGATGTGGCTTTATGTGGACAGATGTGACTATGTGGACAGATGTGGCTCTATGTGGACAGATGTGACTATGTGGACAGATGTGACTTTATGTGGACAGATGTGACTTTATGTGTACAGATGTGACTATGTGGACAGATGTGACTATGTGGACAGATGTGACTATGTGGACAGATGTGACTTTATGTGGACAGATGTGACTGTGGACAGATGTGGGCTTTATGTGGACAGATGTGACTATGTGGACAAGATGTGACTTAAGTGTGGCACAGATGGTGACTGTGGACAGATGTGGCTTTATGTGGACAGATGTGACTATGTGGACAGATGTGACTTTATGTGGACAGATGTAACTTTATGTGTGGACAGATGTGACTATGTGGACAGATGTGACTATGTGTACAGATGTGGCTTTATGTGGACAGATGTGACTGTGTGTACAGATGTGACTTTATGTGTGGACAGATGTGACTGTGGACAGATGTGACTGTGGACAGATGTGACTTTATGTGTGGACAGATGTGACTATGGGACAGATGTGACTATGTGGACAGATGTGACTTTA